>OZ020315.1:25572988-26161535 GCA_963971305.1 Arcuatula senhousia
ATTATTCATTGTTAATTTTTGTAAATTCTCTATTCTTTGGAGATTTTCCCCCCATTTTGCTTACATTTTGTACATATCTCACGGGAAACTGCTTCTTTACATATTTCATGTGATAACAGTCTGACCAAAATTACATTTTATTTGTTGTATACTTAGGAACACTTTTGCCTCTTTTAATGGCTGGATTTCACTGTGTGGCAGCAGGGGTAGGCAACTTAATAATTTTTGTAACAGTTTTCTCAGCAACTACTCATTGCAGACTCTTGATATTTGGTACACAGCATCATTATAGGGTCCCATACCCTGGGATTTAATTCCAGGTCTGTTGCTCACCTACTTCCTGTAATTTTGGTCAGTTTGTTTATCCTTGGGGCTGTATTTTTTCATTGGTGGCAGTATACTAGTCAATCATATGTATAATTTATAAAATGAGTTTGAAGCATTATATTCATGTAAAACATGGGTGTAGTACTTAACTTAACATGAATCATTCCGACAATGTTGAAAAGCTATTTTGTTTATGTTATGAAGAAATCCATTATTTTATTGTATAGATTTATCAGTTTGTTTTTGTTAGTGTGTTTGAATGAGAGCAAATATTTTGGTTTGGTTTGTTAAGCTGTTGTTTGTTCATGCGAATTGTTTAATTGATGTAAATTTTGATGATATATGCATATATTTATGAGCTGTGCTATCTGTAACAGAATATTGAAGATAAAGACCACCTTAATCCACTCTTTTTAAAAAGTTACCATTGTTAATTATATTTCAAGTTTGAAAAAGAAAACTGCCAAGGATTTGAAAAGAAGTTACATTGTGCCATTAAGAAATGAATAAGAGTTATCTTTCTTTGAACACTGATTATTGTTATCATTAAAGTTATTTCTGGAATGCTAACTAAAAAAGAACTGTTTTAAGCAGTAGTTAAAGAAGGATTGTTTCTATCATTGAATATACAGGTCAATGTTTTTATATAATTAACTATGACAAGATTACCATAAACTTTGAAAATTGCCCCTTGTCAATTTTTTTTTTACATGAAATTCAATTTTCATGAATTAAATCGAAAATTTTTAAAAATTAAATAAATCTTTCCTTATCCCTGCTATTTTAGACAAAAATAAGCAGACATAGTCTATATCAAAACCATCAGTGAACCTCTTAGATATTTTATATGCAAAGGAAAAGCTTGGTTTATATATTTTTGTTCTGTATGAATTGGATAAATGTTTGTTGAATATACATGTAGTTATGGTGACAATTTACTTGTGGAATTGTTTAATCTACAAAATGCATTGTGCCTTGACAATAAATCAATTAAAATAAATATGTTGGTCTTTGATTTAATAATTGAGGCCAATATTCAAAGTATCCTAGATTCTCATCTCTTCCTGTCACAATTTTTTAATCCGCCTGAATTTTTAAAAAATTTTTATATATTTTTTTTTGGCAAATTATGTTCATTTTTGGTCACCTTCATCTGAAATGGCATTTTTATGCCCCATCTACCAAAGTAGAGGGGCATAAAGTGTTCGGGTCCGTTCGTCCTTCTGACCATTCTTCCTTCCGTCCGTTCGTCCGTTTGTCTGTCCCAAATCTCCATATTTCCAAAGTCCCACTAACTGACAAATGCCACATCAATCATATTGGTATGGTAGGTGCACCTATTGATGTTAAGCACAATGCATGCTTGGGATGCTGGATGTGACCTATATTTTCCACATGAATGACCACTTACAGAAGAATGATTAAAATCTAGTCCCACTTACTGACAAGTGCCACATCAACCATATTTGTATGGTAGGTGCACCTAGTGATGCTTAGTCCAATGCATGCTTTGGATGCTGGCTGTGACCTATATTTTCCGCATGAATGACCACTTATAGAAGAATGGTTCAAGTCCATTCCTTCTTACTGACAAGTGCCATAGCAACCATATTGGTATGGTAGGTGCACCTAGTGATGCTAAGCATAATGCATGCTTTGGATGCTGACTGTGACCTACATTTTCTGCATTGATGAACTCTTACAGAATAATGGTTAAAGTCCATTCCCACTTACTGACATGTGCCACATCAACTATATTGGGATGGTAGGTGCACTTAGTGATGCTTAGCACAATGCATACTTCGAATGCTGACTGTGACCTATATTTTCTGCATAAATGACCACCTATAGAAGAATGGTTAAAGTCCATTCCGTCTTACTGACAAGTGCCATAGCAACCATATTGGTATGGCAGGTGTACCTAACTGATGCTTCAGTGATTGCAGAAAAAATAAATGTTGTGAGATGGGGCATTATGTCTTTTGGACATATTCTTGTTTATATCAAAATGAACAAAAGTAAATTCACCCATGGCCACCCAACCCAAATTTTGAAGAAAATTGAATGAGAATCTAAGAATCTTTCTATTATGGCCTAAAGGATACAATCAGTAGGAAGTTCATGACTATACGCTAGAAGCCTATGCAGTGATATTTAAACTAGATTTGCCGTGTACCATGAGTTGTACAGCTCATGACATACAACTGCCCCAGTTATCTGCCCTTATTACAGAGTCTTAGTAACAAAAAAAAAAAGAGAAAAAAAAAAGAAATTCAAATTCAAGATACATGTACAACACAAAGACAATCAAAATACAATAACATTGTGTACCAGAATGGGTATAAAAACAGTTAATTTGGTTACGGTGTATATACAAATTCATAGGAGTAACTGCTCATCAGCAGCCTTTAATTCAAAACATTGGAAGGTAGAAAAATCAAAATATTACAGACATGCAGCTTCTTAATTACAACTAAACTCATGAAAAATGGATCATGGATTCAAGTGCACTTGATTCAGTATCTTTGAAATGCAGTGAAGATGCTTCTGGACTACCTGCCTTGTTGAGGCAACTTCAGCAGTAGCTGTATCCCCATTTTTGTCTCGCCTGCGAGCAGAGCAGGACATAGGTGTTACTTAACTGTCAGGGACGGTGGTGGTGTTGACTTTTTGGGTAAGGTTTTATGAGCAATTCCATATCTCAAGAACTATAAGTCCTAGGTTGATGAAACTTGGAATGCATATGCCCCAGTAGTAGCTTAGCACAGTTGCATCCCCATCAATTGGGCTTTATCTTGATTTTCCAGTTAGGTGACTGACAATTCGCAATACATACATCTATCATACATGAAGCAATGTTAAGGTTTTATGAGTACCTTCATATCTCAAGAACTACAAGTCCAAGGTTGATGCAACTTGGAATGCAGATGCCCCGGCTTTGTACCCATCTATTTACTTTTGACTGGTTGAGTAACTTAAGCAAATCTCAATACATAACAACTATATAAGTCAAAGTTTTATGAACTTAATATGCTTATTACTAAATGTATATTCCAGGTCAATAACTGATCGTTACTTGCACAACAATAACTCACAGATGGAATATACCAAGTGATTTACAGTTATAACAAAAACTCACAAATAGTCTGTTACAACAACATCCTCATTTTTTCGACCTTTACCATGTTTTCAGTTACTTTGATAGTTTTCATTGGTATTTTGGGAGAATGTGAGTTCAGGGTTGTTGCTTTTTTTCTCAGCAATAGATAAATAAACAAAGTAATGTACAGTGGAATAACTAGGTATTCTGATGGTGCCAACAGGCGAGACGTACTTTAGTGTTAACTCGTGTTTTTTAAATTGCCGCTTGTTCATTAAAACTATGTCGCGTATATTTATTTCACATCTCTCATTTTTAAAAGAGATAGTAAGGAAACAATTACCAAAAGAAACAAAATAGCACGATTTGTGTGCATAGCTTATGGAGTAACTTTTCATATGCAGCAATTGAAAGAATCAAATTCAATAAGTTCAAAATAGAAAGCTTGAACCAACAGTAAGGTTATCGACCATTTGCAGTACCTGTGTTTTAATTGATTTTGCATAAAGACCATTGTAACAACAAAGCGTTCTTTTATGGTCAAATTACCGTCAGTCAAGTCGGACTACCAGGCTTGTGAATACCCTCTGCTACCTGCGGTTTACCAGTATAGCAGTGATCGATCCGGTGGTGCTTTAGCGAGCAAGACCTGCTTTCTCTTCCTGAGCACCTGAGTTCGCTACGGCGTTACGACTTTAGTTTGTGTTGTTGATTGCTATTCAGTTGTTTTCGTGTTGTCTGTTTCTTTGCGCTGTTCTCGTTCGTGTTTACTGGTTGCATAATTGCTATTTCTGACTTATGACATTCGAATAACAACAACTTACAAACGGAATGTACAAAGATGTGATTTACAATTAACAACTCACAAAATGAAATAACTGTTGTAACTTGAACTTTCGTTCTATTAAATTAAATCAAGCAAATAGTATACTCCAAGTAGCTACTCCAACAAAACATTTCATTAAGAGATTTGTTATTTTGTAGATATTTCACTTCTTAAATTAATGGTGACCCTATTGTAGATGAAATGAGAAGTGGTATCTCTCATGTTTATCTGTGCAATTTCTGTCAAAATGCTAGGTTTCAATTTTTTTTATGAATGCACGTTGATGCACGCCAAACTCAAATTTTGTGCGTTTTGCTATTTTTTCTACTTTTTATGGAATTTTTCTGAAATTTTATTGCTATCAACGGCCAAAGCGCCGTAACTCTAGGCCATTTAAATTCGGGATACAGTTTAAATCCATTATGAGGAAAGGGAGAAAAAATTCGACTGACCGGAAATTAGGAAGTGAAAATTTTCATTTTTTTAACAATTCTGTACTCCGTGCAATATTGAAAATTTTATAATAAAAATTATATTTTCCTGTTTCTGAAGCAGATACCTATCGTTTTAAGCTGCTTTCATAAATGAATTTGACAATTAAAAATTTTAGTTGGAGTAGCTACTCCAAGTGATTAACTTTCGCAGTTATTAAAACAACATCAACTCATGCACGAATGGAATGAACCAAGCGATTTACAGTAAACTAATCATAAATGGTATATTCCAGGTCAATAACTGATTGTTACTTGCACAACAACAACTCACAGATGGAATATACCAAGTTATTTACAGTTACATCAAAAACTCTCAAATGGAATATTCCAAGTGATCAACTGTTATTTGCTCAACAACAACTAATTGATTTACAGTTTAAATACTACTCATGAATGGTATAATCCGAATGATCAATTGTTACTTGCACAACAACAACTCACGAATGGAATGAACCAAGCGATTTACAGTTCTACTCATAAATGGTATATTCCAGGTCAATAACTGATCGTTACTTGCACAACAACAACTCACAGATGGAAAATACCAAGTGAACAAAAACTCACAAATGGAATATTCCAAGTGATCACTGACTGTCATTTGCTCAACAACAACTCACGAATGGAATGAACTAAGTGATTTACAGTTTACAGTTTACTACTCACAAATGGTATATTCCGAGTGATTAACTATTACTTTACCAACAACTTCCACAGTTGGTTTATACCAAGTCATTTACAGTAAAACAACAGCTCACAATTTACAATTGGTATTCATAAATAGAATATTCCAAGTGGTTAACTGATACTACATGTATACCAATACCAATACCAATACCAATATTTTTATTTTTCCAAATTAGGTCCCCATTAGGGCAATTACATATAACAGTCATGATTAAAACAATGTTAACATTACAGTACATAAACAAGTACATGTATACTCAATAATGTAATGAATAAAATTGAAATGTAAATATATATATATAAACTACAACTCACCAACCAAGCAAATAGAATCCTAACGTTCAGAATCAAGAATAGAATGTACCAAGGGAGCAACCATTTGATTGTTATGGGGGGGACTATGGATATTTTCTTCGTCCTTCCTTTCTATTTTCGGGAAAAAAAAACGAGCCTGGATTTTTTTGTTGCGCGCGCTAGCGCGCCCCAAATTTTTTATTTTTAAAGCTACTTTTAATTTTTTTAGCCAAGAATTCCATCCTGCCTTATTTTCTGGATTTTGCCGTTCTGCCTTTTTATTTTAAATTTCACCATTTTCACCATAGCCCCCCCCATAAAAATCAAATGGTCGCTCCCTAAAAAAACTTTTTAAAAATTGGATAGTCCAAGTCAGCGATGAACAGTAACATGAACAGCGACAACTCACAAAACCCAAACGAATATTTTATGCCCCAAGTGATTTACAGTTAAGGGAGCAACCATTTGATTGTTATGGGACTATGGATATTTTCTTCGTCCTGCCTTTTTTATTTTCGGAAAAAAACGAACCGTTTACGACTGTAAGAGCGCATATAGTGTTCGGGTCCGTTTGTTCCTCCGTACGTCCCAAATGTTGCGAGATGGTGCATTCTGTCTTTTGCGTGCACAAAAGGTCTCGACCAATCCAGCCGTTCATGATCATAGAAAACAAAAAAATAGAATTAACTATTTATTAACAGAATAATACGATTACAGAATTCTATACAAAAAAATATACATGTACCACAATTAAACTAATATTGAAAACAACAAACAATTGAAAATAATTATTTATAACAATTTCGTTGACGAATCCAGAAAAGGCACCTGCATGCGTGTACTTGACAAATGCTTCAAAGAAATATTTTAGTTTTAGACCCGTACACTGGATTTCGTAGAAAGGAGGGGAAGGTGCAAATTCATTCGGAAAGTTATCGACTTTTCAACGAAGAGTTTAACATGATACATGTTATAGAATGGTGCTTGTTGGTTTTCAAAGCGGGTACCATTGCAACCCCAGCATCCCCATCCCTGGTGTGCGGACCAGAGTTTTTATTCCGTTATGTCATGATAATTAAACGGGGTCCCTTCATGGTCCAGGGGCTACTTTCGATCTCGGTTTGGTTAAAAACGATCTGTTGAAGATGTCCTTCGACTTCATTAAAACCTTAAATAGCGGGTTGATAACCATTCTTGTGACCAAAAAGGGGGAATTCTCCGCGGGACTCCCACAAACAAATCTTTGCATTCTCAATAGAGCCTTAAGTCACTCTTAGGTCATATATATATTTTGTCTAGTAACCGTCTTTAATTCTTTTGCTTTCTGGATTCGTCTAATATAGTACGAGATGTCACATATATGTACAATATACAGAAAATGTTCAATCACAAAATATCAACATCTTTGAGGTTATATTGCGTTTCCCAGCGTTATATCGTTGACTCATTTGACAGTTAAAATTACCAAAAAATACACGGGATGATAATGAAATTTTTGCTCTTTTGACAATTACATGCATATGTACATTAAGTAAGTACACAATCTTTTTCTATAATGGCAATATATCTTTACTGTGCCTAAAATGTTTAGATCAAATCGTTGCCCTAAATTATGAAGTCAGCAAATATAAATATGAAGGAGCGTAACCCTCCAAAAAGAGTTTAATTTTGCTGCAGATTGAGTTATCTTTCTTAGTTCATGAAAATTATGTCGGTATCAATTATTGAGCATCCGGGTCATAAAATGGTGAATTTCGAGGGGTCGGATTTTCGTAACATTTATTTCAGCAACTACTTTCATGTATCGTTACTTGATATTTGGTCAAAAGCATAAGGATAAGGTCCCATAACGTCGGATTCGATTTCAGGCCAGTCACTCACCTATACTCCCTGTTTAACACAATCTGGTCATTTTTTACTTTGACAGATTTTTTAAAAGTTTTAATGAGAAAAAAAATGTATAGAGAAACTTACATGTATGAAAATAATTTCGTAACAAGTCTATGTGAAGTGACTCACAGACAACATGGTCAAATTATTCTGGGATTTGATGATCTTCATCACATACAAAACATCTGTACAACTTTGTCAAAGCATTTTCAAGTTATCATCAGAAAACCACCGGGGGACAAACGGACGGACACCGAATGAAACAGATAGCATCACATAATGCCACAACTCTTTGTGTGGTGGGGTATAAAATAAATAATCTTCCTTTTATTTGGTTAATATCGAAAATGAAACCCGAAGGAAGAGTATTGAATTTGAGGTATATAATATTAAAAAAAGATTATTACAGAAATAACATCTTTTTACAGTATCAACTTTGGATTTCTATTGCCTTAAAAATAAAGTTTCAAGCGACAGAAACTATAATTTGAACAACTTGAATAAACAATTGCAACCAGTCTCTTAAGAGTTATTCTTGAAAAAATAAAAATAAGATACAATCACAAAAACAAACTCTTTTCTGTGAAAATCTCCAAAATGGCATTGTGAGAGCCCCTGAAGCGGAACGGGGTATTGGCTACGCTGCATTCGACATCTACAAAGTAAAATACATTAAAAATCATCTCAATAAGTAATTAACAATGGAATAAATAAATAAAAACAATAACAGGTATTCAACTCGACTACAGATATTATTTGTACAAGTTTTGGTCTCGTTAACTTTCAGAGCTTTTTCAACATGGCCGCGGGATTTACGTGTTCATTTTTCTTTTAAATTTTCTTTTCATTTTGTTAAACATTGCCTATTATTGCCATCTTCAATACATGTAGTAAAGAAATACCATAAGCATTCGATTGTCCACCGGAAGTCAAAAAGGCAAGGGCAAAATACGATGACACCAAATATACGGCCATATTAAGATATTTAAGCACAATTTAAACAATACGCACTTTAAAGTATAAACAAATAAGTTAACCGTGGTCAGCAACGCTAACTCACGTCAGAACGACATTGAACTCAGAGTGTTTCGGACGGACAAGCAGTTGCAAAAGGCTGCCTTGAAATATAATCTGTATAGGACTATAAGGACGACTGAATGGTCTACGAACGCTAAGATATACAGTCAAACCTGTATATAAAGGGCAGCCATTGAATGACAAAATCATGCCCTGTTTATAAAGGTTCATTTTGGTTGTATTGTTCATCATAAAAGGGATATTTTTGGGCTGCCCTTTATAGACAGTGATTTGCTATGTAAAGGTGCCTGTTAAAGCTAGCATGTTTGACTGTAGTTAAATTATATGAAGAAATCGCTAGCATTTTTATGGTAAACTTGACTTAACACGAGAGCAACATGATATTTAAACTCTAAGTTGTACATTACCAATATGAGCAGCGCAGTCGGGCGCGCTGAAAATTTCCGTTATATTAGCATTTCCCCTGATTTGTAGAGAGAATCCGTTATTCTTCCTGATTTCCTGTATCCACTCACGTGCAGCCTCGGTTACGCTGAACGTTAACCAATCAGGGCTGTTTGACCAAACAATCAAGGTTGCGCCCAAAAGTCTTGTTTTCTCTGGAACAGATATCAAAGATTTGCTGAATGAGAATACACCTTTTTTTTGGTTCAAATAATATAATAGAGTGATAATAAAATATCAGAACGGGATTTTAAGCTCAAAATGTCAAATACAGGCATGGTACAGGCATGAATTTTCAAAGACAAATACATGTATGTGAACAAGATTTAGCTTTTTGAATTTCTTTCAAACCTTCCTTTGAAATGATATTGCTTTTTGATACTCTTAGGGACCCAAAAACAATTTGTAACCTGCTAGATGAGTGCTCCCTAGCCAGAAATGGATCAACAGCTATTTTTCTAAACTTGAATGATAAAAGCATGATCCCGTAGAACACTATTTGTATTTGTCTTATCAGCTTTCGTATTTGACAACAGCAAAAGTTCTGCCTTTTTAAAAATAGGATTTTACTGTTCTCTTTACCAAACCGTTTGAGTACAATCGAAAAGATAGGAAGTGTTCTGGATTTTTGTTTTGTTTATAGTTCATGAAAATCTGCGAAACAAAGTACACACGAATATGCAATTGTTGTATGTGAATCAAAGTAAGAAAATTAGAAACCCTGAAAATAAATACCCCAAAAGAAGCCATTTTAGTTGAATATGCAAAAATTGGAAGCCGCGAAATACGTGATACCGAGGGGTATACCGGTACTTAGGTAACCTTACTTCTTCGCCTTAGTGGTTTTGTGTACTGGTTTAACGTAACTACGTATCTCTGGGGTTCTCCTGTGCCCATATCTAAAGGAATAAAATCTATGAATTTATAGCATAAAGTTTGGCGGGGCAATACGTTGTTTCTACCACTGAAAGAGATTGTATATACGGTTAAAGACCATGTTGAATGAGTTTGTTGTTTGCGTTTGCACATTTTTGTACATTTTGTTAGCTCTACATTACATATCTCTCTCCATTTGATTCTTCATCAGAAGCATATGTTTTCCCGCCAAAAACGGAGAGGTGCAGCAATAATGAAAATGAATGTATTTTTTCTTGTCTGTAGGTTATTAACTTTATAGTCTTATGGATATAATGAGTGCGTTGAAAAGTACGTCATTAAAAAAACTAAGATGAGTACAGTTGAGTATTTGCTTTTGCATGTCCCTTTGGATTCTATGAGATGCAAATGGATATTATACATGTACTAGAATTTTATGCTAATTGTAAAGTTTTCCTTGACCTCAATTGTACATTGACCTACATTCTAACTTTAAAGGTTCAGATATCGTCATATCTTCATGTACTTTTATGGGTTTTTTTCAATGCTCTAGATTTATCATTAACTAAAACATGCATCGAAGTAGAGCTATTTTTGACAACATATGCAGGCACCCATTGCAAACTACTTGTTTTGCTTGTACTTGACTGTTAATCTAGTAATTCACAAATGGCCACCTGTCAGATTTATTTTGACGTTTCTGTCACCGATATACCTGTATTAGGATTAACCCTCAGTTTTAGTGTTGCATTCACAACCCTCTCTTGGGAACTGTCAAATGGTATAATGTCAAAATACAGGTTCATTTCTGACGAGTCCGTAGTGTGCCACATTGTTTCGTTGATTCGGTTAGGTAGTGCACCTGCAAGGAAAAAAATAGTTCGTCATGTAAAATGCAAAGGAATAAATAAAACTTGTGCCGATCCTATAAAATGCCAATAAAAATGAAGATTGATAAAAGTGTGTATCATGTTTATAAATATTGAAAAGTAATATAGAAAATAAAGCACTTTTTCCAGACTGGATGCAGGAAAATCACTCCGTCTAGACTGAAAAACAAAACAACGCGAAAATCATCACTACTCTGTAGACTCCATAGGTCTTCGCTGGCTTTCCCAAAAATTGATATCTTGAGTAAAACTATAACTGCATAATGATTTTTCTAATAAAAATCACCGAGACGCTAATTTTTAAGATGTGTCAGACGCTAATTTTTAAAATGTGCCAAATACAGTTCCATGAGGTCTTATACATGTAGTAAAAACAGTAACAATATATATACATGTATAGGAAGCATAGGAGAATGGAGTTTAATTGCTGACCGAATGGGTAAGGCAATAGCTGGACTTAAAACCATGAGGTCTAAACCGCTGTGAGCTCGAACCTCACATGTGACACGGTCTCCAGGAAGTATTTTTTGCGGTTTTTACGGTGTATGATTTTTAACAAAGAAAAAGAATAAGACAACAGTTAGTTGTATACTCAGACTACTGTTGTATTTATTCCATTGCTTCTCTTTTAACATACACTGTATACTTTATGAACTAACCTGTTGGACTGCGTTTACATTTCCATGCGTCAAACATTGCCGGTTATTAATCGTGTAGATTATGCAAAGACATTTTGAGAGCTTTTCGCTATCTGCAATTAACCTGATCAGGAGAGGATGCAGAAATTTTAGAAGGAATAGGGAGGTAAAACGAATCCCAAATATAAGGAAAAAACCTGCACGAAAATAAAAAAAAAAATGAAAGAAAGATGAGTTCTTGGGGTTCTAGACCGCTTAGTTTGACCCATGACTAACCCATATGCTAACTTCAATTAATA
This sequence comes from Arcuatula senhousia, assembly GCA_963971305.1. NCBI lineage: Eukaryota > Metazoa > Mollusca > Bivalvia > Mytilida > Mytilidae > Arcuatula > Arcuatula senhousia. The sequence continues at coordinate 25,584,789 of OZ020315.1, forward strand.
ATCTGCATAAGAAAATAGACCTTGTTAATCTATATTATTTTAGAAAACAATGGGTGGGACAAGTAAACCAATTTAGCTGACCTTGTAACTATACCCTTGACCTCTTAGTTAAAAACACTGGTATCATTCTGAGGACAAGGTTGTTACTTTTAACAACGAAAACATCATCATGTACAGTGCCAAAAGTTTGACCAGTTTATCTAGATCTTGTCCTAGGTAACAATAATATATAGAGTTCGAGGAAAAATTAATATACGAAGACCTACATATACTAACTAGAATGGCGGTTTTCAATGGAATACGTATGTCGCCTCACCTTAAAATATTCGGTTAAAAGGATGTAGATGAGTTACGGCTATAAGATCGATCTACACCATATAGTACTATAGGAGGAAGCTTCATGCAAAATATCAAGAGGCTGTCATGTAGTTTCCAAGAAAATTGCGACGGAAATTTTTGTGACGCCTCAGAACGACGACGCAGGACGACGGCTTTAAGACGACATTTTCTAATTTTAATTAAGACAGGTCTTCAAATGTTAGTAACATATCTGACCTTGAAGTGGGATAAGGGGTTTATTTCTAATTTATTTACCCATTCACACCCAACACCCATATTCATCCCTCCCTGGCTACCACCCACAATGGCGGATTTTGATATTTCGAGAAGGCACTGACTGGCCAAGAGGATCATGCTTCACTGATTTTCTATATATCCAAATATCCAACAATTCATTTTCCGCTGGGGGGGGTCAGGGGGCATATATCCGCACCTGATCCATCACACTACAATTTTCCGTTCTTTTCTGGTTTATAGTATTAATCAAATATGAAATAAATGGGTAATACAATATTATGCGGGAAAAGGGGAGTAACCCGGTCTATTTTCGATTTCATGGAAAAACATGTCAAACTCACATAAAAATAACGAACAATTGTAGTATCCATAAATTGTCTCCGTGAAATTTCTCAGTTCTTTTCTTACACGAAGGTATTTGGATCATGTCATAGTTGTACAGTACCAAACAATTATCACTAGTATAGATAAAAGTACATTCATCTGTACAAACGATCAGCTAAGACATCCATCAACCCTTTGATAGTATGACAACTTGTTTTTGTATTACGTTATAATTGAATAATCTTCTACAAACATGATGTAGGCGAAGGTAGTAGAGTTAATTACAATTACGATTGAAGTACTTTACTGGATATAAAAAGTACCTGTTAAAATGTATGTCATTGGCTTATCTTTTTCATGGACATTTGAGTTGAGATTGTTCATCCTTATTAATACATGTACATTTACCTTTATTGAACAGTCTCATTAAAAACAAACCTTCAATGTCGCTATCCCTTTTTCAACTATGTCCGCTCGTTGGATCCATTATCATTGCCACATGACTGTGTATAAAAAAAAGAGAGGGGACGCGACATTGAAGATCTGATTTTAATGAGAATGAGACTGTTGAAGCGGACATAGCTAAAGAAAAGGGGAGCGACATTGTAGGTTTGATTTTGATGAGACTGTTGAAGCGGACATTACTAAAAAGAGGTACAGCGACATTAAAGGTCTGATTTTAATTAGACTGTTGAAGCGGATATAGCTAAAAAAAAAAAAGAAGAAGGAGCGACATTGAAGGTCTGATTATAATGAGACTGTTGAACGGACATAGCAATAAAAGGGGAGCGACATTGAAGGTCTGATTTTAATGAGACTGTTGAAATGAACATAGCAAAAAAAAGGGGGGAGCGACATTGAAGTTCTGATTTTAATGAGACTGCTGTATTGATCTGATTTAAAGGTTCCATTAATACATACATAGTACTATGATGAAATATTTTCTTCATGGAAAATAATATGAAATAGACCTTACTGTTGACGGACTTCTGATGGACAAACATACTCAAACACTATATGCCTGCTGGTGGTATTCAAAACAATTCTGATGATAAGATCAGTAAACACGAACGAAAAAGCACAAAGAAACAGACAACATAAAAACACAATAATTAACAACTGAAATAGGAACCAACAACGCAAACAGTAGACTCAGGTGCCCCGGAAGGGAAAGCAGTTTCTACTTGTTGTAGAACAAACGTTTATTATTACTTTGATGATCAACCTATGTCTGGGGTAGGAAGAATCTTAGGGTTTAGACAATTTTGAAATTTAAACGGATAATTTAAAGCTTTGATGTGTTTCCAACACAAAAGTGTTGGTGCCGGAGCGGGCTAACCTCGGGGTATTAAAACTCCGCCAGCAGTGCTAACCTTCACAGGTGTTCGAAATGCAAATGACAACAAAGTTCCAGACAATACATTTTGCAACGCCTGACGCGCGTTTCGTCTATTCAAGACTCATCAAAGGCGCTCTACCAAAAATATTGAAAATGGCGTAAGTAAACGGTCAATTCAGCATATCAGTGATCAAATAGTGCACATGCATACTCCAAAAAGAAATTGAAAGGGAGGGTTAGCAATAGAAGTCGTACGGACGAATGAACAGATAGATACACAGACACACCTACATGACGGTAAATAGCATTTGCTCTCTACGATCTTTCGGCTCCTATATTCAGACAACAGACTCAAAACATTGGACCGTGATTGGTTAATCTGTGGAGGTGTATTAAATCCCAGGCTCTCAAGAACGTAGCTCCGCAGCATTGACAGTCGATGATTTCTTATTCTGAAATAATAATAACATCAATTATTAAGTGATTAATAGAGATGCTAATGCACAAAAGAGACACTTCCAGACAAAAAAAAACAAAAAAAAAAAAAAAAAAAAACAAACAAAGCTTCACTTGGTAAAGGTGGGACTTTTTGCTATCAACAGTATCTAATTTTATAAGTTGTTAAGATATATTGATCATCGGTGAGTCTTTTCATGTTTTTTATTACTGGGCCAATTTCAATGCTATTACTTGATCACTTGATTGAGTCTTTTTTGAGTGATTACATAATTCCAATACCACTCCTTTAATTTATTGATTAAAACTTTCTTATGAATTTTAAACCCCCACTCGTAAGAGAGGGGGCTATATTGCAATCACCTTGTCCGTCCGTCTGTCTGTCTGTCCGTCCGGTACCATATCTGGGCTTGTACTGAAGGGATTGATTTCAAATTTGGTAGACAGCTTAAGCATGATGGAATGTACATTTCCTCTACTTTCCATGTCAGTCCATGATCTACTTCCTGTTTTCCAAGCCGACTTAGACTATTTTAAGGGACAAAAAATGGAAACATTTTCGTAACAGATTTCTCAGCTACTATTAATGAAGGTATTGATTTTTAATTTGATACACAGCTTCAGCATGATGAGTTGTACCGTGCCTCCCCTTTCCAGGTCAGTCGGTGATCTACTTTCTGTTTTCCCAGGCGACAGACTATTTTAAGGGTCAAAAAAGGGGGAAAAAATGCAACAGATTTCTCGGCTTCTACTGAAGGGATTTATTTCTTATTTGGTATACAGCTTTTAAGCATGATAAGTTGTACTGTACCTCCCCTTTCCAGGTCAATCGGTCATCTACGTCTTGTTTTCTGAATGGTCGAGTGGGGGTATGCTTAGCACGACTTAGAGCAACCCCTTGTTTTAAATGACGTGATTTTCATCAAAACTTAATGATTACTTGATTGCCAGATCCCTCACCCAAGATGCAAATCCGACTTATGCCTGATTGCTATGTTTATGGACGGCATTGTATATTTTAAAGGTGTATTTTATCAATTCCTTGAAATACACAACAAACAGACACACATCTGAACCATCTAGTAAGAGTGAGGATAGTAAAAGAACTATTACAGTTGCCAAAACTATACAGCACGACCTTGACCTTTCTGAGAAGATAATAATTGTCTTTAAAGATTATCGGAATGATACAGCCTGAAACATAAATTGGTTTTTACTGATGCCGACGTCATACGTCTATATAGTATTGGCCGCCAAAATTTTGTTACATGTTAGAACATTTAAGGTGGCCTTTAAACTGAGCATCTTTTTGGACATATTGACATGGCAGAGCAAGACTATATATATACCGTATAGCGGGAAATTTTCGCGAGGTTCTAATTTTCGCCATATTCGCGACCACTATTATATCGCAAAATATTAAACCCGCGTAATATAGAATCAATATTACTTTATATTGAGAATATAATGATATCGCGATATTTCAGATTCCTTTAGATATTGAGCGGATCCTATAAGTCATGATAGTTGGAATTCTTATTAAGGTGCCTCTATAGCTTTTCTCCTTATATATTCTTTATCAAAATATTGAAAGTTTGCTATTTTTAGAAAGCCGCTAGAGCTTTAAAATGAACGATGACCTCTTCTTTTTATTTCAGATATTTTTTTTATCTAGGCATTTAGGTATATTGATGTGCCAAAATTGACTAAAAATCTATAATATAATTTTTATAGCCCAAAGACACCTTAATTAATCAACACCAATCAAGTCCAGTGTTAACAAGAGTTGTTAAGTACCACATTTTATAAGAATCATGCAAAGAGCGATTCATTGGTGGAAAGCCGACACTAATTTATTTTTGATGTGTTACTCCTACTAGCACCCTGCTTTGATCTTTTGTGCTCTTTTTCCAAACTAGCACTGGTCCTGAGAGAAAAATATATATAAGACATAAGACATAATTTATTTTCCAATTATGGTCCCTCAAAGGGCAGCATCATTACAATGATTACATTATAACAGAGAATAGAATAAAGTATAAGATTATAATAAATAGATAGCTTAATGCAGATACTATATATATATACTTGTTCAAAGAGTCTGGATACAAAAATGGACCAATATTTCATTATGCTACAATGATAAATTACAAGTAAAAACAAAAACAACAAAAAACATTTGTTATAGCAGTCCTCCCCGTGCTCAGATCACACATACAAGATTTATAAAATGATATAGTCATATGCATGCTATGGTCACCAGGGGACGGTGCTTTAGGACTACGAAACTTATAACTACTTGTAGCATTGATTTATACACATACTGTACAGTTCTCCCCGTGATCAAAGCACCCATAGAAGTTTAATGTTCTATGAATGCTGTGGTCACCAGGGGGCGGTGCTTAAGAACTGCAGTAGTGCATTTTAGTCATATATAAATATATTCTCAGAACTCTTAAATAGAACAAAGAATGTACCATCAATGTGGCAGACCAGCAGATATTAATTTAATATAGAGGATTTAAAAAAAACACCAAACATTATATGTGTGCCAGGAATGAACATATTAGATTAAGAATTTCTAAATCCTCATTAGTCAATAACCATATGAGTTTTGTCTTAGATTCTAGAGATGCAAAATTTTTACATTTTCTATGAGCAGTAGTTTCAAGCTCTTGACGAATATTGTTCACTCCAGGACACACACACAAGAAATGGGTCTCATCCTCCACAACATTTAAATCACATCTTGTACAGAGTCTATTGTGTCTGGGAATGCCCTTGTATCTACCTGTCTCTATATTAAGCTTATGAGCCGAGATTCTGAATTTGGTTAATCTACATCTCTGTTCAAAGTTTTTTATTATCAAAATATATTTTTCCAATCCAAAATTTGTTTTAAAAGTTGAGTAAGTACATAATTTACCATCAGAAACTTGATGTAATCTTTGTTTCCATTCTTTTAAAAAGAATTCCAAAAGAGTTTTATTTGTAATTTTCATATTCACATTCAAGGAAGTCTTTATCTTATTGATAATAACTCTGACAGATGAATACCATGATAAGTGCTTTTTTGAGTCAATTAGAATAGATTCATTGTATGCTGCATGCAGCAGGGGAAAGCAATCTTTAACTTTAGCAAGTCTGTCATGATACTTAAGCATGGCCTTTATTATATTAAAATGTAGGGGGAATCTTCCAAGTTCTGATAAGACAGCAAAGTTGGTAGATTTTCTATGAACCCCAAGAATAAATTTACAGAACTTTTGATGGAGTGTTTCAGCTTTCTGTTTTGAATAAATTTCATCCAAACACATATTGTTTATACCATTTCTAAATCTGGAAGAATAGGGATTAAAGGTTCCCCATATTTCACACCCATATAAAAGAATGGGTTTAATAGTATGATCAAAAACATGCATACTAGTTTTAACACTTGGATAAAGAGATAGAAAATCTTTTGAAAGCTTAAAATATGCTTTGATTGCTTTATTATATAATTCCTCCTGAGCATATGCAAATGATCCTGAAGCACAAAATGTAACTCCAAGATATTTATACCTATTGACACATTCTAGAACTGTATTGTCAAACTTGAACTTCATATCAATAAGCTTCCCTGCCTTGTTGAATATAAGTATTTTGGTTTTCTGAGTATTAACAGTAAGACACCAGTCTTTACAAAATTTATCAAGTAAATTCAACTTTTCCTGTAATCCAGAGGCAGAAGTAGAAAGTAAAATTATGTCATCAGCATACATGAGACAATGGATTGCTTTTTCATCAAGGAAAACGGGGTCAGGTGAATTATTCAAATACTTTGGAAAGTCATTTATAAAAATTTTAAACAAGTTAGGACTTAAATTGTCACCCTGTTTGACTCCTAAATGAGTTGGAATGAAATCAGTCATATTATCATCAACTTTGATACTAGATTTGCTGACAGCATACATATTTTTAATAATATTGTAAAATAAGGATCCACAACCTACTTCCAATAGTTTCAATTTTATTCCTGCATGGATTACAGTATCAAATGCCTTTTTAAGGTCAACAAACAGGCAAATATCTTACTATTACTTGTACTGCAGTATTTATCTATTATAGTTCTTAAAATAAACATGTGGTCAGAAGTTCTTGCTTTTTTGGTAAAGCCTATTTGACAATCATTAATAATATTATGTTTTTCTAAAAACTTGACAAGTCTATCATTGAGTATACGGTTAAATAATTTTCCAATTGCACTTGTAATAGTTAAACCACGGTAATTACCAGGGTCATTTACATCATTGCCTTTGTACAATGGCACTATGTATCCCTCAGCCCAATTTTCTGGATAAAAACCACTTGTAAAACAGGCATTAAACATTTTTTTTAAAACAAGGTAAAATTCCAGACTGACAATGCTTGATCATATTATTAGAGACATTGTCTAAGCCAGGAGATTTATTAAGTTTGATATGGGATATAGCATCTAAAATTTCGGAATCTGTTATGGCAAAGTCAAGTTCATTAAAACAGTTGTTTTTTTCAAGCTGTTTCACTTTTTGATCTATTTCATTAATACGGTTGTGAAATTTATCTTTTGCCTCATTTAAATTCTTAAAATGACATAACCAATCATCAGGAGAAATACAACTGTTGCTAGTATTTTGATGTTTTCCTTGTAGCTCATTTATAAGCTGCCAGTATTTTTTGGGGCTTTCCTCGTGTAGAGTTTCGAGCTCATGCAACATGTTTTGTCTAAAAGCTTTTCGCTTTGCTTTTCTTGTTTTATTATATTCTCTATACAGCTTATAGAAATGATTTTTAACCGATGGATCTTTAGGAAACTTTGTATAAACTTTGCCATAATTCATCAGATTAATTCTCATCTGTTGCAAATTGCAATCAAACCACTTCGGGTTCTTTGGTTTATTTTTAATCTTTAGTTTCGGCTTTTTTAGTGATACATCTGCAGCTGCAGTAAAAATGTCTGCAAGCTTTTCAGATGCTATGTTTAAGTCTTTATTGTCATTGATACATGTGGTACCAAGAAATTCTGATATTTTAGACTGAATGGTATCTGTAGTTAAAGCTTCTTTAAACAAATAAGCAGAATCTTCTGACCATATATATTTAAGTGGCATTGGTTTAAGCTTATTTATTGTATTTGTTAAATTGTTATAGAATGCATTGGAAAAATGTAAGAAAGGGAGACAACTCTTATAATTGTCAATAATTTCAATAGAAACCATTGTAACAAAATGGCAAGATTTCTCCCAGGACCAGGCAGTTATGAGCAAATTGTTATTTATTTCTTATTTTACAAACTTTGAAATATATTTCGTTAAAAATAAACCACTGTACTGATTTTTTATCGATGAATCAATTTTCTTGCATGATTCTTAGGTGGACTACTACTTAAGTAACTTGTGTACGATCAAGTGATTTTTTTTCAATTTACCAGTGTGACAAAATGAACATGAAAGGATGAAAATTAAATGAATATCAAGAAGCTACTTCAACAAAAGATTCTTATAAGCATTTGTTCAATCGAAGATTTTCAATTGCTTAAATTAATGGTCACTTATACGTTGATGAAATCTGGTCCCGGTATCATAAAACATTTCAAATTTGATATTTCCTCAAATCCTTCCTCAACTGAGATTTCTTGCAATTTCATTGGTCAATATTTGAGTTGAGGACAGATTTAAGGAAATCTCAAATTTGAAATGTTTTAGAAAACTGGGACCAGAAGATATATCTCTTTGTAGAATCAATACATTTTCTTTGAAAATACTAAGTTTCATAATTTTCATATTGTTTCATAAATGCACGTTTGTGCACACCAAACCTTATAAAATTATATTTGGTGCACTTATTTTTGGATTTTGTTTTTTTTTCTCTCCCCTTTAAAGATGTTTACTGCTATTAAGTTGGTAACAACGGTCAAAGTGCCGCAACTAATTTTAAAGGCCTTAAAAACCAGTTTAAAAATCATAATGAGCAATGAAATAAAAATTTCGACTGACCAGAAGAGAAAAAAAAACACAGAAAGGAAAAACTTTCAGTTGGTTCATGAAATTTTCACCCTTGACGAGGATCGAACCACGATCAACGGTGTTACATGTAGTAGCCCGACAAATTAAATATCATAACTATCAACCACGGTCATGACGGTAGCTTTTGGGACTCGCAAAGTAGTTTTTAGAGCTGACAAATTACACCGGCAACATTGTTGCATTGACTAACAAGGTACAACAAAAAGAGTTAATTTCTGTAGCATAAAGCAAAGTTATTGACATGTAGCCTGGAAACGTTTGATGTTCCTACAGTGTATTTAATATTCCATGACACACTAGAAAAGCCCGTTTCATATGTAGCTTGGTAAAGATTGCAAATGAGTTATTGAGACCGTCTTCCCAATAAGAAATTTATGTTTCCGGTCTGCCATAAACAAGAGCAGCAAAGATGTTGATGCCCAAGAAAAATAGAGTACAAATATTTGAATATCTTTTCAAAGAAGGTGTTTTGGTAGCTAAGAAAGACTTAAAAGCCATAAAAGACTATGACATGATGTTTCTTGCTGAAACACATGTTGGATATAATTCTGGAATAACAAAAATAGGTGAATTTTTATATCATCCTGTGTGTAGACCAATAGAAAAAGCAAATAACAGATTTTATGGGGGATTAGCCATTTTGCGAAAACCGCACCTTAAACAGCACGTAAAAATATTAACAAATACCAATCCAAATTATCAATGGATTAAACTTGAGAAATCTTTTTTTGGCTTTCCTAAGGATCTTTTTATTTGCATTGTTTATTTCCCTCCCCCAGAATCTAGTTATACAAAAAAGCTTGATGTTGATATTTTGGAAGCTATTGAAAAAGACATGATTTTATACAGTAGAAATGGGGATTTTATTATTTGTGGTGATATAAATGCCAGAACTGGGGTTGCTCCTGATTTTATTCTACAAGATAGTAGAGATTTTCTCCCTCTTGATAATGGATACATCCAAGATCAAAATATTTTAAAACGTCTAAATAAGGACTCCAAATTAGACCAGAGGGGAAAGGAATTGCTTGATTTTTGCATAAGTCACCAATTAAGAATTTTAAATGGCAGATTACTTGGTGATACATTTGGTAACTTTACATGTTTTACGCCAAATGGCAGTAGTACAGTAGACTATACTATGGTGTCTGAGAGTGTCCTTGATAGCATATTATACTTCAGGGTTAAGGAATTTTTGCCCACATTGTCTGACTGTCATTGTCAAATCGAATGGAGTATGTCTGCTAGTTATATGATCACTGATAATAATTCTACTGACTCAATAAATAAGCTTAAGCCAATGCCAATTAAATATATATGGTCAGAAGATTCTGCTTACATGTTTAAAGAAGCTTTAACTAAAGATACCATACAATCCAAAATATCTGAATTTCTAGATACTGCATGTATAAATGACAACAAAAACTTAAACATAGCATCTGAAAAGCTTGCAGACATTTTTACTGCAGCAGCAGATATATCACTGAAAAAGCCAAAACAAAAGGCTAAAAACAAGCCAAAAAACCCAAAGTGGTTTGATGGCAATTTGCAACAAATGAGAATTAATCTAATGAATTATGGCAAAATATATACAAAGTTTCCCAAAGATCCATTTGTGAAAAATCATTTTTATAAATTGTATAGAGAATACAATAAAACTAGAAAAACACAACGAAAAGCTTTTAAACAAAATTTGTTGCATGAGCTTGAAACTCTACACGAGGATAACCCTAAAAAATACTGGCAACTTATAAATGAGCTTCAAGGGAAATATCAAAATACCAGCAGCAATTGTATTTCTCCTGATGATTGGTTAACTCATTTTAAGGATTTAAATGAAGTAAAAGATAAATTTCACAACCGTATGAATGAAATTAATGACAAAGTGAAGCAACTTGAGAAAAACAATTGCTTTAATGAACTTGATTTTGCCATTTCAGATTCAGAAATTATAGTTGCTATCTCTCATATCAAGCTTAATAAATCTCCTGGCTTAGACAATGTCTCAAATAATATGATCAAGAATTGTCAATCTGCATTATTACCTTGTTTCAAAAAAATATTTAATGCTTGTCTTACAAGTGGAATTTATCCAGAAAATTGGGCTGAAGGATATATAGTACCTTTACACAAAGGTAATGATCTAAATGACCCGGGTAATTACCGTGGACTTACCATTACAAGTGCAATAGGAAAATTATTTAATCGCATTTTAAATGACAGACTGGTAAAGTTTTTAGAAAAACATAATATCATTAATGATTGTCAAATAGGCTTTACTAAGAAAGCAAGAACTTCTGACCATATGTTTATTTTAAGAACTATCTTAGATAAATACTGTAATACCACCCATAACAAGATATTTGCCTGTTTTGTTGACCTTAAGAAGGCATTTGATACTGTAATTCATGCAGGAATAAAATTAAAATTATTGGAAGTAGGTTGTGGATCATTATTTTATAATATTATCAAAAATATGTATGCTATAAGCAAATCTAGTATCAAAATTGATGATAATCTGACTGATTTTATTCCAACTAATTTAGGAGTTAAACAGGGAGACAATCTAAGTCCTAACCTGTTCAAGATCTTTATAAATGATTTTCCAAAGTATTTAGATAATTCACTTGACCCTGTATTCCTTGATAAAAAGGCAATCCACTGTCTCATGTATGCTGATGACATAATTCTCCTGTCTACTTCCGCTTCTGGATTACAGGAAAAACTTAACTTACTTGATAAATTCTGTAAAGACTGGTGTCTTACAGTAAATACTAAAAAGACTAAAATATTAATATTCAACAAAGCCGGCAAACTTATCAATATGAAATTTTTATTTGACAATACAGTTCTAGAATGTGTCAACAAGTATAAATATCTGGGAATTACTTTTTGTGCGTCTGGATCTTTTGCTTATGCACAGGAGGAATTATATAATAAAGCTATCAAAGCATATTTTAAACTATCAAAAGATTTTTTATCTCTTCATCCAAGTGTTAAAACCAGTATGCATGTATTTGATCATACTATAAAGCCAATTTTATTATATGGATGTGAAATATGGGGAACATTTAATCCTTATTCTTCAAAATTTAGAAATGGGATTGATAATTTCTGCTTTGATGATATTTATTCAAAGCAAAAAGCTGAAACACTTCATCAAAAATTTTGTAAATTTATTCTTGGAGTTCATAAAAAATCCACCAATTTTGCTGTTTTATCAGAACTTGGAAGATTTCCTATCTATTTTAATATGATTAAAGCCATGATTAAATATAATGACAGACTAAGCAAAATTCAAGATTGCTTTCCCCTATTGCATGCTGCATACAATGAATCTATGTTACTTGATTCAAAAAAGCACTTATCCTGGTATTCATCTGTCAGAGTTATGATTGAAAAGATAAATACTCCAAATAATGTCAACAATAAAATTACAAATAAAACTCTTTTGGATTTTAGCTTAAAAGAATGGAAACAAAAATTACATCAAGTTTCTGATGGAAAATTATGTACTTATTCTACATTTAAAACCAATTTTGGGCTAGAAAAATATCTTTTAATTATTAAAAACTTTGAACATAGACGTAGATTGACCAGATTTAGGATCTCCTCACATAAACTTAATATAGAAACTGGCAGATACAAGGGCATTCCCAGACACGATAGACTCTGTACAAGGTGCGACTTAAAATTAGTAGAGGATGAGACTCATTTCTTATGTGTATGTCATGGAATGAGCAACAAAAGACTAGAGCTAGAAACTATTGCTCAGAAAAAATGTATAAATTTTACTGCTTTAGATCCTAGGGCAAAACTCATTTGGTTAGTTACAAATGAGGACTATGACATTCTAAATTCAGTTTGTACATTCCTGACACATATATAATATATATATATATATATACTTCTCATAAATCCCTATCTACTGGTCTACGACGCAGGTATGTGCATGTAACTTAAGCCAATATGATATCAATGAGAGCTCTGAGATTATTATCAAAAATAGATAAAACTATGTAATACTGCAGTTCTTAAGCACCGTCCCCTGGTGACCACTGCATTCATGGAACAACTATACTTCCATTTGTGCTTTGGTCACAGGGAGAACTGTACAGTATATACAAACATAATTAAAATAATATATTATCAATGCTGCTGCTCTGGGTGTAATTATTGCAGTCCTAAAGCACCGTCCCCTGGTGACCATAGCATTTATATGACTGAATCTTATATATGTGCTCTGATTACAGGGAGGGCTGCTAAAATAAAAAGAAAATAATATTAATAACACTCATTGTTGTAGCTTGAGGTATTAATCATGTTAATTATTAATCTCTATTTATATCCATGCTCCCATCTATATATTTTATATGGCTTCATTACCCATTACAAAAAATGTATATACTGTCACAATCATACCTTAATTTTGTATACTTTATTATTTTTGTTGTTATTGCTTTACTGTTATTTATAATTAATCATTGTAATGATCCTGCCCCTTGAGGGACCTTAATTGGTAATAAAATATGTCTTATGTCTTATGTTGACATTTACATTTAATCCTATAATCAAGTTTTAGTGTTGTAATAACCAAGTGTCCGTTAAAAAATTAGCGCAACAAGTCGAAAATGTATCTCAGCTTTCGACAGCACTTCAAGTGGATGAATCTATGATTTTGTATAAAAATCATTAAAATGAAAGACAAGATATCGTGACGTAGCCAAGACCTATCAACTGGATCCATAATCTTAAAACAAATATGGAGTCAGTTGAAAACTATTCCAAAACCTGACCGAAAACCATAGTGCTGCATGGTGTCGGGAAAAATGTCACGCCACTTGTACGTTAAAGAACCCTGCTGCGCAGGTCTCGGCAAGAGAAGGACCTCTAGGACCTTCAATTGGTCTAGATCTTGTGTCCCCTTTCCTCCACTTTAACATCATTTCAGGTTCACTGAATCACCCCTTTCACGTTCATCTCTCTGATATACATGGAGCCGAAATAGTGCTGCTTTGGGGTGAAGCAATAACTAACTCCAAAATGGGACCAAGAGAGTACAAGAAAAAGAAAAAGACTTTTTGCCAGAATCAATGGTTTAAAACTGTGTTTATTGATTTTGAAAAGAATCAATTCTTTGTAGGGTTTGTTTAGAACTAAGGTAACACCCAGCTGATGCTGCCAAAACATTGTTCACCTTACATCACAAATTTGTCTTCGTACCTGCGGAGAAAGCATATAGAATACCGTATAGCGGGGGTAAATTTTCGCGTTTTTTTGTGTAATATAGGTGTATGAAAAAAATTTGCGGGTTTTATTTTCGCGGTTTATGAATGTGTTTGTATATGATTTGTAAAAGATAGATATTTTCGCAGGATTAATTTTCGCGGTTTCCGTCAACCCGCAAAAAAAACCTAAAATTAAATCACCGCTAAAATAACCCGCTAAACGGTAACATCATTTAGGTGTGCCAGAACATTACATTCACTGTTTCACAACTAAATACCAACAAAAGCACCACAGTGACTACATATACACAGCAACAACACTGTTTAATGGGAAATAATTGCCAATCAAAAATTTGTCATTTCCTCCTTTGGCATTTCTTTTGGTTCTTTAACGATGACATGCCACTCTTGTATTGGATTCCTAAATTACATGAAAATTTACAGAAACCGAGTTCCATTGCTTGTTATTCATCTGTACCACGAAACCTTTTTCAATACTGCTGACTTCAATACTGACCACAATAAAATCTGGTTCAGAAATATTTCGATTGGTTTTATTCTAGAAATGATGTAAATCTAATATGGACCCTTAAGAATGCGAAAGCACTGATGAAGATTCTTAACTCTTAATCAGTGTCACTTTTGCGGCATTAAAACGTTCAATATCTTTACACTTTAAGGCCTGCAGCTGACGCGGGTTTAGCCAACAATGTGACTGGAATGGGTTGAATGGGCAGCCCTGTCATACTAAATGACGGAGGTCGTCAGGCTATAATGCCAAAAATCTTACCACAAACTATATTGGCGTGACAACATATTTGTACAGTTTGGTTTTCAACAAACAGTCGGGATTTCAATGGGGACTTATTAATTGTGCACATTTGCTTGCTGATTTATTTCTTCATTCATATGAAGCAGACTTCTCGGCCAAAAAAAAAAATCATAAACAAGCCCTCTCTTTAAACCTAACTTTCCTTTATAATGATGAGGTCCTCTCAGCGAAAAAATCTCGATTAAGTGACTTTCCTCATCCAATATATCCTAGGGAACTTGAGTTAAAGGAAACAACGGATTCTAGGAGGTCATCTTCATATCTTGATCTACATCTCGAAATAAACACTTAAGGATCACTTTCAACAGAGTTATTACACAGAAATAAGTAGTAACCTTTCCGCCACTACATGTACCCTTTCCGCCACCACATGTACCCTTTCCGCCACTACATGTACCCTTTCCGCCACTACATGTACCCTTTCCGCCACTACATGTACCCTTTCTGCCACTACATGTACCCTTTCTGCCACTACATGTACCCTTTCTGCCACTACATGTACCCTTTCCGCCACTACATGTACCCTTTCCGCCACTACATGTACCCTTTCTGCCACTACATGTACCCTTTCTGCCACTACATGTACCCTTTCTGCCACTACATGTACCCTTTCTGCCACTACATGTACCCTTTCCGCCACTACATGTACCCTTTCTGCCACTACATGTACCCTTTCCGCCACTACATGTACCCTTTCTGCCACTACATGTACCCTTTCCGCCCCTATACATGCATATGTACCCACCTCTTTCTTTTCAGTAGCTTTCAAAACTGATTTATTATCGCACCACTATATTTCATTTCATGTCTATTTTTTCATACTTTTCATATTCATCGCCCTTATATAGGCTACTATAAACCATCTTATTTTCGCGACTACTTTATTTCGCGTTTTCATGTAAGATGGCGATTTCTGGGCTTTTTATTTTCTTGTGATTTTTCGTTTCAACAATTATTTTTCTATCAAAATGGGTCTATTCGCGACGATTGATTTTCGCGAATTTCTGTTCTTCATTCGCTCGTGAAATTTAATTGTTTTAATACGGTAATCAATTATTTTTTGCAAGGGCGTTAACACCAACTCATACATGCTCTTAAGCCAACTTTTACCAACAAGCTGAATGCAGGCTGTCACAGGCCTATTCCTTTCTCATCCTAGATTTTTAGAAGAAATTTTAATTCAATCCATCCATATTTTCTATATACAGTCAAACCTGTATATAAAGGGCAGCCATGGGACGATAAAATCATGCCCTATATAAGGAGGTTCCCTTTATATAAGATTCATTTTGGTTGTATTGTTCATAAAAGGGATATTTTTGAGGTGCCCTTTACAGGCAATATTTTTCTATATACAGGTGCCCTTTAAGGCAGGTTTTACTGTATTTGACCAGTTTAGTACGTATACCTTATGTCCTGGTTATAATCTAAGTTTTAAAGTGGCTATGATACCAATGACAATTATAATTTTCGGCAGAGGTGAACATTTTATTTCATTTCACCACCCAAATTTTCATGATGTCGTATTTGATGGTATTAAAAGAGGGGAAGCGTAGTGGAAGAAAACAAAAAGCATGATGAAGAAACAGGGATGAAGAACCAGGGATACGTAAAGGTTTTGTGAGTTTAAGCTGAAAAGACCACTTATCAGTCACTGGGTGTTTTACTCAGCAGAAATTGCATAATCTTCCAGAGCACTTGTTTCGACTTGAGTCCTTATTACAATGGTTGTTTTGTTTGGTTATTTTGTGTTTTGTTGCTAAACATGTCTTGTCTATGTCTTTTCGTGCGTACGGTATTTGAATGCTCCACCATTGGTTCTCCTTCGTTCCCCCTAAAAAGAGGAAATAACCCTTTGTAGTTTAATGACTTGTTTAATTAAATAAATAAGTTTCGCATAGCGGGCTATTTTAGCGGTCAATTTTCGCGGTTTGCGTCATAAAGAATGAAAAAATTGGGAGTTTTATTTTTGCGGTTTGTGAATGTATTTATATAAAAATATGCGTTTAATTAAAATTTTCGTGGGGTTTCTTTCGCGATTTCCGTCGATCCGCGAAAATAACCCGCTATACGGAACAATGATTCATACAAACCTTTGAAGTGTGACTGAAGGGAAAGTGCTAGTATCCTCTTGTTGAAAAGATGATATAACTAGAAAGTTTGTCAAAAATAGACATAAAATCCAATATAAGATACAAATCTTCATTGCCACAAGTTTTCAAATGAAGTTCAAAATATTTTGTAATGTGATTGTGTTATGTTTTAACGCGCGTTCTTTATGAAGGCACAGCAACCCAGTAAATCCACAACAATATTTTACACCAGTTCGGTCGACTACCCGTTTCCAGTTAAAGAATGCAAATTTCCAATTATTGGGTCATACCATTACGATACGGAATGACCTTCGCTTGCACTTGTGGTTCATTTCATTCCCCTCTGTGAAAAAAAGAGTATGATAAAAGTTCCAATTATATCTCTCTTTTTTCAAACGACTTTGACGTGCACTCGCCCCTTAATGTAAGAAAAACAATTTGTGTGGCACAGTTGCAATTATTTCGTTACAAATTTGATCGACCTTTTCGTGCACTTGTTATTTATTGCTCCATGTCACTACTGTGCACCAGAACCATGTTTTTTGCAGCAGAGTTGACAGACGATCTGTATTTCCATCGCATGATTGACACCGTCTGATAGCTTCTGCATAGGATGACTGTCAAGCGAACTTGATGCTACCGATTCTCTATCATTAGCAGTTTAGATTAAACGATTTAGATGTTTGATGGTTTTTTTTATGAAAAGTGCATACTTAATTACTGTAGGGTGTTGACTTTTTGAAAAACACTTAACTTCACAGATGATAGGGAAGCAGTGAGTGGTTTTAAATTTCCTTTGCAAAGTGTTTTTTTTATCAATTGGCAATGGAAGAATTGTCTTTGTATTAAAATTTTTGTTAATTTGGGTTGAGAAAAAGACCTATGAGCCAAGGTCGGTTAACAGGAAGTAGTTATTTGATAGATCTGAAGTTCATATTGGGACTCGCGATATAGATTCTACTGAGGTAATCTACAAAATTTCAAGTAGTTGCTGAGTTTGCTGGTACAAAACTTTTAACCATAGACCGCCGCGCGCGCTATGTCTACAATTTGACATTGCGATCTATGGAAAGTAGATATCTTAAGCCCCAGTCACACTGTCACGTTTCGGCCATCCCGTTTTACTACGTTTTAAAACGTCACGTTTCAATGTAATTTATTGTCATAGTTTTCGGTTTCTACGTTTCACTAGGTATATGCTACGTTTTGGAAGGTTTCCCCACGTTCTATTACGTTTTACTACGTTTAGTCGGGTTTAACAGAAGCCGTTTCGTTAGGTTTTACTACGTTTTGCTACGTATCAGGTACGCTTCATTGGGTATTACTAGGGTTTGTCACGGATTACTAGGTTTACAGTACGTTTGATTACGTATTGATACGGTCTTGTTGGGTTTGCGCTACGTTTAACTGCGTAGTACTACGTGTCACTACGTTGTAATTGATTCTTTGCAAAAAACCGCGTCATTTTGAGTTTCTCATATATCAAAACTTCTATCATTTCACTTTTAAATCATGCTTCTCCAAAAAAGGCAGTCTTGAATTTGAAGAAAATGAATGTTAATTGTAATAGCACATTTATATTGTGTATTAAAAAATGTAAGACTATTCATGTATTAAGAGGTAAACATGCTCAGTGCCAGGTGTATTTCAATAAGGCCAAAAAGAAGAAACAAAAATATTTCTTTGTTTTACCTACCGAAAAAATGGCCCTACTATATACCCCAAATTTTTTATCATGATATTTTACCAAAACTGTTTTTATTCCTCGGATTTCACAATCTTCAGAGATTTTTTTTCCATGTTCAAATTGCACATTCATTATATCAAAAGAAAAGTTCTACAAAATGTGATATGATGAGTCTTGTATGACACAATTCTCTTTCCAATTTTTAGCGAATGGTAAGATTGCATATAAGTTTTTGGCTTAAAATTCCCTATTTACCCAACACTAGGACCTTTGAACCGGAAACATCTAACGATATTTTTTTGGGGGGTGGCCTAACTAAATTTTTTGTCCTCCATCGGATAGACATCTTGTAGCCACATGCTTTCCGTCAACTCAAATAAGGGCATGGTGGAACTGCCAAATGGCATTAAACTGCTGAGCTGCATTTATCCATCCATTTTCATTTGTCAGTTGCATCTTCCGTGTATTCACAAATCATTGCCTTGCTCTTGTTTTCCAAGTATGACATTTGAAATGGTGTTGTATAGAGCCCCAAGTGGGTACATTATAGAGAATGGTACAAGTAACTGTACCCAGTAGCAATCAGACATAAAGTTCCATGCAGGCAATACATCAAGTTTTGTTACGCCTGGAATGCGTTTTGACTATTCAAGACTGATCAGGAGGTGCTCTATACTTTAATATTGAAAAAGTCAAACATTACATGAAAATGAAGAGCATAAACTAAATAACAAAAATATGCCGAACTTATGGAACGCCGTTAATGCCTTCTGTTGACCAATTTCTTTATGGTCATGATCATCTGCTATTATCATGTTGAGCAACTTCTATTATTATGATGAGCAACTACTATTATCATGATGAGCAACTTATATTATCATGTTGAGCAACTTTTATTATCATGTTGAGCAACTTCTATTATCATGATGAGCAACTACTATTATCATGATGAGCAACTTATATTATCATGATTAGCAACTTATATTATCATGATGAGCAACTTCTATTATCATGTTGAGCAACTCCTATTATCATGATGAGCAACTTCTATTATCATGATGAGCAACTTCTATTATCATGATGAGCAACTTATAGTCACAGTTTATTGACTACGAGATTTTAACAGATTTTTTAGTGAAGGTGGTATATCAATAAAAAAGATCTATTGTTATCCTTAGAGGGTAATCATAGCCAGTCTCTACATAAAAAATATGAGATAGCCATCTTACAGCTTTATCATAAAAAACTCTACAATAGTCAATTTTACCAATGTTGTCAGATTACCCTTTACAGGGGTTACAGCCCATTTAAGTTGAAAAATAGCATTTAGTCATGTTTATGGCCTGACCACGTAGGTGGGTCATACATATAGTTTTACCCTTGTCTGTTCCTAACACTGGTTAATTTCTTTGTTTAGGTTCATATCTCGAGTACTATATGTGGTAGGGTTATGATATTGCCTTGGGTCCCATGACACAAATCTCTAACAATTAGGCCACTGTGACCTACATTTTATGCTTGAGCATCTTCAGTTTTGTTCTTGGTTTAGGTCCATATCTTGGATATTATATGCCATTAAGGGTTTACCAGCAGATGTGTCTTGGGTAGCATGACTGATGTTTTTATGACAAAGGGCCACCCGTTGCTTACACACCCTCTAGTTTTGGCTTATAAAATGAAAACTATTTTTCAACTTAAATGGGCTTAACCATATCCAATTAATTTTTTTTAAATATCTTGGACAGTTTTCAAAGTACGAGGCTAAATTCAGATGAAAATAATGAAAAATGGTAAATTTTGACGTTTAAAGGGCAATAACTCCTATAGGGATGGTTTTACAAATTTGACCCAATTACATAAAATGTAGATCTTGATGTTCTTAATCATATGCAATTTAAATTTTTGCAATATCCTATACAGTTTTCATGATAATGCGCTTAATAGGCGCAAAATTTTGAAAAAAATCCAGAAAAGGGCAATAACTCCTACATCGGTAGTTGGATATTCTTGAAAATTTCTCAGCAGGTAGATTTTGATGTGCTGATTACATTAACCCCCATGCCAGAATTTTGATATCTGTTACCGTTTTTGAGTTATTTGCAAACAAGGAAATGTGTCAAGATGACACTCATGCCCTGCTGGCAAATGAAATAAATCACTGTTATTTTTACAAAATTTGCAAAGTTCAAGGGCCATAATTTAGGTCAAAATCAGTGGATGGGAACGAAACTCAAACTTGACCTGTAACTCATCATGGTAGACTCACAAACAAAAATCTTTTGAACATATGCAAGGATGTTGAAAAAAGTGCGGAAAACTGTTATTTTTACAAAATTTGCTCATCATGATAATATAAGTTGCTCATCATGATAATAGTAGTTGCTCATCATGATAATAGGATAGTAGTTGCTCATCATGATAATATAAGTTGCTCATCATGATAATAGAAGTTGCTCATCATGATAATAGAAGTTGCTCATCATGATAATAGAAGTTGCTCATCATGATAATAGAAGTTGCTCATCATGATAATAGTAGTTGCTCATCATGATAATAGGAGTTGCTCAACATGATAATAGAAGTTGCTCATCATGATAATATAAGTTGCTCATCATGATAATATAAGTTGCTCATCATGATAATAGTAGTTGCTCATCATGATAATAGAAGTTGCTCAACATGATAATAAAAGTTGCTCAACATGATAATATAAGTTGCTCATCATGATAATAGTAGTTGCTCATCATAATAATAGAAGTTGCTCAACATGATAATAGCAGATGATCATGACCATAAAGAAATTGGTCAACAGAAGGCAGTAACGGCGTTCCATACGAACTGGAACCGAAATATTTTACTTTCACTGAGATCAACCTATACCTGAGGTAGGGAGAAGCTCAGAGTTTTGACAATTATAAACATTACACGGATATTTTTAGCTTTTATATGATCTTCAGCACAGGGAGCGGGTCAACCTCGGGGTATTAAATGCTAACCATCATTTGTTAGAAATAAAAAAAATAAAGCAAAGTTTCAGCCAATAAATTTTGCCACGGCTGACGCGCATTTCGTCTATTCAAGACTCATCAGAGATATCGAAGAGTAATCGCAACTTCAAGGCCGACTGGCAGTGCCTTTCCCAACCATGCGTTTTTTTATCAAGTCTTGGTGTTAGTCTAGCCACAATCTCAGCGAACATATCCGAGTCAGCACGCAAAAAGTATTTTAAAAAACAATATCCTCACATCTGAGTTCATCTAAAAGTTGTTTATATATGCCGAATAACTACCGAACTTGAATGCTCAATATCATATGGCAAGAAGAAATGACAAAACATTGAACATCCCAATACAAGAATTTCACTGAAAAGAAATGATGCGTTAAACCAGGTTTTATGGCATTAAACCCCCCTCTTCCATTGCGATCCAAGGAACTAGGGTCTTTTACTTATTTCATCTTTCAACCAAATTAAACACACTCTTCTTACCCCTTGGTACCGGCAACAACAGCCTCATCTGCAAAATGTGTTCGTGCAGCAATATTCAAACTCCATTATTATTCTTTAATATAAATGTGCACAAATAGGTGAAAGGTGGCAGTAAGCGTAGTAATGCGTAGTATAACGTCATGATGCCTAATAAAACGCGAGAAAACGTGATAAAACCTAGCAAAACGTAACATAAAACGTAATGAATCGTACTAAAACCCATTGAAACCTCGTGAAACGCAACAAATACCTAGGGAACCGTAGTAAAACCTGCTGGTTGGCTTATGCTACGTTTTACTAGGTTTTCATTACGCTTTTACTAGGTTTTAATTCGTTTTAACAACGTTTTAATACGTTTTAGTACGTATTTGCTACGTATATTTTTTTAGCCACGTTTGTGTTGTGCAAACGATACAAACGGGACGTGCCACGTTTCTGTCCAGGTAAGTCTACGTATATAGCCGGTTTCAACTACGTGTCGGTACGGTTCGTTACGTTTATAGCCGTTTCACTACGTTTTAGAAACGTAGTAAAACGGGATGCCGAAACGTGACAGTGTGACTGGGGCTTTACAGGTCAAATTCGGTACTCTTGATATAGAACCTCATCCTGGGGTCATATACTGTATCAAATTTCAAGTTGCTGTGATGAGTACTAGTACTATTAGCTCCTAAGAAAACCGTTACGAAATCATGTTGCCGACGGACGGACGGAAGGACAGACAGAGGTATATCTCGATAATATAACATCATGACCATATCGAGCTTGTTACCAATACATAGGACTCCTATCTCATCTGATAGCGATTCAAAGACTTCAAGGCACAAATGTACAAATTTATCCTGTTGGGCTAAATCGCGGATGAGTGACAAGTTCTGAAATACACGTTACCAACAACTTTTTGCTTTGTTTTCCATTAACAATTTTGTTGGTGAGCAGTCTCCAAACCATATAAATCATCTGCAGTTGTTAGTCATGGAATTCGTATATGACTTCCCTTGGAGTAAACATAATTTTACTCCTTGCTTTATAATTTCCTTTTATATATGTAAGTTATGTTGCGTACACTTACATCGCATTGTTCTCGTACAAATGTATACACGTAAACAGGTCTCTTGGTCTCTCTTGGTGCATTGAACTTTAACATTTGTATCGATTTGATTTTAAAAGAGTGTTAACATGTATTTTTTTGCTTTGTACAAAATAAACAATAGGGGAAAGGTTACATGTAGGTCCAAAAAGCTAGTTTAACCACGCCACATTTTATATGTGTCTGTCCTAAGCCAGGAATCCTTGTCAAAACTTTTGTTTGTCCCTGTCAACTATCTGTCTTTTGTTCTATGTCCAGAAATGGGTCTTTTGTTTATAATTTAGGGATTTGTTTGAATCTTATGTATTGTATTTTTAGTTTTTAAAATTGCCGTTTCTTTATGTTGGTTGTGTCGCGTACATTTTATCGTCCACTTATTCCACATCTCATTATCTTCTATTGGAGCGGTGACAGTGTAATAGTTTACCCACCGACCCTCTCAAACGACCTTCTCAGACAATTAACATTGACAAATTTTGTGCTGTCAGGAAATAATTTCAGCGTTACAAAATTATTGTCCCGTTTTTAAGGAAATTAAGTCTTATCACATTAACTTCAGCTACAATTGGATAGGAGAGAGGTCAATGGTTTGCTATAGATTAGCTCGTTTTGCAATTCTGTTGGCAACGCGACGGGTGTACTATAGCAATCAGGAACTGCCTACTCTTCCGGAGCACCTGATTTTACTCTTGTTACAAATGGAGTTCGCGTTGTTTTAGTTGATATTCAGTAGTTTTTGTGTTTCCGTGTTTAACATGTTCTGTTTTGTTCCGTTCTCGGTTTTTGTCTCTGCTCTTTCGGACTTTTGACATTCGGATGCCAAATTAGTACCTCTGCTTTTTTCAGTAAATAATAATATCAAATCAGTTTTTTAAAAATCAATTATTAATTATTTATTAAATTAATAACATATCAAAATACACCGGTGAAATGAGGTAATGTCGTCATATTTATAAATAGAATACAAATTAGCTGCATATATGAACACAAAGCTTGAAGTCATTTCTTCCGCTCGCTGACCTTTACACAAAGCACGACTCTTGGTTCCATGAAGGGGTTTTCTGTAGAAATCTACTTTTTGTTTGCAAGTTGAGCTACAAATAAAACACATTGATACACAAATGAATTATTTCACGAAACAGATAATACATGTATAGATTTATACATGTTATATAAAAGCAGTCTTTAGCTCACTGAGCTCTACAAAAGTCTTCATTTGGTGGAAGTCGTCAGATGAACAACAGTGTTTTTTATGATGTAGCCGTATAAAATAAAAACTATTGCAGATAGAGAAAATCTGTATTTTACTTAAACCTTCAGCTCATTAAGCTCTACAGAAAACTAAACAATTTACGTGTTTTTTTCTATGTTTTTTTTTCACCTGTAGAATAAAAACTTTTGCAGATAGACAAAATGCTTTTGCTCGCTTAAGCCATCAGTTAATCGAGTTCTACAAAATCTTTTAAATTGAAGATGACAGATAACCCCTTATAGGGGTTATGGCCCTTTAAATATCAAAACTAGCTGTTACAACAGCTTTATAGCTTCAAGCACAGGTGAGCGATTCAGGCTTCTGTAAGTCTTTTGTTATAACCAACTTTGAGGTTAATACACGATCAAGCACTTGAATTAATTTTCTTATAATTGACACATACATGTATATGCTTTAAAAAGGCTACCCCTACACTTTAAAACCCAGTACGTATTAAGTAAATGTAAAGGAGTGTGTATAATATAGAATCTTAGGTATATATTACTTCATGCACAGCACATCTCTATATGATTGACTTCCTTTATGTAAACTTATAAGTTTCATCAAAGCACATATAGCGATTAAAGAGGAGTTGCGCTTACGAGGCATATGGACAGACTGGCAGACAAAATACAAGGCGATTTCTTTGTACCTAAACCTAGTTTACAGGGGCTGCAATGTCTCAAAACCCTGATAAACCAGCCAACAATCGCCACGTCGTCAAGTAAAAGTCAACCAGGCATATACAGACAGACGGACAGACAGGGTGATTCTAACGAACCGGAAGTTTTCGCGGTGTAAACGAACCAGCTCCGTAAACTTTTATTAAATTGAAATGAATACTTGTGCTCGGAAATGTAAGCAAGACTTACCTTTTCGCAATTTTTGACAAAGTGGACCACAGTGATTTTTACGTTTCTGTTTTTCAACATTTGGTTTATCACCATTTCGACTAGAACTATAGCCTTCATCACTGATGGCATCAACAACGTTCGTAGCAACAACATTTTCTTCGGTACTTCTCTTTCCCCTAAAACTAATCCTTGGTCTTGTTTCCGTGTAAACTTCTAATGCGGGGACAGTGCTATAGTTTAGACTTTTCTGCATGGCAACAGGGATACTCATGTCCTGGCACTCTACGTCTGCGTTAAAAACATAAACATGCAATTCCTCTATGAATTTTAAAATGGTACATGGAATAACGAACTTTATGGGTGTTCGTTATTTAAAAGTGGAATTAACTAACCCAAAGATCGTGAAGTAATGGAGATGTAATCATATAAATGTTTATGATATAATCAAATATATTGAAAATATTAACTAGAATATACAATTAGAGAAAATAAAGATCATTTCTAGTTGTATACTTATCAAAATCAATAATTTCAAATTTTTTTCATTTTTATCTACTCCACAATTCCATGATTTAACAACAAAAGACCGGTGGTGCCATTAGTTCTATCACATTTCTCAATTGAAACTACAAATACCAAAGTTCCAAGTTGGCATTTCTAAGTTCTAACTTGGAAGTGAGAAAGGTCAAGTTGTAAGTGAGAAATATCAATTTGGAAGTAAGAAATGTCAACTTGGAAGTGAGAAATGTCAACTTGGAACTAAGAAATGTCAACTTGGAAGTGAGAAATGTCAACTTGGAACTAAGAAATGTCAACTTGGAAGTGAGAATGTGAGAAATGTCAACATGGAAGTGAAAGATGTCAACTTGGAATTATGTTTTTTTTTAGTTTCAATCGAGAAATATGAAAGGACTAATGACACTATCAGTCTTTCGAAATTAACGGACTTATGGATATGCATATCTAACGACACAATTTTTGTGTGTCTAGTCGAGCACATTAATTTCAGTAACATGCATGCTTCTAAAACTAATTTTAAATCATACCAGCGGGCAAATTGCAATCAACGGTCCCGAATACTGCTTTGGCATCAATTGGAAAGCCTTGTGAGTCAATGACGTTCACCTCGAGTCCGTGACGTCGACGACGTCGATTTGACCATTCTTGAATGGCTTCTGCGACGTTAAAATCGATCCAAGTATCTCGTCTGACAACAACCATCTGCACATCCAATATTCTCATTCGCGGAACTGAAAAAAAATATAACAGAAAGTATAGGTGAGCGACAGATCTGAAAACGCACCCAACCACATGGTCCCCTACCTGAAGCTGCATACCAAACATCGAAAGCCTATGAATAATAGTTGCTGAAAAAACTGTTGCAAAAAAATGTGAAGATGGGACGGACATCGATTGACAATTTTATGTCCCACTTTGCGATGCGGCAGGAACAAAAAAAAATAACTAACCCAACTTGCAATCAACAGCGTATTAACCCAACTCAAAGCAAGCGAAAAGCGATGCTCCAAAGAGTAGAAAGAGTAGAAAGTTCCTGATATTAATCGGTAAAAGACGTGAATTCAAACACTTTATGTCAAATACGGTAAAGGACGACGACCAGATTCTGACGTGCATTTCGTCTTCCCTTGTCAGATTTACGTTTAACAAACCAACATCGGTGCCCATCTGATAGAGAGAAAGATATAAAGCGTGTCTGACGAGGGCTAGACGAAATGCACGTCAGAATCAATTTAGATATCATCAGCTAGTGAAGTTGGTTGTAGTATTTTTTGCATATTCTGATATTTGTGTAAATACGGCGTGTCTGTGTTTTGCCCAAATATCATTGTCTCTTTCCAATTTGTCTTTTCAAGAAAATTACGTTTAAAGTTGATGTTAACGATAAATACATACCTTAATCAATTATTTGCAATGAAAATACAGTCAATAAAATCACATTACATTCAATTTATTTTAAAAATCTCAAAACCAAGCTTACTTCATTCAATCAAATAAAAATAAAGAAACATATTGTCATCGTTAACAATGGTACATTATTGGCAATCGTTAACGGCTGGAAAGCTGAAGACAGTCCAAACAATTGAACGGTTTTTGACAAAGAAGATGACAATCGGAGAAAAAGTAGACAACAGACTCGGATTTTACACCTACTGTCCTTTCGTTCATTAAAAGTTATGCACAGGTAAATTGTTTGGACTGTTTCCAGTTTGCCAGTGCTAGCGATAGCCGGCAACACCCCGTGTTAACAATGTTTTTAATTATTTCAATAATTTTACCTCTATTCCGCCGTCTTAATGGTTTAAGAAACTGGCTCACAAATACTGTGAATCGCACGGAATCCTCCTCTTCGCCATCTTCACTTTGAAGACAATGGCAAGCTAAAAAAGGTATGAAAATAAAATAAAATAACATCAGAGACATCATCTTTGCATCAGTCATATTCCCAAGACACATCAGCGATTCGCGTTTATTTTATTATTTTATTCCGTGTTTGGAACCCCCCTTTTCCTCGGAAAATTTTGTAATTTTCGTGCAGATTTTCGGCAAAATCAATTGGAACCCCTTTTGTACCTTAGTACACAATATATGGACCACCCCTTTCAAAAATTTCTGGATCCGCCCCTGTGTAACAAGGGAATGAAGTCTCCCTGATATAGCCAAATTCGATTAGCATCTACTGCTGTTTATACCCATTTAACGTTATACCTACCTTTTTTATGTAATTAGCTAAAAACCACACTGAAACATCTTTTACTATGTTATACCTGTTCTTTCCTTGATGTGAAGGCTCAACGTGGCATTCAGTATGGTTGTACTCGGGTCATCCGGGGTCAAAACGTCGAAGTACAGTCTCAGTGTTTTTGTGTCTGGGTCATTCCACATTTCCTCGTCTATCCAGTTTGGTAGAGAACCTATTATGAATAATACAAATACCTATAATGAATAATACAAAAGAATAGCTAAAAAAGATATTAAGATGTAAAATGAAAGCATCTATAGGAAAATAAAGGTAATTGTTTTTAACAAAACTACCGAACTTGAAGGATTTATTTTATATGTCCAAATGAAAAGATATATCGTCGAAGAATTAAAAATCGCAATGGTCCTGACTTGGTACAGACATTTGTTGGTAAAACCATGTGTTATAGCGCCAAACCTCCGTCTTCCAACTCGATATAAGTTTCTGGTAGTAACGCAAAGCACAATACAGTTGTGCGATTGTTTTGGGTAAAGTGACATCATAGTCAATTACAAAACTGTTAGCACAAATTATTATACTTCTTTGAGATTTCAAAACGGACAGTACATTACAGAAATGTTAAGTTCAAATTGTGAACATAAGTCTATGCTTAGGACAACGTATACGAGATTTAATTAATAGTTATTTCTTATTGCTGGCGTGGAAACACGAATGTGAAAATTTCAATTTCGTACGAAGTTAGTCCCGAACTAAATCGAGATTAGGGACAATGCTCTGAAAATACCACATAAAAGTACTTACATGACGCTGAATAACATTGCTGTATGATTGACTTATATGGCATTCCTGATATAGTCAAGTTGCTCAAGATAGCATTCTTAGTGTCCTCGTCAATTTGGGGTGGTGAGGAAAAGCCAAGAGTGTCTAGAACGTGCTGTCGTAGGTTGTTTATCCACTGGTCTCGAGATCTGTACATTAAAGAATAGTTATTTAGTTATTACCCCATAGGCAGCAGTAAGTCAACGTTAAAAAGAACATGAAAAAAATAAGAGTTACTAGTAAATAGGGAAGCAGAAATAAGTGGACTGTCATTCGATAATAATTCTGTAAATTGGTGTTTTACGCATTAGTTTCGACTTTCATTTGACAATGGGTAGGTGAGTTGGTGTCCTAGCAACACTATATGAGTTGAGAACGGTGAACATGAAATAGACTAACCCGGTACATGTATAATATGAATATGAAATGATGGTGAGTATTATATGGGGGTCTGGTGGAAAACAAGGTAGCAGAAAATTTTGAAGACTAAAATGAAAGAGGTGGGTAGAGGCGAAAAATTATATAGACCTGCATATTTACAGGTCTATGGAAAAACTATTTTTTGGAAAAGAAAGCCTACAAAACTTCTGGTCCGGTCTTTTTAAGTTGTTAGATTTAAGGAGTTTAGGAGAAATACAATGTAGTTGGTCAGTTATAGTTAGTAACTGGTTTTCTTTCAATACCGTGATTTTGGCTAGGAAAAAAGAATGGGGAAGGCAATTTAGCCTGTGGAATCTGTCAAACAGGCCGACAATCTACGGATACAGACAGCCACGAATTCCAGCTTGAGAATCGATTGACAACTGTCAGTTTTCTATTTGCAATATTATTTGCTTCAAACAGAAGAGTTGTCTTGTATTTTTTCGTGTATTTATTGTCAAAATTGCGGTACCTACTTGGTTGTCCACAAAGGAATCTTTAAAGCTTTTTCCAAACAAATTGGCCAACTATCATCCGTGGTCACGCATTTTCAATTTTTGTATTATATACCTGAAACCCCGAGGACAAGAGCCACTCTATTTCGCCACCTATGACACACGCCTTTGTCACTGTCTTTGGGCTGAACACAAACTCAATGACAGAATCACAATCCACACGGGACGTCATTCGACGAGGAAGGGAACAGTTAAGGTGAGGCGGAAATTAAAGACCGTGGTACTAAAGGGGATAAGGTGGACCTTCTCAATACGAAACATGCAATAGTCGAGGAAATGCCAGGGGCAATTTGTCCGCAAATTTCAGATATATAGTATGCACCCAATTGCGGTCAGGTTTTCTCTGCATGCAAGATAATATAGAGTACGCTTTTATATTAACAACGATTTTAAGCCCTTGCTCCACGTGGCTTTTAATGTTTTGAAAGTTACAGTAAATATTAGTGCTATGTAATTATTTTAGCATTTTTCTTGAACGGTATATGGAAGACATTCCATCAAATGATGACCCTCCCCCCCCCAAAGAGAAAAAAAAGTATAACAAATCTTATTTCCTTTTATTGTTTCAAATACATATCACAACTGATTTGCTGCTCCGGACTGCGTTGGACATATACTTTGTTTCCCAAGATAGAATTGAAAACACAGGGTAATGTTGCTCCCCGAAATGGTTTGGAACACATCATGCACTGTTATCCAAGCACATGTTGGGTTTGTGTAAGGATTTTGTCTGCATCACATTGCTTTCTTTTCTTTAACTTGGTACATATGATGAAAATGGCCAAATATTAATAACTTATTACAATTCAGTGTAATATTTGCATAAGAGAGAACTTGTCGTTTAAAAACGATGATTTTCTAATTTTTGATCTGGAACATTTAGATGTCCGAGATCGGTTAGACATAAAACAATTTAACTTAAATACAGACACTTGTTTCAGTTTCAATTATAAATTAATTTTATATTTTATTGAAAATGGTTCTAGCGACGCTTTTATTTACATAGAAAAAAATTATAAATACAAAACTTCTATAAAACGGACGCAATATAGGGAGAAAACGTTTGTTTTAAGGGGATAGGGGCTTAGGATATTTCTTTCATCTTGCCTTCTTATTTTCGGAAAAATTGAAGCCTTAAAAGGAAAAAAAAACAAATAAAAACTTAGTAACATAAGAAATGCACCACTTTCATTCATTTTCTTTGATTTAAAAGTTTAATAGCAAATATGTCATAAAGTATTGTCGGAATGATCTAAGATTTCGTCACAGCATGTGTGGGGTCCTTAAACACCATTCTGTACAAATTAAAAAAAAATCGTTTTGAGAGTTTTCCAATCATTAGAAATTTTGATGCTGATTCAAAAGTGTAACCAAAATTTCGAAATGGGGGACAAAGCTTAAATTTCGCAAAAACTTTCTAATTTTTTTAGAAACAAAATGCATTTTTGAATTGATCAATCTTGAACTTTGTTTTTTCGACTTCTCTATCATAAGTTCGTGTAGTTAGCGCACTTGTGCCTATTTAAGAAATAATGGCTTGTTTTTTTATTTTATTTGAATTTGGTAAGCATAAAAGAATTAACAAAATTTGCAAAATTTTAAAAGAATCCTGGAAGGAAATAGGTGGTGCGTTATTTGTGTTGCTGAACATATAAAAATAAAAACCATGCCCCACAATTTTCAATTAGTTGCTTCCGAAGACCGAACTGCTTTATTTGTATACCATATAAAAAACCACGAAAAATGCATGACAACGTTGCTGCTGTAAGAAAAATATTTCACAATTAATCCTTTGAAATCATATTAAGAGAATAAAAATTTGTTTAAATATGAGTATATAATTAAAATGAAATTAAACTATGAAAAATGCAACAATTTAAACAATTTTATTGCCGTGTCCTTTTCAGATGACCTTAAGTTCAGATGATTTAGAATGACTGAAGTGCACCGCGGCAGTCGTTAAATTATATAATTGGCTAGCATTGAAAATCAGATAAAAGCAGTCAAATCGGTTGGTTGTGTCAAATTGATTAGATTAATGATCAACTGACCTCTGCTTGAGGTTAGAGCCAGCGGTCATAGACCGAATTTTGAAAGTGCAAAGTGCAATGCCCAGCTGACCAAGTCGATGCCCTCATTGACCTTAACGTTGGTTTTTATTCTGCAGTGCCGCGTTAGAAAAGATATTTTAAAAGCGTTTTTGTATAAAGTTGAAATATTTCGTCAAATGAAAATAATGAAATGTGTATATAAAATAAATTACGTTAAGAAATATAGAGTTCCTTAAATTTCCACATAAACCCTGATTTTTCCCGCCCAAACGTATTTTTGCTACATGTATTTCTGTTCATTTCTTTATGACAGATAAATATGAACTCAAAACCGTTATAGAATTAAAAAAAATATATATGGGAAAATGTTGACATTTTTATTTTCTAAAATTTTAAATGTTTTTGTTAATATTATTTTATTTAAAAAAGGATGACGTTTATTTTTTTAAAAGGAAACAAAATATATTCTTCAATTTCAATTTTATTTTTATTATTTGTCAATGGTTTAAATTTCAATTGGTATCTTCATTTCCATACATCATGTACATCATATAAATATATCTATATTTGTAAATAAAATTATATTTACTTAATTCCAACAAGGAAAAGGTTTTCTTTTTTTTTTGCTGTGACAATATAAACAGCAAGAAACATTATTAAATATAATTTTACTTTATGTATGCTGTATAATCCAAACCCAACAAGTAAAAATAAACGTATACAACGATAACCGAGATATTTTTTTGAAAGAATTGGATCTTTTAAAGTGACAAAAAATTTATTTAAAAATTCAAGTTTTAGAACTAAGACCAAATTTATATACTTTTCCAATTAACGTTAAAATTTCATTTTGACATAAAATGCTGTATTTAATAAATTAAAACATTATCTAAAATTATGGGAAAAAAATTAAAACAAAATTATAAGCTTGTTTTTAACGTACCCCAACAAAAAATATTAATTCAGTAAAATTAAAACAGACTACTCTAAAAAAAAATAATACGTACCTTTGTCGCATAGTTTGTAGTCGTGATTGTTGAGGACTATTGTCAGTGTCATTTTGACTGTCATTACCGTACACAAATAAAATAATATAAGGAAAAACAACAAAAAGCGTAAGATAATTCATGATGTATTCCTTTTTGAGCAAATAAATAAAATAGAACTTTTCAAAAGCTATAATCCGTTTTAAAGCAACCGAAACTTTTTTGGACTAGATTTCAATTGTAGGAGGTTTGGTTTTGAACTGTCTGGTATTTCTTGGCACAATGGTGTGTCTCGAAGCCAGACAGGCCGCTTCTACCCTTGAATGACGAGATCATAAGGGTCAGGGGTCATTTACAAATGTTTTGACGCGGGCTTAATTAACGAAGTGGTTTCTGAGTTCGATTATTTGACAACAAATGGATAATCTTATTGTCTTATCTCACACGATGTTTCAGGCCAAGAAAACGAAATCTTAGGTTTGATGGAAACAAAATAAACTTTTATAAGAATATGGGGCTCGACTGTAAATGCAAGTCGTAACGCAGTGTTCGCAGGCCATGACTGTTTTTTGCGTTCAATGGATACAATAATCATATTTAAAAATACAGTAATTCTGTTTTTGAAAGTTTTCTCATACGCTTTTTTGTTCGAACGTCCTAGCTTTAGTTTTAAACTACTATAAGCCCCTGTCACACTACGCCACGATCACCACGACTCTACTACGATCTGTGCATTTTATAGATCGTAGCGCGGTCGCGGCACAATCGGCTTGATTTTGACATTTTCAAGATGTGAAATAATGCTACGACGACTAAACTACGACGATACTACGTTTTTACTACGACCTGACACCGATCTCATCATGACTAAGCAACGACCTTATTACGACCACTGCGTTGTTACTGCGACCTTACTACGACTATCCCGATTGCACCACGACCTAACTAAAATTTCACCACGACTATACTGCGATTAAACTAAGACCTTACTACGATTTTACCATGACGTCAATATACGATCTGGACTTTCCAAATGACAAATCATTTATTTCCGAAAAGTTCAAAATTGTTTTTATAATTTCTTTTTTTCTTTTTCTTTTTTTTTTGGGGGGGGGGGGGTGAAAAGACGAGTACACAAATAATCTAATTAATATACTAATAGTTTATTTTTAATTTCTTTATTTATTTTATTATTTCAAATAATATCCGAAAATGCTTACAATTGTTATATTCATCATACGTTCCTGCCACGGTACAGACCCTGCCGGGCTGTTGAAGTAATTTAAAGC
Source organism: Arcuatula senhousia (assembly GCA_963971305.1). Lineage (NCBI taxonomy): Eukaryota > Metazoa > Mollusca > Bivalvia > Mytilida > Mytilidae > Arcuatula > Arcuatula senhousia. The sequence goes on from OZ020315.1 coordinate 25,618,853, forward strand.
TTTAAGTACTCTCTTTGTTTTTTGGCAATAATTGTGCCTCTATTTGGTCCAACAACATTTTCAACTTCATGCATGTTTGCATTGGTTCTCCAAAGTCCTGGAACCAAATTATGCAGATCGTCCTCTGTATCTAAAAGCGCATTTTGAAGTGTTGGGTATCTGATTCTCATCAAATTGTGAAGACAAATACATGACTCTGTTACAACACTCACAATGTGCGGACCCTGCATCATTGTTGTCAGCAAGACCTGCCATCGCTGTGCCAAAATCCCAAATGCATTCTCCACTACACGTCTCCCTCTTGAAATTCTGTAATTTGTAATTGCTTGTTCCCTTGTCATACCTCTAATAGAGTATGGTTTCATCAGGTATGACCTCAGTCCAAATGCATCATCGCCTAAAATGAAATAGGGGATGTCACGGTCATCATTCGGCAGCGGATCGGGATCTGGAAAACCAATGGTCCCATCTTCTAAACATTCTTTTAACTCTGATGCGTTAAATATCTGGGCGTCAGACATAGAGCCGTACCCACCTAGATCTATCCATAAAAACTTATAGTCGGCATCTACCAGTGCAAGTAGAACCACAGAAAAGAACCCTTTGTAGTTATGGTACAACGACCCGGTTTTCGGTGGACATCTAATGGCAATGTGTTTTCCATCTAATGCTCCATATGCATGTGGGATGTTCCATCTTGTAACAAATTGTTCTGCAATGGCCTTCCATTCCGCTGGTTCTGTTTGACAGGAAATTACTTCATCCTTGTACTCCTGGACGATTTCTCTGCATACTTCGGGAATGAATGTACATAGAGTATTTCTTGGGACTCTAAAGTCATACTGGAGAGTGGAATACCTGTCACCAGAAGCTAAATGCCTAATGGTAATTGCTAGTTTGAGACCTGGTTCTAAAGCCTTTCGAAATCGGGTATCATTCTTTTTGATGCGAGGACCAACCCTGTTCAGCAACTCATCAAACATGATTGGAGACATCTTCATGAAGTTAAAGAATGATTGTTCATCCTCCATCCTAAGTTCCTTCATAAGTTGATCATAATGTCCAAACTGTAGTCTTCTGTCAGCTGACAGCCAAGGGCGTACCCAACAGGACCTGCGTTGTCTAATCTTCTGCATTTTTCGTCTTCGTCTTCTTAGTAGGCCATGAGATATGGTTACCTGGTCGTTACGGTATAAATAATTCATATGAAGGAAAGCTTGTAGCAGATATTCCTCGTTTTGCATCTCCATGATAACCAATGGACAGATTTTGTATGCTGTATATAAACCCCAGTTGCATCGTGGTAAGGTCGTTGTGTCATCTCAGTGCGCTCGTATTAAAGTCGACATGATCGTAGAAAGGTCGCACTAGGGTCTTCAATGCGTAGTGCAGTCCTGCTATGGTCGTAATAGAATCGTAGGCAAGTCGAAGTAGAATCGGGGGGTCGTAGTGAGATCGTAAAAGCACCTCGACGCAGACCGATGCTACCACGACCTGTCAGATCTCACTAGGAGTCTACGACGATCACAATACGACCCCACTACGACCAAATATGACCACGACTGTGCTACGATTTTTTTGAGCATGTTCAAAATTCTTCCACGACAATCACGACAATCAAGACCTTACTACGACCGATATGCGACCCTACTACGATGGCCCCGATCGCACTACGATCTCCGCTTTTTGCTAGGTCGTAGTACGATCGTGGCCTAGTGTGATGGGGGTATTAAGGAGAGCTTCAAGAACATTGCTTTGAATTTAGACGACTTTTAGATATAGCACTGCCCTAAGACCAAACTTAAAATTTTTATGGTACATTTGTAGTTGTAAATATTACATTTTTGCATCGGGCAAATAAAAAAAAAACAGTTTGCCTACATTAAGAGAAAATATAAAACAAGCAAGACTTATTAACCTACAATGTATATCATCTGGTATTTTAACTTTAAATTTATTCCATTCTCCATAGACAATAGTTAAATCCACATATATAACCTGAGATTTACAAGAAATTTGGTTTTAATGGTTTGACAACTACGAAAAGGTTAATGGGATTTATAGAAATTAACAATTATAATTTTCATATTAATATATTATGTTAAATAGTTTCCGTTCTAATGATAACGTCAGAAAAAAAGTTAACATTGACCAAATCAATAAAATTCTAAACAAGAGGCTCCCACGAATCTGAATCGCTCACCCGACTTTGATTACTGATGGAAGGAAAATATTTTTGGGACATCTGAGGGAGAAAACTTTATTTATATAGAGAAACATTTAAGCAAACAAAAGCTTTTCTTAGCTTTTATAGGTTTAATCTGCAAGACAAACTTAACAATTAGGGCCATAACTTTTATAAGAAGTCATCTGCCAGCTTCAGCCTAATGAATATTTTTGAAGAACTGAATAAACTGAGTGTTTAAGTAAGCAACATCTTTTCTCTATCTGCTATGGTTATCATTCTATGGGCCAAAAACATGAACAAATGCTATTTAGAACCTTTAAAAGGCCATAACCCCTATAAGGGATCATCTGACAACCTGGATCCAATGAACATTTAAACAAGCAGAAGCTTTTCTCTATCTGTAACTGATTTCATTCTATAGAGCTAAAAGTTAAAAAAACCGCTATTTTTTACCTGTAAAGGGCATATAAGGGTCATCTGACAACTTTGACCAAATGGAGACTTACAAATGTAATGAGCTGAACATTCAAGCATGCAACAACTTTTCTCTATCTGCAAAAGTTTTCATTCTATAGGGAACAACACTATTTTGACCTGTTAAGGACCATAACCCCTATAAAGGGACATCTGACAACTTTGGCCCGATGGAGACTTTTGTGGAGCTCAATGAGCTAAAAGTTTAAGCTAGCATCAGCTTTTCTCTATCTGCAATTGTTTTCATTCTATAAAGCAAAAAGTTGAAAAAATGATATTTTTGACATGTAAAGGGCCATAACCCCTATAAGGGTCATCTGAAAACTTTGACACAATGAAGACTTTTGTAGAGCTAAATGAACTTAACATTTAAGCAAGCAACATCTTTTCTCTATCTGCTATGGTTATCATTCTATGGGCCAAAAACATGAAAAAAATGCTATTTAGAACCTCTAAAAGGCCATAACCCCTATAAGGGATCATCTGACAATCTGGATCCAATGAACATTTAAACAAGCAGAAGCTTTTCTCTATCTGTAACTAATTTCATTCTATAGGGCTAAAAGTTAAAAAAAAAACCCGCTATTTTTTACCTGTAAAGAGCATATAAGAGTCATCTGACAACTTTGACCAAATGGAGACTTTTGTAGAGCTTACAAATGTAATGAGCTGAACATTTAAGCATTCAACAATTTTTCTCTATCTGCAATAGTTTTCATTCTATATGGAAAAACACTATTTTGACCTGTTAAGGACCATAACCCCTATAAAGGGACATCTGACAACTTTGGCCCGATGGAGACTTTTGTAGAGCTCAATGAGCTAAAAGTTTAAGCTAGCATCAGCTTTTCTCTATCTGCAATTAAGCAAAAAGTTGAAAAAATGATATTTTTGACATGTAAAGGGCCATAACCCCTATAAGGGTCATCTGAAAACTTTGACACAATGAAGACTTTTGTAGAGCTAAATGAACTAAACATTTAAGCAAGCAACAGCTTTTCTCTAACGCAATAGTTTTCAATCTATAGGGCAAAAACGTGAAAAAAAAGCATATAACCCTTATTAAGGGTCATCTGACAACTTCGACCCAATGGTGACTTTTGTAGAGCTTAATGAGCTGAACATTTTAGCAAGCAGCTGCTTTTCTATATCTGCTATTGTTTTCATTAAATTCGGCAAAAACATGAAACTAGAGGATCCCAGGAGCCTGAATCACTCAACTTGTATTCGTAAAAAAGCTGGATATTTTAACAAAGGACTTCTTCTCTGTTAAATTATCAATTTCAATTTTCTAAGGGAAACAACTCCTATCAAGAAAGGTCTTACAACTTTGACCCAATTACATAATTATTAGATCTTTATGTGCCTAACCATATGCAATTAATTTTTTTTTTCAAATATCTTGTATAGTTTTCAAGATATTAGTCTAAAAAGAGCAAAATTTGAAGGAAAAAAAAAAACAAGAAAAAGGGCAATAACTCCTACAACCATTTTCAGATCTTCTTTTTAATTTCAGGGCAGGTAGATCTTGATGTGCTTATCACTATTACCCAAACAGAGTTTTAATATCTGTTACCATTTTTGAGTAATTTGCAAAAACAAACGGCAATTTATCTTCTTTTTTTAGCCATGGCGGCCATGTTATTTGTTGAATCAAAATTTCGATGAACAGTTTTGTAGAGGACATACTACAAAACAACCATACCAAGCCTCAATACATTTCAGAAAAAAGTTTCAGAGAAGAAGATTTTTGAAAAGTTGAACGACGGACAACAAAGCTTACATTGCCATCGGGAAGGTGAGCCAAAAAGGGCAATAACTTCTAAAGCGATTGTTCGATCTTCTTCAAAATTTCAGGGCAGGTAGATCTTTGTGTGCTGATCACTTGAAGTCTTTGCCAGATTGATATCTGTTACGGTTTTTAAGTAATTTGCAAAGAAACTGCAATTTACCCTTTTGTTCTATTTTTAGCCCTGGCGGCCATGTATTTTGTCGAATCAACATTTCGAACGACAATTTTGTAGAGGACATACTACAGAACTACCCTACCAAGTTTCATCATATTTGAATAAGCGGTTATAGGGAAGAACATTTTTGAAAAAAGTTGAACGACGGACGACGGACGCCAAGTGATGGCAAAAGCTCACATTGCCTTCGACAAGGTGAGCTAAAAACGCTATTTTTGACCTTAAAAGGCCTATAATCCCTATAAGGGTCATCTGACAACTTCGACCCAATTGAGTCTTTTGTAGAGCTTAATGAGCTAAACATACCAAAAAAAAAAAAACACTTCACATTTTACGAAGCGTGGCGCTCTCCACACACATTGCCCCACTGTGGTCGGCGGTCAGGGTTTCCGTATATTATAGATCCGACAACCCCCGCGGACGAGCGCAACCCTATTCAGCCACCTAGGGTACACACTTGGTCGCTCTGTGGGCTGAGCAGTGACCCAAGACGCTTTCTCGCCTCTTACGACAAGCTAAGCTCTGCTGCGGGCCTATTCGCCACCCGGGCCCAGCACGGGACTATAGAATTAAGAACTAAAATCATAATAAAATACTACATGTGTGGCTCCCGCAGGGTTAAAAACGACCTGCGACCTGAGGGCTTTTGAAGGGCGACTTCCGACCTATACTTCATAAAATCGACCTATGCCAAAAAACGACTTGCAACCTTCGCTAAAATATATCGCCTTTTAAAGGCGACCTTGGGACCTCATGCCCCTTTTAAAAGCGACCTTGCGACCTGAGGGGGGTACCCTGCGGGAGTCCCACATGTATATAATCTTTAATTGGTTGTATATGTACAGTAACATGTTCATTATTTATGTATGTTTGCGTTAGCCTAACCTCTTTGGCTTCTATCATGTAATAAAGTTCATTTAAATGGTTTTCTAATAACTTATTTATTTACAAAATGATATTTAGTTAGACATCCCATATTACAAGCTCTTTAGAAAATATATAATATAAATTGAATGATAACCATTGAACAAGAAGTTGAACATTATCAGGCTCACATCATTAAGATAAGAACAAAAAGAAAAGAATAAAACACTTTGATGGATAATATTATAATACATTACTTTCTTACACTTATGCAGTTAATGCTTTGTTCTCAATTGGCTTTATTACTAGGTAGATGAAATAAATGAAAACAAAATGATGATGAAATAGTATAGATGAATGAGTGAGAGACTTTGTGTTTGAGAAACGCTTAAGGTGGCAAGGTACCAAATATGAACGTGTGTGAAGTCATCGCCTGTGAAGGGTAAGATACAGGAGTAAATAAATGGCTTTTTACGTGTGGTTATAAATGAAAAATGATTTTTGGTAGAAATATTGCTCAGTGAGTAACGTCTTTATTCCACATATGAAACGTGATTTAATCATGTTAATATTATTGTTAAAACTATATTGTAATTTTTCCGAAATTTCTAAAGAAAAAATCGTGAATTTTCAGGTACATACTAAAACATAAATTTTTGACCCGTAAAAGCCACGGGACCATATAGTTTCGTACCCGGTAAAAGTGTCGATATATATTTTACTTTCTTCTGAATAGAAATTAAAACCCAAAATTTTAATTTTGAGACATACAGAAAATTATGAATTTTGACAAGAAAGCATTGTTTTCAATGGAAAAATCTTTGGTACTTTGCACTCTTAATTCACACTGTACATGTATGAGGGCGATTAACTTGAAAAGATGAGGTGGCGGTCTGCAATGCATGAAACGAACACAATACGCTTTCCACACATTGACCCGCTATTTTCAGTGGTCAGGCTTTCTCTATTATATGATCTCTAAACCCTAAAGGACAAGGGCCATTCTATTCAACCATCTTTGGGTACATATTAACATGTACGTATTGGTCGCTCTGTGGGCTGAGCACTTATTTGACGCCAGAATTCTAAGCTCCTTACGACAAGCTAAGCATTGTTGCATTACCCATCCGGGACAAATAGAAAAGGAACACTAGTTATAGACCAAAAAGGTAAAAAAGTTTTGACTCCAAACGGAGAATGAAAATAAAAAAAAAACGGACTTTACGGGTCGTATAATGAAAGAGATGACAAAATGAACATAAAACGATTATGAAGTGGATGAAATGGGGACACAAGGCAGATCGGGGATGGTAGTTATGACTGGAAAAAGCAGGGATGGGCAGGAAAATTAAGCCCTCCTCCATAGGGATCCTCCAGGTCTTGCTCTTATAGCGACCTGTTAATACGTGAAATGACGATGAAAATATACGGGGTTGGACTGGATAGGAAACAAAGGAATATTAATTTAAAAGACCACAGGAAAATGAGTGAGATGGGTAGGTCGGAAAATTTATCCTATTTGGTGCACTACTTTGCGGTCCTCTACGTAAGAGATTTTTCACGTGCATGAGGATTGACCCGCACAACACACGTTTCCCCACTTTCCCAATGGTGAATGGTCAGGCTTTCCGTATCATAGACCTGACAACCATAGAACGGACGAGGACAACCCCATTCAGTAACATAGGATACACATTTAATCGCTCTGTTGGCTGATTATTAACCCGATGTCGAATCCCAAGACCCTTCGTCGCCTCTAACGACAAGTTAAGCTCTGCTGCAGGCTGCAAGGTGTCATAGTTGCTGAGAAATAAGTCATGTTAGTGAATAAAAGGTGTGATGAAACCGCGGAACTACGGACGGATACAGGAAAAAAACAGTATACCCCAGCCTCGAAGAAGTTCAAATTAAAAAAGATAATTATGTCGTAATAGAGACACAATGCTTATCAAGGTGGTAGGGGAGTTTGATTGTCATTGGAAAAAAGGAGTGATGTTAAGGGACGGGCAATTTAGCCTTCTTCTTTGGGATCCTACGGGTCCTTCTCTTACCGAGGCCTGCAGCAGGATTCTTTAATGTGCGAGGAACGTGGTATTTGTTCCAACATGATGCACCACTATTTCGGTCAGGTTTTCCACATTATAGCCTGACAATACCGGCATATAGAGAGTTCCTTTACCGTTCTTTCGTTTGTTCCTGTTGTCTTTTGTTTAAGGTTCTCTCTTGTGGAATTGAACTTTGATCGAATTAATTTTTATTGTGTGTTAAGTTTTTGTGCTTTGTCTAGGAATATTGATAGGGGGAAGTTTGGGCCCAAAAAACTAGTTTAACCCCGCCGCATATTATGCAGCCAGTAATCTTTGACAAAGCTTTCGTTTGTACTTGCCTTTTCGATGTTTTCTGATCCTTGTTTAAGAAAGGGGTCTGTCTGTGACTGTGTCAGGACTGGATTTTTATTTTACGCATTTTATTTAGACCATGGGCCAATTGCAGAACCGCAAGCAGCTCCTACTGGCCGCGTAGAAGGCTGCTGGTGGTTGTCCATTGTGGTTTTCCGAATTGCCGCTTAATTGTGGACTTGTTCCATATCTCATTATTTTCTATTCATTATGACAGGGCTGTCCATTTCAACCATGCACCTGGAGCACACATCCCAGTTGTTTTGTGGGCAAAGAGGCCTGACCCTATTTCAGGCTTCTGAGTGCTTGATTTAGTGGACTTTTATCGACAAGGGGCCTATTCGCCACCCGGGACCCGCACGGGTTCATTATATATGTAGATCACATGTAGTGGTTGTAACAATTGTGTTCGACATAACACTAACTTTATGAATAAAATCCTTAATCACATGTTCGTCTAAAATCAATTACTGATTCATAGTCTACGAAATGATAACACTGACTAAATTTAAAATTTTTATCAATGAAAGTTAAATAAGATGTGTTTCTCTTTATAAATGCCGATAAACCAAACTTTTAATGCACATTTAACGTGCAAAAATAGATGTATTAAAAGTATAAACCGATCAATCATTGCAAGATTCAGAAATGATTGCACTTTTTCCGAATTAAAGTACAGCACCAGGACAAAAGTCAACAAACGCAGGTTTTATCCGAATCCTAGACATCATACTAAAATTCTTGCGTCGTCTGATGTGATCAAAATAGTAACCTCGTTTTTAACGTCTGTCAGACATTGCGAATATTTACCTACAGTTGTCTATAAAAAACGATTTATTTAAGAAAGCGTGGGGTAGTTAGTAAACAACCCAATTCTGGACCGTTTCCAAACGTATTCGTCGTGTGATGTAAATATATTTTGACAATGTGTTTCTTCTTCTCAATTAGCACCGCCATTGAAGAAGTCGTTTACAAAGCCATTAAGCCCTTTGAAGATAAGATCTCCTGTCTCTGTTACGATGCTGGTGGCTGCTATAGATACATCAATACGTCTGCAATAATAGGAGGATCTCTCTGATAGGAGACAAGAAAACACATTAACAAATCGACACTATCACATCCAATACTGATAATAAGGTAAACCTTTGCCAAGTGTTACTAGGTACAAAAGCATAACCATTATTCAAGTACAATATTCACAAGCTTACAAACAACTGACAGAAAAAAAATCTAGACATGCTAGAATTTAACCTCCAATGCAGTGATAATACGATACTAGTACAATAAAATATGTTCTTATAGCATTTGTCTGCTTTTTCAAGACAAGGCACCAATAAAATCAGCTAGTTTACCAGGAAGTAGACGCATGCCACCATATGGGACACCTACTAAAAACTGCTTGCCAAAATATCGAAAGCTTATGATGATTTCATGCTGAGAAATATATAACGAAAATGTTTGACCTGAAATTAAGTCATTAAAGACTTAGTCGGCTCGTGTACCAGGAAGTAGAGGATCGACAGACCTAAGAACGCCCCCTCCCATATGATACTCCTACCTGAAGCTCTTTAACAAAATATAAATAGCATGCGATTAGTGATTGCTGAGAAATTTGTAACGGAAATTTTGATCACGGACAGATAAGACAAGGCGGACGAACGGACCAGTCAAAAACATAATACTCTTCGCAGCTTCGTGGCGAGGGTTTTAATTATAAGTTTGTAGAGAAAATACCTTTTCCTGCAAAAATAAGGAATTTAAAATTCAATACTAACAGATTGTTTTCTGGTAAGCAGTGGTCAATATCGATTCTTGAATCGAAACGGTAGTTATTGTTTTACTTATTAGCAGCAATAAGTTGACGTTTAGAAAATAAAATGAAAGCGGTGAAAAAATGATAAATAAAAGTTAAGGAATGACTGTCATAATTTTGTTTATCCAATCAAATTGCAGTATTTCAATAAAATTCAATTATATGATGATGAAGTGGGAAAATGGGGAAACGAGGCCAATCGGGGATGAGAGTTTTGACTGACACTGGAGTTGAGTGTTCAGTCGACAATATTTCAGTGAATTGAAAAAACAAATTATATTGTGTAGACCTACCCAGTACTTAACACACAAAAAAGACCCATGTATGTCATTCGAAATAGCCATGCAATGTACTGTAAGCCTGGAAAAAAGAACTAACTAAAAAATGGTTACATTTGTCTCAACAGAGAGGACCATCAGGTTTTCCGCATTGTAGCTTGATGACTCCGGTATTCATTATGACAGGGCTGTCCCGATCAATCATCTGAGCTAATATCCTTGTCGCTCTTTGGGCAACGTAGATCGACACGAATCCATGTCCTGTGTGCTATTTAGAGAACTTTTACTGACACGAAACCTGATGAGTTTTAATGAATAACGGTAACAGGATTGAATTGTGCTTGATCCAATATTTTTTCTCAGACAAACGCCTAACAAAATATTTTTTTCTTGGGACATTTAGACATATATGATTTGATCAATTTTATTATTTGCACATTTGTTATCTACGCGAAAAAGTCAAAAATGGTCGAGAAGATAAAAAACACAAAAAAAAAATTGTCGGTAAAAACAACTAAAAGTGCATATAGCCTGACGTTTTGCCCACGGAGCGATTGGGACGTGTGCCCCCAGGTGGTCTGTTTCCCTGTCATCTTGTAGCAGGGGTCGTCAGGCTATTAGATTTATAATGTGGGAAACCTGACCACAAACTATTGTGGTGCAACGTGTTGGGAGAAAATCTCACGATCCTTGTAGATTAAAGAAACTGCTGCAGGTTGCGGTAAGAGTATAGGACCCGTAGAATAAATTATTCCACTTACATTAAAAACACCTCGTATCTCCGATTGAGATTTCTTCCACATCATAATCATTTCATGTTCATTTATCACACTATCATCTCCTTCATATACATGATATAGCCGAATTTCTTGTCCCAACTAACCAGGATTTAAAATACCTCATAAGAGAGCTGGTGGTGATGTGGACCATTTGCGAGGATGGTCTTAAGAATAGATTCTAATGGCCAATGCAAGACAGCGAGCAGTGACCTCCGGTCAGGTTGAAGACTGCTCGCTGTTTTCCATAGTGATATTTTAAATTTTCGTTCTTTAATGTTGGTTGTGTCGCGTTCACTTATTCCACATCTCTTTAACGTCTAATCATTCGGAAGAGACGAAAAAAGGTTGTCCCGTGTATGGGGAGAGCTATAACCTGTTCAAGTAAAAAAAACCTTGAAGAGTTCGATAAGAGTACGCTCAATTGGAGCCGCTACAAATGCCACACTCGCAAAACTAGAGAGGGCTTCTAGAAGCAATATTAGGTTGTTTTCCATCCCAGTATAAATAAATATGTTTAAACTAAAATATCTGTCAAATGCATCTGGAACAATCGTTCAGTTATTGATTAAAATTACAATGTACTAGGCTGGTGATTTGAATTTTATTCCTTTCTATTTGTAGGAGTAGGTTACAAACTACTTGTACATTTCCAGAACAAGTCAAAGCAAAATACTAGATTATAACGTCAGGGCCAGACAACAAAAGGTATACACATATTTACATGTAAGTACCCGATAGAATACTGCAGCTGCTGCATGAATCTGTTTTTCGATAAAATATCAACAATTTTGTGGATACAAATTTTCAAAAAGCAAAATCAAATTTAGATTAATTCATGTAATAAAATATACATTGATTGCATAACGCATTAAATAATTGTCTTACAACAAACTAAGCACATGAGATCAACCCTTTTTCGTCGCGAGTTTGTGATGTGAGTTTGTTGCTGTTAAAAATGATTGCTTCACGTCGAACTATATATTAAAGGAAAATAAACAAGTTGACAAGCCAACTGACAACCCCCGAGTTGACACACAAAGTGACAAGAATTCGAATAAGGGGAGTGTTTAAGAGCAGGTTATTACGCCTACTGCAAAGAAAGAAAGAAAAAAAAAACACTTATTGCTCTTTTTACCAAGAAATATGTGGGCAAAGGCTTACTAGTGATACCCCTACTTTCTCAACTTCTACTAGTATGCAATGTGTTACTAAAATTCCCTGCAAGAAGAAGTAAATGTTTGATGGATCAATATTTTTTCCCACAATACATCATGTTCATATCAAGCTTGTTACCAAATACCAGCAACTTAGGAGTAATAGTTGCTGAGCTATACATTTGAATAAAAAGTGTGACATTAAAGTGATAAAAAAGTTTTCGGTAAATAGGAAGTAGATGTCCGATTGTTCCAAAAAGATATCCAACAATACATCATGTCTATATAAAGCTTTTTACCGTCTATAAGTAACATTTGCCATGTTATGAGCAAATGAACAGCGGGACGAAAAAAAAGTTTTCAGGAGATAGAAAGTAGATGTCTTATGGACCAAAAAGCTTAACTCACAATACTTCATTTTGATATCAAGCATGTGACCAATAATCAGCAATTTATGATTAGTAGTGATTAAGTTATGAGCGAGATGAAATTAAAGTGTGACGGAATTTTTTTGGCAAACACGAAGTAAATCTTCGATTGACCTTTAGAAATATCCCATTATGCATCATGTCCATATAAAGTCTGTCACCAAATATGAACAACGTAGGACTAGAAGTAGATGAGCTATAGTAAACAAAAAGCGGGACGGAACTACGGAACTATGAACGGATGCAGGTAAAACAGTTTACCCCCTCTCTTCTATGAAGCGGGGGTAAAATAACAAACGCCTAAAACAACGTATCTTACAATCAATATATTAACTTTAGATGCAATATAGTTAGTTAGTTATTGCTTTACTCCCAAGCAGCACGATTTCGGCTATATCCGGGAGATGAACATGAAAGTGGTGATGCAATGTGGAAATGGGGACACAAGGCCAATCGGGTAGGAGAGTTTGACTGCCACTGAAAAAAAGGAGTGATGGGTAGAGAATAGAAAACTCCTGCATGGGGATCCTACGGGTCCTGCTCTTACCGAAACCTGCAGCAGGGTTCTTTCACGTGCGAGGAAGGTGACATTTTTCCCAACACGGTGCACCACTGTGGTTTGCGGTCAGGTTTTCCGCATTATCGCCTGACAACCCCGCATCTTTCGATGTCAGGGCTGCCCCATTCAACCACCTGGGACACACATCTCAGTCGCTTTGTGGGCAAAGCGATCTGACCCGATGTCAGGTTTCTGGGTGCTCTTTAGTGGACTTTTACCGACAAGCTTAGCGCTGCTGCGGGACTATTAGCCACCCGGAACCCACACGGGTGTAGATGCAATATAAGGAATATAACAAACAAGAATATATTTAAAATGCAGTATGAGAAGTATGTCGTTTTCATCATGTTTATATTTTGTCTTTTTTTAAAACATTGTTCGAATACTTCAGGCAGAATATGAATACAAAGACGTGAATAATGCAATATATGACGGGATAGACAAAACAGTATGGCAATTTCTAATGTCCAGGTTCATAATGTACTAGTTAAGGATGATCGCTGGTCAGTTTTTGAATTTCTGTCAGAGTTTTGGAATTCTCTTGATTTTGCCATTAAAATAGGGATTTTTTAGCCCAGTAACTCACTGTTTTCTTTTTATGATACAGTTTATTGGGTCCTTAAGAGCTAATTTACAAAATTTATAAATTTATTGTTTTTTTCCCATAGGTTTTCCACTAAAACAACTAAACACTAAAACAATTCTAATGCTAAACCAAGGAAAAAGTCAGAGAACTTTCCCGCCAAATTTTGAACGCTTATTATCACGAAAACGAGTTCGGCAACCTTTAATTTTTCAAAGTATATTTTGTACCTTTACCTATAGTCTATTAATGTAAGGTAGAGCGTGGCACTTGGGTCCAAAATTACTTTGTCAATAGATTTTCTTCAAAATTCACATAAATGTCCTAAATGATGTACTTTTTCATAATTTAATTCCAAATTCATGGGTTTCTTCCCTACTTTTCGAGTTATATCAGGTTAAAGTATCATTTTTTTTTAATATGAATTATATAGTGAATTATATAGTAAAAACACACAAAAATGTTCCATTACTTTTTTTCCTGTCAATAGATTTCCCTCATTTTTTGACATTTTAAAGATCTTGCAACAATTCATCATCTTAAATCAATTTAAAGTGGGGTTTCTTGCCTTGATTTTTTACGTACAAGCAAAAATAGGTGTACAAAAGGATGATTTTTCATGATTTTTGCCAAATTACCTCCCTTGACCATACTTAGCTAATAATTTATACTACTTTTAGAATACAAATTTTACTCATATTGATAAAATGTGCCTAAACATGGTATAAAGATTCTAAAAACACAAAAATCTCTAAATATTTTTCAAATTTCATTTTATTTTGGGCAAGTCACATGACCACTGTCCTGCTCCACCTTAATCAAATATATGAATTTAGATACATGTACATTGTTATTTTCGAAATGACCACCAAACATCCTTAAGCTATTTGTATTCTATCCATCGAGAACCAGTTGGACCAAATGCCCTTGATGGTTGTAAGATAAGCAGATCATGGTTCTCCGTGTGCAAAAAACCCTCTCATAATTGAAATCCCGTGGTTCATTTTGTCTACCTGTCTGTGTTGAGTGTTTAGTTAGAAAGCCCAACCAGCGTGAATCAGCTAAATCAGGGATGGCAACATGAAAATGTGTGTAAATAGAAGAAAATGAAGACACAATATCAATCAGTGATGAGTTTCGACTGCCACTGAAATAGAGGATGGTCAGGATCGGACTATTCAGCCCCTTGAAGGGGATCCCACAATGTACACTCTTATCGAGATCTTCAGCAGGACCGTTTAACATGCTAAGCACATGACATAGGTCCAAACACTTTACATCGTATATGTTAACAATTACTTTTTTCGCTTAATAGCCTGGCAACTCCGGCTTTAATCGCAACATGGCTACCACTTTCAACTTTTTAAGTAGCTCTTTGGGTAAAGCGGCTTGTCACGACGCCTTGTTTTAAGCGCTCATGTGGAGGCTTTCGAAAGGGGTTTATTCGGAAGTCGGGACTCGCATTCCATAATTTTTATAGCCAATTCAATGACCCTAAGAATGCAGTGGTTCGAAGAGGGAGGTTTGGCGGCCCCCCCCCCAAAAAAAAAAAAAACAAAAAAACAACAACACTGGTTTAACCCACCATTTCATTTGAAATGTCTGTATCAAGTCATCAGGACTATTACGATCTATAACTGTTCCGGTGTATCTCCCGCGTTTTGTCTTTTCTCTTGTTCATTGAGATTGATTCTCCAAGTTCGGTAATTTTTTTATAACCTTTTTTTAACCTTCCATTTTTTTAAGAATAGAAAATTTAAAAAAAAAATACATTGTGATACATTGAAGCAAAATTTAAATTTTAATGAACCTTAAATTAAATTTCTAAGAATCAAGTCGGCAGTTACATTTAAGCGTTTAAAGCAAATTCGGTTATCTTTCTTTCTATTGAAGAATATAAATATGTTGAGTTTGGAATACTTTTCTTCGTATCAAATTTTCGTTTGATGTCAATCTACTCAATTCAGCACAGCACATGATAAACAGATAAAACATTGTTGACCACCATAAAATTATGTTTAATTCAGAAAATACAATCCTGTCGATTGTGGAGAGCATGTTCCTGGATACAATGTACTAGTCAGCATGTTCTAATGTCATGCCGGTGTAACATACCAGTTTTCCCCCTACTCATCTCCCCCCGGAAGAATCAGTATTATACTGAGATTTCTCCCCGGAAATATCAGTATATACTGATTCTTCCCCCCTAAAAATCGGGTAGGAAAAATGAGTATATACTAGATTTTCCCCTTTTCGCAAAACCATACTGAGGTTTCCCCCTTCATATATGGACTCTGTGTAGTCTTACTTGTAATATGTTATTTTTTTATCACTATGTCAATGTAAAACTTCTAATAATGCTCTTATGACGGTGAAATGTAATGCGTATAGTTTTATTTGATCTATTTTTTTAAAGATTGCCTTTTGGGGGTTTTAAGTCCTTATTGACTTGATTATGTTTTGTAATTATTCAGGACAAAGGCTAATCTCAATTTGATGTTCGCTTCATACCGTGCTCTTCATTTGATAGCTACTTTTGGCATTACAGCCATCAAGTATGTTATAAGGCACTGTTTTACATGTAAAGATTATGAAATAGATTATATTACAGAAAAGAAACAGAACATGCAAATATAAAGAACACCCGCAACAATTGTTTTAGGTTTTTGTTTTTGTTTTGTTTTATGTTTGCGATATAGATACACTTTCCAACTTTGCAATAAATTGCTATGAGAAACCGTCTTGTTGCGTTGAACTAAGCCCTTAAAGGTCAACATGTTAGAAAAGCATAATTATTCATTAGATTTAATATTTTTAAAAATATATTCAAACATATATTGTAAGCGCAGTTTTCAAGCATGAATAAAAATACAAGAACATACTCTTTGGTCTTATCCGAGCGCAAACTATTCTATGTCGGCTCGCTGAACGGGACATACATTGTAGATAAGCAGCAGACCTAAAAGCGCAGTCTACCATTAGAGACTCCTACCTAAAGCTGAACACCAAATATCGAAAGCCTATAAATAGCAATTACTGATAAACATAAACCGTGACAGATGCACAGACGGGCGGATACCAGGGCATTTATATATCTCCAGTCTAGATGCTTGAACATCCGATTTTCACTTAGCATGCACACAGACAATATGGGTCTTTACAAAATTCTACATCTCATATATATACTATATATATTGATAATAAAAAAAAATACACCAATTAATTAAAATATATACACATTATTAATTATCTTTAAAATATTGAAAACCGCGCACTTTACATTAACAGTCATTAATATTGGAATGGTTTTGAATAGGGGAAAGATCAGTATGGCGGAAAAATGAGTATGTGTTTACACATACCAGATTTTCCCCTGGGGGGAAAACGTAGTATATACTAGTTTTTCTCCGGAGAAAAATCTGCTATATACTAGATCTTCCGGGGGGAAAGCTCAGTATATACTCATTTTTCCGGTGGGAAATTCCAGTATGGGGGAAAAACTAGTATGTAACACCGGTAATCATGTTGTTTCATCAAACAAAAGACCCACATATCTCAATTGTAAGATTATCTTTATTGAACATCCAATGATCAGGGACATTGCCCTCACAGGTGTCCAGAAATAGGACAGTCCTATCACCCTACAATTTAGAAATGAACAATAACATGTCCTGTCTTAAAACTTCTTTCGGTATTTACTCTCTGGTCAAGAAATGTTGTGGATAGAGGCTATCCTGTTGTGAAGGGAATATGAAAACAACGACTCAAAGAAAGAGAAGATGACCAAACTAAGAAGAAAATATGCATAACTGCCTCTGTATAATAAGTTAAATAACAAAATGGGTATCATTTACTCTAAAATGACAATTGTTTTTCTTTCATGCTTCAGGATCTTAAAATATGGGCCATTTGAAAAAAAAACAATCATCAATTTATTCATACAGTATTGAATATATCTAATTTATAACACCTTATCGCCCGACTGTTTTGTTATTCTCCGATTTTATTGTACCAGTTTTTTAATAACTTTGCATCGTTTTCGATCCAGTCTGCTTCTCGACGGTTTAGTAAGAGTTTTCTGGTTTTCTTTAGACCCTAGTTTATTGATTTTTATTCCAGTCGCATCTGTGGGCTTCCACACGATCACTTGAGCTATTCATGCGGAAGCCAGATTTGGTGGCTGGAAAAATCAAAACTCGCACGAGCGAGATGCACATTGTCCATCAAAGGAGGGCGTACGTCATTGATTTGTTATTCAAAATTCAATTTGGACTTCCAACACTTTAGATCCTAGCTTCACTGAAGATGAGATAAATTCTCGAAATGGCCATATGGAGCATCTGAATTGCCGTAGCTCCTCTTTTTTACTTTGCTTTGCTTTCGACTTTTGACCCTTGACTTCTATATTTGATAATATATAATAAGTAAATTGAATGATTTATATAGTAAAAACCTGTATGCATTTTTTTTTTCACATCATTTCATGTTCATTTTATCAGGCCCGTCGTGTTCATCTCCGGCCTTGTTTAACTTTTTATATTTCAATGATGTACGCCCTCCTAAAGTGCTTGAAAATTCCTTTGTGGAAAGATTCTCCCAGTATTAACACCTTATCGCCCGACTGTTTTGTTATTCTCCGATTTTATTGTACCAGTTTTTTAATAACTTTGCATCGTTTTCGATCCAGTCTGCTTCTCGACGGTTTAGTAAGAGTTTTCTGGTTTTCTTTAGACCCTAATTTATATGTGACATGTAGTTAACGTCACAACTATCCTATATATATATGCTCCCATAATCAACTACAATGTACAACTATGCATAAATATCACCCATTTAAAAGACATAATACCCCATCTTGCAACATTTGGGACAGATGAACGGATGGACGAACGGACCCGAACACTATATTCCCCCTGCTTTTGTAAATGGGGCAAAACAATTTGATTCACTCATAAAATATCAAGTAACATACAACTATATTTTGAACACCACATTGTTATTATAATTACAACATTTTGAGACACATCAATGTTATTGCTTCTCATAAAAGTAAGTTTTTACAATTCACCTTGAAATATCCTGTAATCAAATTTCTTCCTTTGCAGATGGCAAACCAGACACAAGTTTCACTATCTCATTAGCGCTCTTTTTGTGCGAATACTTTCGGGCTTACTAATTCATATGAGACGAAAGACTTTGGTCTGCAAAATGTAAGAGTAGCAGTAAAGAACAACATAGGACCAAGGATTTTATCCAAATTGCTAAATACTAAACGATTATGAAGAGCATAGAACAATAAAACCAAACATATCAATATAGGGAACAAAAGTATTACTAAGATGATCAACCTATGTTTGGGGTAGGAAGAACCTTAGGGTTTAGACAATTTTGAAATTAAAACGGATAATCTGTTCTCCAACACAAAAAGTGGGCTAATTTAGTGATAGGAAAGATAACTCTAAACATATCATAAATTTGTTTTTGCATTCGTAGTAAAGAAAAAAATGTGGATTTTTCTTTTCCAACATACAATTGCATAATATGTGCATGTAATTTTCAAAGCGAATGGCATTTTATTATTGTTTAAAAGTCAGAAATTGCTTTATCATTACGTTGGATTGGATCAAATTGTAAGTATTGGAAACACCGACACCGTTGTCGCCATGACTGAATTAAGATAAAGCGATTAATTATTTAGTTATTACTTTACTCCCAAGCAGCGCAATATCGGGTATATTTTGGAAATGAACACGAAAAGGGTGATAAAATCAACACTAAATGATGATGAGGTAGAGGAGAGGGGAACACAAGGCTAATCGGAGGGAAGAGTTTTGACTGCCACGGGAAAACGAAGTGATGGGCAGAAAAGTGAAATAGCCTCCTGAATGGGGATCCTACGGGTTTGCGGTAAGGTTTTCTGCATTAACGCCTAACAACCCCGGTATTCATAATGTCAGGGTTCCCATTCAACCAAAAGTGGCACACATGCACTCAAGTCGCTGTGTGTTCAAAGCGGCCTGACCCGATGAAATGTTTAGTGGACTTTTACCAACAAGCTTAGCGCCGCTGTGGGCCTTTTCGCCACCCGGAACTCACATGGGTGGATAAAGGGATTACTTCTCATTTTTTTTCTTTGCAGAAAAATACATTATTCTCGAGGAGGATAGATTCATAGCAGATAATGGGATGTGGAATAAGTGTACGCGACATAATCTACAACATCAATTCACAACGGAAAACAGCCAGCAGCCTTCAATGTGAACAGCAATTGCTGGTCTCGTTGATTAGTTTTATTTTTTATTGGGCTAATTTTATTTGTTTGATTTAATCTATTTACCTAGTAATCAAGGTTTTAATTTCGATCTTTGACCTTGTTTATTAAATATTTTTACGATATAACAACTTGTATGTGTCCTGGTGGTGGCTTCAATTTCTCCAACAGGAAAAAAAAAATATATCAAGCAGTAGCATCCCCTTGTTCCGGTATTGCTTCTGGGCAAAATATAGGACTTTGCAACGGGTGTGCTATAGCAAGCAGGAACTGTTTACTTCCTGACCTGAGTTCACTCTCGTTACGACTGGAGTTCGCGTTGTTGATTTCTGTTCGATTGATTTTGTGTTTATGTTTTGTATTTCTTCGTACTGTTCTCGTTCGTGTTGGCAACTGGTTTTGCCGTTGCTCTAACGGACATTTGACGCTCGAATGCCCCATTGAAACCTCTTTGCGGTTCCTTGCGCGGTATTTTCTGAGACCCGCTCTTGAATTCCGAAAAAAAACTACTGTCATTAGTAAGCTAGTTAAATATTGCTTTACTCTTAAACAGCACGATTTCGGATATATCAAGGAGATAAACACCAAATGAGTGATTAAACGAACATCAAATGCTGAAAAATTTGAAGACAATGGAAAATAATGCCAATCGGGAAAAGGACTTTTGACTGCCACCGAAAAAAAAGATGGAAAGTTAGGATCGGGCAATTTAGCCTCCGGCATCGCAATCCTACGAGTCATTTGGGATCTGCAACAGGTTTTTTTTTTCAAACGTCCAAGAAACATGACATATTTTCCAAACATGGCGCACCATGACGACCCCGACATTCTTATTGATATCTAAGGCTGTTCCATTCAACAACTTGGGGCACAAATCCCTTTCGGTTGTCGGGAGTAAAGAATGCTTACATGTATAGCTAAGTACTTGTAGGACGAAGCATAAACACTGATAATTTATAAGGGACGTAAGTCACTTTTACCGGTAGAAATCCCCAAGTGTATTTGTATGAATTTCATTTCACTTTTTTAAAACTTTTTCATTCTAATTTCTAAAAATACCCAATCATTTTTTTTTTCTAAAAATAAAACATATTTTTAACTATTTTCCACATGCTAAAAAATTCAAATAAAAGTTTTTAATGATTTTGTCACAGTGCTAGAGTCGGGCTTTTGAAATAAACTCAACAAACACTCCTCGGGTTCATAAATTTATTTGTGGCAATGTCGTTGTAATAACAAATAGGAAAAACCCTATAAAATAAAGACAAATCTTAGTACAAAGAAAGATAACTCTATGACTTTTGACTTGCAAAAAAATAATATGTTCAATACATGAAAATTGTATCAAGTCCATGTACACTTATTCCATTAAATTATAACCACATCTTATTTTACCAAAAATAGCTCTTGGCAAACCATTTTTTAATATATCAGTGTTATTTCAACAATAAAATTAAAAACAACTAAACTAAACATGACATGCAAGATAAGACATGAAAAGCTGAATAAAAATAAGCTAAAGCTTGCCATGCTGGACAATTTACAAAAAGAACATAAAAACAAAACACATAACCTACCATGTATATGGTACAAAGGTCTGTACTCCAAAATACAAGTAGTACAAGTGATACAATCAGTTACATCATTACACCTGTAACAAAATAATGATCATAACTAGATGTTCAAGTAAAATAAAATCCTGACAAATACCAAGTAATGTCATGGAGACAATGATTCTAGCTAAATCATGAAATCTATTAAAATAAATCAATTATATGAAAATAATGAAAAAGTTAAATATCTCAATGAACTAGCAAAAATTATGAAAAGAAATAATAAGTTAACCATTTAAAGTTTAATGTAAAGATTATGTTTTACTGTATTTTAATATTTTATAAAGACACCATTCAGACAGATATCATTCATTCTGAACATTTATTCCACATCTCTTAAAAACATGCATAATGTGCAATCATTAGTAAAAAAACAAACCTAGAGTCACTGAGAACACTCCCAGAACAAAATCATCTAAAAATAATATCCAAAATAGAAATAATTCCAAAAGTATAGAAAATAAGCTGGTCAAACAAATATGGCTGTCAATACAAAATAAATAGATAGAAGATATGAAAAGACAATAGAATTTCCCTCTCAAAAGTACACATGACTTAAAGAACCAATAAAATACAAGATCAAGACTTTATCCTCAAAGACATAAAGAATCTAGAGAATTCCAAATACATGTAATACATACATGTGTGCACTGAGGCTTGACTACCTATTCAATTATTTAACAGTATCACTGTAAATGAATAGAATAAGCTCAGTAGACAATATAATTATAAAAATAGTTTTATTTAGCAAATAGAAATGATAATCATAAAATACCTGACTAAATATACAAAAAGTGACAAAAAGTAATCCTGTGAAACACCATCACATACTCCCACTCGTTGGGAAAATGACGTCCCGTCATTTGTCTTTATTGGATGATGTCTTCAGGATCTCTAGAATGGTACGGCCTGCCTCATTCTCCAGTTCCGCAAACAGATCAGACTCAGCAAGGTTTGATATACAAGATACCCTTTGCATCCACTCTGTAGTATATACTGGTGATGCAGACTTTGAAATCTCAAAATCCCCTGAAGAATACCATGCTGGTGGTCTTCTCTCTCTTGTAGATTTTCCGACAGGAACCAACTCTGGCGAATCGACCTCTTCAGGTTGCTCATCCTGATGAACTTCACAATTAGTTGGTGCACCTTCAGCAAGATCATCCTGCTCTACTGTAGCAGTATGGGCGTCCCCATGCTAATCTGCTGCTTCCACAGTCTCCTCTTCAACCTATGACTGTGTCCCATCAACCTCTGTCTCAGGCACATCCTCAATAACAGTACTGCTTTTATCTACCTGTACTGGGCTGATGGTAACAAAATACTCTGACTCAGATTCTTCATCAGATAAATCTGACTCTGAATCATCATCATGTATTACTTCCTGTCTCTTTTCCTTGCTTGCTGGCTGTTTACTACTTTCTGTCTGTGATATCTCCCTATCAAAAATAAAACTGACAGGCAATAGTAAATTCCTGTGTAGTGTTCTTCTTCCTGTCCCATCTTCTCTCTTAACTATATATACTGGTATGTCCTTGTTTGGCTGGTTTAGCACTAAATATGGTTCTTCCTCCCACTTGTCTGAAAGCTTGTGTTTTCCTTCAAAGACTACCCTCTTTACCAACACTTTATCTCCTGGTCTTATCTCAGCTCCTCTAACCTTCCTATCATAATTGTCTTTCTGCTTTCCTCTTGCTCTATTCGCTGCCATCTCTGCTAACTCCTGAGCTTTCGTCAACCTTTCTTTCATTTCCTTGACATACCTAGTGCTTGGTTGGAAATCATCATTAAGTCCAAATGCTATATCCACTGGCAATTTTGGTGTGCGTACAAACATAAGTAAGTAGGGAGTCTGACCAGTAGACTCGTGTCTGGTGCAATCATAACAATGAACCTACGGTGCGATGTAATCCTTCCACTTCTGTTTCTGACTGTTTTCTAATGACCCTAACATATGTAGTAATGTCTTGTTGAACCTTTCAGTCATTCCATTGCCCATAGGATGGTAACATGTTGTTCTTGACTTTTCCATTCCTGTTAGCTTGCATAATTCCTTGATTATCTTTCCTTCAAAATTAGCTTCTTTATCTGAATGTAATCTTTTTGGTATTCCACAATGAACAATGAAATTGTTGAAGATGGCATCTGCTGTAGTTTTAGCTGTTTGATTCCGCGTTGGTATGGCTTGGGCATATTTTGTATAGTGGTCAGTTATTACTAAAATACTGTTGTAACCTCCTTATGATGTTTCCTAAGATAAATAATCCACTGCAACAAGTTCCATTGGTGCTGTTGTAGTAATACTTACCAGTGGTGCTCTTTGATTGGTAGCTGTCTTTCTCCTAATGCATCTTCCACACTGCTGTACCCATTCTTCCACATCTCTTTGCATTCCAGGCCAGTAAAATCGGTCTCTAATAAGGGATATTGTCCTCTCTTTTCCTGGATGTCCCATATCATTGTGAAGAACCTCTAAAACTGTAGCTGTATGAGTTAGTGGTAAAACTAATTGCATCCTCAAATCACAATCTATAGCTGTTTCCCTATATAATATTCCATCAATAACCTTCAAATGCTTAAACTGTCTCATGAAATGACTATCTGATACCTCTCCTTTCTTTGGTTTCCTCTGTTGTTTTACAAATTCCATCCATGGTGATATATCTGGGTCCAATCTCTGTACTTTTTCCCCATCTATTTCCTAAGTTGGTTCCTCCATTATGATCAAAATCGGGTAGTAATACATCTGGTGATATGGCTAGACTCTCAACATTTGGTGGTGCTGTAATGACATTACATATGGCTTTGACTGACTCTATGGGTATGCTACAAGTATCCTGACTATCCAAAGTTGGTGGTAAACGGCTAAGACAATCGGCATCAATGTTGGTTTTACCTGGTCTGTAGCGTATGTCAAAATCAAATGCAGATAAAGCCGTCCTGTTGTATCCAATTTGGCAGTGGTCAAGACATAAGTGAGTGGGTTGTTGTCTGTCCATATAGTAAATGTTGATCCATACAGATAATCTTTAAATTTATCAGTTACTGCCCACTTTAATGCTAAGAATTCCCTTTTGTGTGGCGGATAATTCTGTTCTGACTTGGACAAGCTCCTGCTGGCATAGCTGATCACCCGCTGCACTCCATCCTGCTCCTGATACAAAACAGCGCCAAGGGCATCCCCTGAAGCATCTGTGTGTATCACATAAGGTGGTGTGTGGTCTGCATATGCAAGTATTGGTGCTGTTACCAGATGTTCTTTCAATAGCTCAAATGCATCCTGCTGTTCTTTTCCCACTTCCACTCTTTCTTCTTTCCTTTCTTATCCTTCTTCCTAGGTGTTGGCATCAACTCATTTAATGGTTTGGCTATCTTGCTAAACTGGCGAATGAATCTCCTATAGTAACCTACAAATCCAAGAAATCTTCGTACATCTTCTGGTGTTTTGGGGGTTGGCCATGTTGTTACTGCCTCTGTCTTTGCCTGGTCAATTTCAATCCCTTCCTCTGACACTATATAAACTATGTACTTAACTTTCCTCTTGAAGAATTCACACTTTGTTTGGGCTAACTTCAGACTGGCCTCTCTGATTCTATTGAAAACTAGTTTTATATTCCTAAGATGTGCTTGGTAGGTTTTTCCAAAGACGATAATGTCGTCAATAAAAATGCAACAGATCTTTAAGTTGTAGTCTGCCAAAATTTCTTCCATAAGTCTCTGGTAAGTTGCTGGCGAGTTGATAAAGCCAAATGGAAGCCTGTTATATTCATAGAAACCCAAAGGACCTGCAGTGAAGGCAGTGCGTGCCTTATGTTCTTCCTTAATTTCCAACTGGTAATACCCACTCTTCATGTCAACAACTGAAAAGAACTTACTTCCCTTAAGGCAATCCAACAACTCTTCTACTCTTGGTAGGGCATAACTATCTTTCTTGGTCTTGGAATTGAGTTGACGATAGTCGACGCAAAGACGCAATGACCCATCACGCTTCTTGACAAGGACTACGTTGGATGCATAAGGTGAGTGAGATGGCCTGATTATGTTGTTCTGTCGTAGCTGGCGTAAGTGCGTTCTAACCTCATCATACATTGCCGGTGGGATTCTTCTATAATGCTGCTTAAAAGGTCTATCATCTACTAAATCTATGCGATGCTGAACTCTGTCAGTATGTCCAATATCTCCATCACCCTTAGAAAATATATCTGCAAATGACTTGATGAGGTCTTTACCCTGCTGAAATTCCTCCTCAGTCAAGTTGCTCTTTACAATATCCTTTACCTTGTCTGTAATTGGTGTAGTATCCTGGTTATCATCATCCTGTTCTCTGGGTACTTCCTCTATACTTACCGGTTGAAGTTCGCATACAACTGATCTAGGTGGTATAGATACTGTACTAGTGGTAACATTTGACAACTTGATATTCATCGTTCCATTCTGGTTGTAGCTGTACTGAAGTAATGATGGTTCCACCTCTAAATCCTTTATCAGACAATCTGACGTTAAGGATGTCTGCAACAACATACACATGGTCGGCTTGTATGGAATTTCCTTCGATCAATATCCTTTAATGGTAATCTCTGAGTTTGGTGGTATGATGATCTTGTCCTGTTCAGCTGACCTAAATATCGCTAATCTATTACAATTCCTCACTAGTTGCTTCTCCTGTATCCTGCATCACAATTTTATTGAAGTTCATAGTCAAACGCTCACGTAACCCATTTTGTGACGTAACCAAAACAAAAATGGCAGACGACAGAATATTCACTGAAAGGCAACCCCAAACTACATGCATGGGTCTTTGGCCAAGTTTATGACCCTATCTAGACAAAGCGTGTTCTTTATTTATATAAAAATATTATTGGACCGCGATGAAACTAGACTGGGGTTGTAAACAAACACACATCCACTGTGAGTGACTGGCCATTCAGACCGGCAGCCGACGGGATACGTTGTGGATCACATGACGCAGACCTGACTTGCAGACACTTATAATTTGCAAGGAACGTAAGTCCCTTTTACTACATGGCTAGTCACTATAGAATAAACAGACAGTACATGCAATGGTAAGGCAAAACCAATTTATTTTTTTACCAAGTCCAAATTACGTCCCTCGAACAGGTGTGCCTGTCTCATATCAAAATATTAATATTGTTTACGAGTTTACTCAAACCTAAAAGTACTAATACCTTAAAATTGTCAACCAACAAATTACACTTCAAAATATTTAGGTCATAATTATTTTAGGTTTATTGATCAAACATTTATTAAATATCATAAAGGAAACAAATATTAAGAGGTCATAATCTTGGGTCTACTTCTATATTCAACTAAAGTCAATACAATAATCGCTAGTTAGGAAATATTTACACTTCCGGTTTGCGTAATTGATACATGGATTGATCTAGTTATGATATTGAAACCGGATGAACTAAGTACGTCTGCAAAGTTAAAGCACTTCTTTTATCAATTTAAAATCACGTGTTGGTTTTTTATCAGTCCACCGCTGCATTTTTTTTAAACGTAAAAGAAAAATGATAATCGACTTTTAAAACGGAGGAATTGAAACATAAAAAAAGAAAAAAAAAGAAAAATTAAAAAACAACACACACACACACACACACACACACGCCCCCCCCCCCCCCCCACACACAAAACGATTTGGAAAATCAGACCAACCTGTTTAAATAAAACAACCACCACCTTATAAATTTTTCACATTTTATTTTTGCAGTCAAAACAACTTCAATCCCAAAGCTATTGTAAGATTTAAAGCAAGTCAGATTGCCAAGTAGTCGCTTTTCTCATAGAGCAATTTCCTAATGTGTGACCTTTTTGTTTGAAATTGGCATAATATGCATGTCTTGGCTTACAGCTAGGTGAAAAAATCCGACTGTATTTGGAAAAAGGGCCACATATGATAAAAAATAACGTTCATAGAGTGTACGTTGAAAGCTTGATGACTTATAGACGCTGATGAGATGTGGAAAAGTACCCGACACAACCATGAGAAAGAAACGGCAATTAAAAAAAATCACAATGGAAAACAGCCAGCAGTCTTCAATATGACCAGAGGTCGCTGCTCGCTGTCTTGCATTTGCCAAAGACCAAAAATACAATACAAAGATGCAATATCCCAAAATTATCAACGAAAGACCCATTTCTGGCCATAGAAAAAGATAGTTGACAGGGACAAACAAAAGCTTTGACAAAGATTCCTGGCTGAGGACAAGCACATATAAATTGTAGTTCTTTATGTTTAAACACATGTGCAAGATAATTAATAATTTACCTAATCTTCATACATGTAATGAAGTTCCAGGTTTTATTAATGCGAAACGATGTAGGTAAAAAGACCTCCATAACTTTTCCGCACTCAATAAACTTTAAGTACCATGCCATGAATGTTAAATAAAACCAAAATAAGAAATTATACAGTTCTTCAAGAAGCCAATTATGATTCATTAGATAATGTGAAATTTAGTAGGGAAAAAAAGTCTTATAAAGAATTAAATGTACAATCTAATATGAATTAATGAATAATTATAATGTCTTTTGAAGGGATGCAGCTGAACTTAGACCAAAAATAAGGGAAATTACAAATTTATCATGTACATCACAAATTAATGTTTTTTCTATGGTGTACCGCTAGGATCACATAATAAAAGATAGAGTGTCCTTGGACTATGTTAAGGATGCAAATCAGAATCGAAAGTTCAATGGCTAAATATGCAAGGACCACTATGACCATTAACAAATGTTATACAAGAACATAAAGTTCGTTATCATTTAAGCTAAGAGTTATAAGCATTTTTGATATTTTTGCAATCATATTTAATGAGGCTAGCTACATTATAAAAAATATGTCTTACAATGTATGATGAAAAATGAAAACACAACGTAATATACGAAATAATAGAATAAAAAAAAAAATAACAAAGTTTCCAGGTTCATCGCCTCCTTGGGATCTGATTTTAGAGCTGAAAGTGACATTTTTTTCCACAAGTTTTAATGTATATGTAGATTTAAGAGGTTCAATATATGAGTTATTACTCTTTTAACTATGAAAGATATTGTTGAAATCATATTAAAGGGCTTTGCAACATCGAGGATAAAATGCAATCATGCCGTTTAAGTTTTTGCCGTATTTCTCGGAGTAAAAAATCCGGATTATAAAATAGTGGATGATGAACAGTCGCGGATGGGGAAACAATTTTTGTCACATTTTTCTAAGCAACTGCTAATCACAGCCTCCTGATATTAGATTTGATTTGAGGTCTGTCGTGCAACTACTTCTTGTTTAACAATTGATTGATTGCTGTTTGTTTAATGTCTAACCGAAAATATTTCAGTCATAATCAGCGATGCATTGCTTTTGCGCCAAAAATATTTATCATTTGCGCCACAAACTGTACCTCATTTGAACCTTTTCAATAATACAGGTATATGAGTACCGATATGTACTGGCATTTTTAAGAAAAACAACCACCACCAGATAAATTTTTAACATTTTATTTTTGTAGACAAAACAAACATCAAAAGAACAACTTCAATCTACAAGCTATGGTTCGATTTAAGTCACAGTACCTAGTCAGGGGCGAATACAGAAGGAGGCCTGCCCTTCCCTTAGGCGAAAAAAAAATAAATTGGATATTCAGGCCCCCTTAAACAGTCAGTGCCCCTTTTTCGAAATTTCTGGATCCGCTACAGCTACATGTAGTAGTCGAGCAGCAGTAATGCGTGACCAAGGTGTTTGAAATGGAATAATCTGCATGTCGAGATTTTCAGGCTAAAAGAACTCGACTATATTTTGGAAAATAGCCAAAATAAGGATAGCGTTTATACAGGTTTATACAGTATTGTGAGCTTGATCACTAAGCTTTTGTGTTGAAAGCCAAGCGCAAAATAAAAAGTAATCTAACTCATCTCAATAATGCTTCTGGTATAATCCTGGGGATACGTAGAAAAAAGTCAAGAACTTTTCTGCACTCCATAAACTTTATGTACCAATGCCATGAATGTAAAATAAAACCAAAATAAGAAATTATACGGTTCTTTAAGAAGGCAATTACGATTCATAAGATAATGTGAAATTAAGTAGAAAGAAGAAAAAAGTCTTTTCAAGAATTATATGTGCAATCTAAAATGAATCAACGAATAGATAATGTCTTTTAAAAGGATACAGAACTTAGACCAAAAACTAGAAAAAATGCAAATTTATTATGTCCATTACAGATTAATGCAATAGTTATGGGCTAAAAACTTGATTAGCAGCTCTAGCTTACATCATTGTACCGTAAGGGTCAAATAATAGATAGATTGTCCTTACACTTGTTAAGGATACAAATCAGGACCGAAAGTTCAATGGCCCAATGCAAGGACCACTATGTGTATTGAATATATAAGAACATATAGTTCGATGTCCGTGTACATGCATTTTCATAAAGTTTGCAACGATTTTAAATGCATATGAAGCTAGCTATTTTGAAAATAAAGTTTTGAAAAAATACAATTAAATGTCTTCGTATGGAATGTATTCCCAAATGAAAACACGACGTAATTTGCAAAATATTAATAAAAAAAAATAACGAACTTTTCAGGTACATTGTATTAACTATAATTTTAGAATTGAAACGGACATTTTTTCCACAACAAGTTGTAACGTTTATTTAGCGTTAAACCCTACTATTAACGTAAAACTAACGATCAAAGGTCTTTTAACACTATTGGTAATGTAAGAAACTTTGTAAACGGTTCAATATTTGAGTAATTGCTCATGCGGTCCTATGAAAATAAATCGTTGAACGGTTGGAACTTGGATGAAAGTCGCCATCATATACATCGAGGATAACATGCATTTATGTCGTTTAATTTTTGGCCGTATTTCAGAGAGTGAAAAATCCGGATTACAAAATAGTGGATGATGGGCAGTCGCAGAGCGGTAAACAATTAAGCAACAGTTTTCTCAACAACTCCTTATCACAGCCTCTTGATATTAGGTCAGTCGCATCATCATTGGGTCCCATATCATGGGATTTGATTTGACATCTTTCACTCTACTACATTTTTTTGTACTTCTTGATAAACAATTGATTGATTGCTGTTTGTTTAATGTCAAGCCGACAATATTTCCGTCATAACCAGCGGTATATTGTTTTTGCGCCAAAAATATTTATTATTTGCGCTACAAACTGTACTTCGTTTGCTCTTTTTCATTAAGATTTCCTTTGCACCAATAATACATGTAAAGAATCGACATTTATAATTTTACACATAATTTACGAAATCAGACTGACATGTTGAAGTAAAACCACCACCAGATAATTTTTTTTACATTTTATTTTTGTAGACAAAACAAATGTCAAAAGAACAACCTCAATCTTCAAACTTTTGTAAGATTTAAGTCACAGTGCTCAAGTCAGGAACGGTTCCAAAAGGGGGCCTGCCCCTCCCTTAGGCGGAAAAAATAGTCAGATATTAAGGCAATCACTAAAGCATGGCCAAAGTGCCCCCATAGAGGGTTAGTGTTACTTTTTCAAAATTTCTTGATCCGCTACTGCTAGTAGTCGAGCAGCAGTAATGTGTGACCAACATGTTTGAAATGGGCATAATCTGCATGTCGAGATTTTCAGGCTAAAAGAACTTGACTGAATTTGGAAAAATAGCCACATAAAATAAGGACATCATTTATACAGGTTTATACAGAATTGTAAGCTTGATCACTAAGTTTTTGTGTTGAAAGCCAAGTGCAAGATAATAAGTAATCTACACAATGTAACTTATCTTAATAATGCTACTGGTATTATCCTGAGAATACGTAGAAAAAAGTCAAGAACTTTTCTGCACTCCATAAACTTTATGTACCAATGCCATGAATGTCAAATAAAACCAAAAAAAGAAATTGTACGGTTCTTTAAGAAGGCAATTACGATTCATAAGATAATGTGAAATTAAGTAGAAATAAGAATAAAAGTCTTATCAAGAATTATATGTGCAATCTAAAATGAATCAACGAATAGATAATGTCTTTTAAAAGGATACAGAACTTATACCAAAAATGAGAAAAAATGCAAATTTATCATGTCCATCACAGATTAATGCAATAGTTATGGGCTTTATTAGCTTTATTAGTTGATTAGCTTACATCATTGTGCCGCTATGATCAAATAATAATAGATAGATTGTCCATGCACTATGTTAAGGATACAAATCAGGACCGAAAGTTCAATGGCCCAATGGAAGGACCACTATGTCTTTTGACTATATAAGAACATAAAGTTCGATGTCCTTGTACATGTAGCTAAGAGTTTTATGCATTTTCATAATTATTGCAACGGTTTTAAATGACGCTAGCTATTTTGAAAATAAAATTTAGAACAAAGAAAATTAAATGTCTTCATATGTATTTTGAAATTATTCGTAATTTGCAAAATATTAATAAAAATGTAACAAACTTTCCAGGTACATTTTTAGAATTGAAACGGACATTTTTTCCACAACAAGTTGTAACGTTTTTATAGCGTTAAACCCTACTATTAACGTAAAACTAACGCAAAGGTCTTCTAACACTATTGGTAATGTAAGAAACTTTGTAAACGGTTCAATATTTGAGTAATTGCTCATGCGGTATTACTCTATTTTATTGACCGGGCTGGTCACGGGTCAATTATTTCGGGATTCTACGTTTAAATCTTACCTAAAAGACAGAGAAATGTAAGCTCCGCCCAACCTTGTGAATAAAATAGTGTAATACTATGAAAATAAATCGTTGAACGGTTGGAACTTAGATGAGAGTCGCCATCAAATACATCGAGGATAACATGCAATTATGCCGTTTAATTTTTGGTCATATTTCAGTGAGTGAAAAATCCGGATTAAAAAATAGTGGATGATGGGCAGTCGCGGAGCGGGAAATAATTATTGTAACAGTTTTCTCAGCAACTACTTATCACATCCTCTTGATATTAGGTCAGTCGCATCATCATTGGGTCCAAAATCATGGGATTTGATTTGACGTCTTTCACTCTACTACTTCTTGATAAACAATAAATTGATTGCTGATTTTTAATGTCAAGCCGACAATATTTCCGTCATAACCAGCGGTGTATTGTTTTTGCGCCAACTGCTACTTCTTTTGGGCCAAAAATATTTATTATTTGCGCCACAAACTGTTTTTCATTTGCACTTTTTCGTTAAGATTTCATTTGCACCAATAATACATGTAAAGAATCGACATTTATAATTTTACACATAATTGACGAAATCAAACTGGCATGTTGAAGAAAACAACCACCACCAGATAATTTTTCAACATTTTTTTTGTAGACAAAGCAAACGCCAAAAGAACAACTTCAATCTACAAGCTTTTGTAAGATTTAAGTCACAGTGCCTAATCAGGAACGGTTCCAAAAGGGGGCCTACCCCTCCCTTAGGCGAAAAAAAGTCAGATATTTAGGCAATCACTAAAGCATGGCCAAAGTGGGCCCCCATAGACAGTTAATGTCCCTTTTTCAAAATTTCCGGACCCGCTACTTCTAGTAGTCGTGGAACAGTAATGTGTGACCAACATGTTTGAAATGGGCATAATCTGCATGTCGAGGTTTTCAGGCCAAAATAACTTGACTGTTTTTGGAAAAAAAGTCATATAAAATAAGGATAGCGTTAATACAGGTTTACACAGAATTGTGACCTTGATCAGCAAGTTTTTGTGTTAAAAGCCAAGCGCAAGATAATAAGTAATCTAACTAATCTCAATAATGCTACTGGTATTATCCTGGGGATACGTAGAAAAAAGTCAAGAACTATTCTGCACTACATAAACTTTATGTACCAATGTCATGAAGTACAAATATTACCAAAATAAGAAATAACAAAGTTTAAAAAGAATGCAATTATGATTCATAATGATAAGATAATGCCAAATTTAGTAGGAATGAGAAAAAAGTATTATCAAGAATTATATCGGCAATCTAAAGGAATCACGAATAGCCAATGTCTTTAGAAAGGAGACAGAACTAAGACAAAAAAATGCAAATTTATCATGTCCATCACAGATTAATGAAATAGTTATGGGCTAAAAGCTTACATCATTGTGCCGCTAGGATCAAATGATAATAGATATATTGTCCTTGCACTATGTTAAGGATACAAATCAGGACCGAAAGTTCAATGGCCCAATGCAAGGACCACTATGTGTATTGACTATATAAGAACATAAAGTTCGATGTCCGTGTACATGTAGCTAAGAGTTTTATGCATTTTCATAATTTTTGCAACGATTTTAAATGAATTCGAAGCTAGCTATTTTGAAAATAAAGTTTATAAATTATACAATTAAATGTCATCATATGTATTTTCAAATGAAAACACGACGTAATTTGGAGAATATTAATAAAACAATAAGAAATTTTCCAGATACATTGTCTGAGATATAATTTTAGAATTGAAACGAACTTTTTTCCACAACAAGTGTTAACGTACATTAAGCGTTAAACCGTAAAACTAACTATCAAAGGTGTTTTAACACTATTGGTAATGTGAGAAACTTTGTAAACGGGTCCATATTTGAGTAATTGCTCATGCGGTACTATGAAAATAAATCGTTGAACGGTTGCAACTTAGATGAGAGTCGCCATCAAATACATCGAGGATAACATGCATTTATGTCGTTTTATTTTTTTGTCATATTTTAGGGAGTGAAAATCCGGATTAAAAAAAAAAGTGGATGATGGGCAGTCGCGGAGCGGGAAATAATTATTATAACAGTTTTCTCAGCAACTTCTTATCACAGCCTCTTCATATTAGGTCAGCCACATCATCATTGGGTCCCATATCATGGGATTTGATTTGACGTCTTTCACTCTACTACATTTTATGTACTTCTTGATAAACAATTGATTGATATTGCTGTTTGTTTAATGTCAAGCCAACAATATTTCCCTCATAACCAGCGGTGTATTGTTTTTGCGCCAAAAATATTTATTATTTGCGCTACAAACTGTACTTCGTTTGCACTTTTTCGTTAAGATTTCCTTTGCAACAATAATACTTGTAAAGAATCGACATTTATACTTTTACACATAATTTACGAAATCAGACTGACATGTTGAAGTAAAACCATCACCAGATAATTTTTTAAACATTTTATTTTTGTAGACAAAACAAATGTCAAAAGAACAACCTCAATCTTCAAACTTTTGTAAGATTTAAGTCAAGTGCCAAGTCAGGAACGGTTCCAAAAGGGGCCTGCCCCTCCCTTAGGCGGAAAAAAATAGTCAGATATTAAGGCAATCACTAAAGCATGGCCAAAGTGCCCCCATAGAGGGTTAGTGTCACTTTTTCAAAATTTTTTGATCCGCTACTGCTAGTAGTCGAGCAGCAGTAATATGTGACCAACATGTTTGAAATTGGCATAATCTGCATGTCGAGGTTTTCAGGCTAAAAGAACTTGACTGTTTTTGGAAAAAAATAGTCGCATAAATAAGGATAGCGTTAATACAAATTTACACAGAATTGTGACCTTGATCACTAAGTTTTTGTGTTGAAAACCCAGCGCAAGATAATAAATAATGTAATTAATATTAATAATATTACTGGTTTTATCCATGGGATACAAAGAAAAAAGTCGAGAACTTTTCCGCACTCCATAAACTTTATGTACCAATGTCATGAAGTACAAATATTACCAAAAGTTTAAGAAGAATGCAATTGTGATTCATAATTATAAGATAATGTCAAGTTTAGTGGAAATGAGAAAAAAGTCTTATCAAGAATTATATCGGCAATCTAAAGGAATCAACGAATAGCCAATGTCTTAAGAAAGGAGACAGAACTTAGACAAAAAAATGCGAATTTATCATGTCCATGACCGATTCATGCAATATTATGGGCTAAAAGCTTACATCATTGTGCCGTTAGAATCAAATAATAATAGTTATATTGTCCTTGTACTTTGTTAAGGATACAAATCAGGACCAAAAGTTCAATGGCCCAATGCAATGACCATTACATGAATGTGCATTGACTATATAAGAACATAAAGTTCGATGTCCTTGTACACGTAGCTAAGAGTTTTATGCATTTTCATAATTTAAGCAACGAATTTAAATGAAGTTAGCTATTTTGAAAATAAAATTTAGAAAAAAATACAATTAAATGTCATCATATGTATTTTCAAATGAAAACACGACGTAATTTGGAACGAACTTTTTTCCACAACAAGTTTTAACGTACATTAACCGTCAAATCTACTTTTAACGTAAAACTAATGATCAATGTCTAGCCGACAATATTTCAGTCATTATCAGCGGTGCATTGCTTTTGGGCCAATTACTACTTCTTTTACGCCAAAAATATTTGTCATTTGCGCCACAAACTGAACTGTATTTGCACCTTTTCGTTAAGATTTCATTTGCACCAATAATACATGTCAAGAATGTTTAAGAAAAACAACCACCACCAGATAATTTTTTTTAACATTTCATTTATGTAGACAAAACACATGTCATGTCAAAAGAACAAATTTTATCTACAAGCTTTTGTAAGATTTTAAGTCAAATAATCTACTCAGGGGACTGCCCCTCCCTTTGGAGAAAAATAGTTGGATATTTAGGAAATCATTGAAGCATGACCAAAGTTGGCCCCCTTAGCCAGTCAGTGGGCCCCCTTTTTCGAAACTTTTGGATCCGCTACTGCTAGTAGTCGAGCAGCAGTAATGTTTGAAATGGGCATAATCTGCATGTCGAGGTTTTCAGGCTAAAGGAACTTAACTATTTTTTGAAAGAAAATGCTACATAAAATAAGGACAGCGCTTATACAGTTTTATACAGTATTGTGAGCTTGGTCACTTAGTTTTTATGTTAAAAACCAAGCGCAAGATAATAAATAATCTAATTAATATTAATCTTGATAATGCTACTGGTTTTATCCATATGTTA
The DNA here is from genome assembly GCA_963971305.1 of Arcuatula senhousia. Classification (NCBI taxonomy): domain Eukaryota; kingdom Metazoa; phylum Mollusca; class Bivalvia; order Mytilida; family Mytilidae; genus Arcuatula; species Arcuatula senhousia. The sequence goes on from OZ020315.1 coordinate 25,655,156, forward strand.
CGTAAAAAAAAGTCAAGAACTCTTCTGCACTCTGTAAACTTTATGTACCAGTGCCATGAATGTCAAATAAAACCAAAATAGGAAATTATACGGTTCTTCAAGAAGGCAATTATGATTCATAATATAATGTGAAATTTAGTAGAAATAAGAAAAAGTCTAATGAAGAATTATATGTATAATATAAAACGAATTAATGAATTTATGATAAAATAATCATGTCATTAGAAAAAGGATACAGAACTTAGACCAAAACTAAGAAACAAAATGCAATAAAGTATATTATTACTGTTGAAAAAAGAAACAAAATACTAAGTACTAATTTATCATGTACATTACAAATTAATGCGTTGGCTATGGGCAAAAGACCTAATTTGCTTACATTATTGTACCGTTAAGATCACATAAAAATAGACAGATTGCCCTTGCACTATGTAAAGGATACAAATTAGGACCGAAATTTCAATGGCTTAATGCTATGGACCAGTATGACTGTTTACTATATATTTAAGAACATACAGTTCGATGTCCTTATAGCTAAGACTTATGCATTTTTTCATAATTTTTGCAGTGGTTTAAAAAAAAATCTAACTATTTGAAAAGAATCATTGCTTACAATGTATTCACAAATGAAAACAACTTAATTTGCAAAATATTAAAATAAATAGAAGAACGGAATCCCTGAGTCATACGCCAAGCATAAAAATTCTTCGACTCGTTTAACAGGAAGTTAATAAGAGACAGATCAGAAAACGAATCCCATTTTATGAAAACCCTATCTGAGGCTGAAACCAAATATCCAATGCCTAGGATTACAGTAGCTGATAAATCTGTAACGAAAAATGTTCCATTTTTGACCCTTAAAAATTTGATGTCGGCTTCTTAAACAGGAAGCAGGAAGGCGACACAACTAAAAACGCATCCCAACTTATGAAAACTTTACCTGAAGCTGCATATCAATTATCCAAAGCCTAGGAATAATAGTAGTAAGGAAATCTGTTACGAAAAATGTTCTATTTTTTACCCTGAAATATTCTTTGTCGCTTTGATAAACAGGAAGGAAGAAGGCCGCATCCCAACATATGAAAACCCTACCTGAAGCTGCATATCAAATATCCAAAGCCTAGAATTAATTGTAGCTGAGAAATCTGTTACGAAAAATGTTCCATTTTTGACCCTAAAAAAATTCTATGTCGTCAAGTTAAACAGGAAGCAGGAAGGTGACACACCTAAAAACGCACCCCAATATACGAAAGCCCTAACTGAAGCTGCATACCACATATCCAAAGCCTAGAAATACAAATGACAACAAAGTTCAAGACAATAAATTGTGCTACGCCTGACGCGCATTGATAGTAGCCGAGAAATCTGTTACCAAAATAAAATTGCGTTGCGGCGGGGGACAAAAATAACGAAGTTTCCAGGAACATCACTCCCTTGTGATCTGATTTTAAGTTGACTATGACATTTTTTCCCCAAAAACTTTAAATGTATAATTATCGTTAAACTTCTGGTCGGTCAACTACGTAGAAAAAAATCAAGAAAAAATCGAGAACTTTTCGCACTCCATAAACTTTATGCACCAATGTCATGAATGTCAAATAAAACCAAAAGAAGAAATAATACAGTTCACCAAGAGAGCAATTATGATTGATAAGATAATGTGAAATGTAGTAGAAATAAGAAAAAGAAAAGTCTAATAAAGAATTATATGAGCAATCTAAAATGAATCATTGAATAGAGAATGTCTTTTGAAAGGATACATAACTAAGACCATAATAATAAGAAACAAATGCAAATTTAACATGTACATCACAAATGAATGCGTTTGCTATGGGCTTAAAACCTGATTAGCTTACATTGTTGTACCGCTAGGGTCACATAATAATAGATTAGTGTCCTTGGACGATGTTAAAGATACAAATCAGGACCGAAAGTTCAATTGCCTGATATGCAAGGACCACTATGACTATTAACTAAAGGGTTCCCACTCTTCCTGGAATCCTGGAAAAGTTATGGAATTTGAGAATTTGAATTCCAGGCCTTGAAAAGTCATGGAATTTGTAAATAGGCCGGATCATGGAAAAGTCATGGAATTTCTGACGCAAGAAATGTATGACAATAAACAAAACATGTCAGATTTCTATTGTCATTCTTGAGGACCTTGCACCTAAAATTTTTTACACTTTTAAGATCAAAATTTACATTGTAAATGCATGACATGTATATGTTTAAAAGCGCTATGATCATTGTTAAAAAAAGGTCATGGAAAACGGTTAAAACATCAATGAAAAGTCATGGAAAAGTCATGACGTATATTTAACGTTCAACCTCACTTTTAACCCGAAACTAACAATCAAAGCTCTTTTAACACAATTGATAATTCAACAATAACACAAACTGTAGCCTTGTATTGAACTTGTTAACGGTTCAATTTAGAGTTATTGCTCTTTTATTTCTTAATGTGGTACTATAGAACGGCTGGAATTAGGATGAACGTCACGATCAGATTAATTGGGGATAAAATTAAATTGTGCCTTTAATTATTTAAATTTATGGCCGGATTTTACGGAGTAAAAAATCCGGATTATAAAATGGTAAAATCTGGCTGACCGCGATAATAATTTTAGTAGCAGTTTTCTCAAATGCTACTGATGAGAGGTTACTCCTTGAAATACCGATATACAGAAAAACCAATGTCTCCGTTTTTATAGCCGGTTTAACCCACTATGTCGTGACCAGAGGTCCCCCAAGCCTGATCGTCAGATTTGTCTGACGCAAATTTACCATTAAATTGCTATTAAAGTATTTGTTATTGAAAATTCCGAATGTTGCAGTAAAAATTATTTAAAGCACCATGTCTCTTTCCATGTACCGCACATGGTCGATATCCTCGGTGCCGGATTTGGCTTCACTGTTCGAAACTTTAGGCTTTTGGTACTTTTCATTAGAAAGGAATAATTTTTATTTCAATGTTTTGATTCAAATGCTGCTGATAAGAGGTTACTCCTTGTAATATCGATAGACAGTATAACCAAACTCACCGTTTTTTATACCCATTTTGGTATTTGTATTTCTCAACAAATACTTATCACAGCCTCTTGATATTGCAGCATTATCATTGGGTTACATATCGTGGGATTCGATGTGATTTAATAATTGATTACTTCTATAATGTCAAGTCTACAACATTTCAGTAATAATGAGGACAAGAAGAAATCTCAATCCAGGAAACATTTTATTTTACTATCGGCAAGAGGTACAATTTTGGTTCTTGCAATATCTAATATAAAAAAATCTAACATCCACTTTTTACCCTAAGCCAAAAATTATCGAACAGACAAGAAGTATCAGGGAACGTGTGTAATTTGGGATTATGAGTAATCCTTAGAAATTCAGTGATTACTTGTAACCGCTAAATTGCTCGGGGATTTCATGTACTAGTTTGTCAAGGGATTACATGAAATCTCCGATTTTTTATAGTTTGTACACGTTTTCGTGACCTCCAAACTGACTTCTAAAATAATCTTTTTTATACTTTTCTGTTGAGCCTTGAGAATCCTTGGGACCTACTTTTATCCACATATGCAACAGGGCGCTTAATCTCCCTCTTCCATTGCGATCAGTGTGTCCGGTAACACAAAGCACAACTCGGTTGTGAGACATAATTGGGATAAACAGGTGATCATCTCAGTACGACAAACTGTCAAAAACTAACTGAAACAATCACGAATCATTTCAACTGACACAACTTTGAATTGAGCTGCCAGTGGCTGATATTGAAACGGTATGAGGCGAATTTTCTTATTGCCTTGGTCTAAAAGCCAATCACGGAGACAACAGTGTAGGGCATATCGAATAAGTTGTGAAATATACGTGTTATATTGGTATGTTACTTTCCTGAGTCACCTGTGCAAATTCAAGAAGTACGTGAAGCAACTAGATTCGTTGGTTTCTTTAATCTCTAACACTGGAGCATAAATTGAAGAAATTCATTTACCAAACAAAGCGTTGTTAACAGAGAGGACGGCATCAAATTATCTTAAAGTGAGATTAAAGAATCTAGCTTCTTTTATCCCGCGCGTGTTCCGGGTGGCGAAGAGGCCCTCACTTGCATTCACTGCTTGTGCGACTAGCAATACCTAAGTTACTGAACAGAACTAAGTGGCAAAAAAGAACAATTTTTATAGCAATTTAAAGAAGGACTGGTAATATATTTGGTGTAAAAACATGTTTTGCTTCTTGTTTCTTTACTTAAAGCTTTGACAGAAAGATGTCGGTAAAAGTCCACCAAAGAGCGCTCTGAAACCTGACATTGGGTCAGGCCGCTTTGCCCACAAAGCGACTGGGATGTGTACCCCAGGTGGTTGAATTAGACAGCCCTGACATCGAGAGATGCGGGGTCGTCAAGCGATAATGCAGAAAACCTGACCGCAAACCAAAATGCTGCACCGTGTTGGGAAAAATGTCACGTTCCCCGCATGTTAAAGAACCATGCTGCAGGTCTCGGTAAGAGTAGGACCCGTAGGATCCCCACGCAGGCGGCTAAATTTCCCGCCCCTACCCATCACTCATTTTTCCAGTGACAGTCACAACTCTCCTATCTGATTGGCCTTGTGTCCAAACTTACTCCACTTCATCATCATTTCGTGTTTTTTGTATCACCAGTTTCATGTTCATCTCCCGGATATAGCCGAAATCATGCTGCCTGGGAGTAAAGCAATAACTAACTAACTAACTAAATTTATCCTCTTATTCTTAACGATTTGCTGAGGAAATTCAGTCTCATAAGATTTTAAAACAAGACGGTGAGAAGATGTGCTCAATTTGTGCAATGGGGAATGCCAACTTGTTGAAAAATCTTTACTCCAAATGTGACAAATATGTTTTCAATAAGAAAATCAAGCTACTGCAAACTTGGGCCCATTCTGTAACATGTCTTATCTTCATAATATGTTTTAGAAAAATATGCAGAACTATAAGCCAAAACAACAAAATTCCTAGAATAACATGTAAATAATGCCTTTGTATAAGTTCTATGGTTTTCGGTCAGGTTTTCCGTATTACAAATGTATAGCCTGACGACCCGTCATTATAACAGGGCTGTCCCTATCAATCACCTGGGACACACACCCCAGTCGCTTTACGTGCAAAGCTACTTGACTCGATGTCAGGTTTTTGAGTGTTCTTTTGTTGACTTATACTGACAATCTTAGCGCTAAAATGTGCCTTTTCGCCATACACAGGCAATTTTGTAAATGTTAAAGATTAACGTTAAATTAGTGTTAATAGAGCTTCGATTGTTAAGGGTATACGATACAGTTTAGTTCCTCCATTGACAAATTCACGAAAATTTGCATTTAAGCTTACGTACATCTTTAACATAAAAAGAAAACCATGTCTTAACCGATCCATTATTATAGTATTTAATGTTGAATATTAGATGCATTACACAAAATATTGAAAAAGTGAAATATTTTGGAAATTATTCAAAATGGCGTAACTTTTTAACCATTGTTCATTTTTCTATTCTGTCTTTTGTTTTACAATTAAGTGAATATGGACTTGTTTATTATGTCACTATTTGTTAAATGCAATACTCTTATGAACCCTAAAATTGTGTTTAAGGTATTTTCATAAAAACCTTGAAGAAATTCTGTGAATAAAAAGCCATATAGAAAAAGACTGTACATTACAATTATTTTGTGATTTTTGCATGATGTTGGATTTTTTTACTTTTAAAGAGTAGCATTAAAAAATAAGGGATTGACGTGCTCATTTTAATTTATATGCAAAAAATGCAATTTTTCAATCATTTCTGATTACTTTTTGGCTATTTTTATGACGTCACAATATGTATCCAACGACGACGTCATAACCTCTGTAACTGTATTGTATGCCCTTAATTTAATGTTAAATTTATCACTTTAAGTCGCATAATTCAACAGGAATATTTACGTTAAAATTAAACTAACGTGAATTTAACATTAAATTAGTTAATTATTGTTAATTGAGCTTAACTTTAATTTAACGTTAAGACAAATTGCCTGTGTATGGAACCCGTTACAATTCACTGACAACAAAAGAAAAAAAAGCTAGACTGCAATCGACACCACGAACGCTCGTGATAACTTAGTAATGGTGAACGGAGGTGTTCAGCAACGTCCCCCTTCACTTGTTATAAGCATTCCGACTCTTATAACAACTTTTGGTAGGATTTCACAGAGTGAAAAATCCGGTTATAAAATGGTAAATATCAGACAGTGGATGGGCGGATGGGGAAGAAATTGTCGTAACAGTTTTCTCAGCAAGTACTTATTACAGCCACTAACTATCTGGTACAAAGCATCAAGGTTGGGTCCCATAACGTGGGATTCGATTTCGGGTCTGTCACCTACCTACTTTGTGTTGAACGAAATCTGTCCATTTTTGACTTAAACAGATTTTTATTTGCTGCGTCAATATTGCTTTCCCGGGATTACCTCATTGGTGTTGTTCTGGAATACTGAACAGTCATATGGCAGTCAAAATAATGCAGATAATCCAATAGATTATGGAACTAAAATTTGGTATTCAATAGTTTTTACAAAAACATTCTGTATATTATTTAGTGCGTAATAGTATCTGTATCCCAATCTGTAACAGCATTACTTACATTATTGTAATTTACAACTTCAAAAGTATACCTACATGTATAAGCAATAAAAAGCTTTTAAAGTGCATTTCTCACAAAAAAGCAATTTCCTACTTGTTCAGGAAATCTATCTTGGCAATTTCATTCTGTCACAAAAAAGTACGTTCACACTTGTTTGTATTTCATGAATATTCTGGACAAACGGACGTAGGTGTTTCTGATAGGGGATTGACTCTTCTAATACCATTCATAATTTTATCCGAACTTTTGTTATCCGTCAATGTGCTTGACATTCGACGAATACAGATTAGGATGAATTTCCATTTTTAGAATCGATGAATAACTGTCAGTGATAGATTCGAGTTTTATTTGCCAAATTATTTGCTTCAAATAGAAGGCTTGTCTTGCATATAAGAAATAACGACCTTTTATTGCAGAAAAAGTACATGACGAAGTACGAAAAGTTCAGAAGCATTGAAAATTTTCTAGAACCTAATCAGCAGATCAAAACAGCTCCATTGGTTGCAACAAATTAGGAAAAGATAACAATCGGACGACAGATTTCAGTACATCCTTTCAGTCAGGCCTTGGTATAGCTAAAGTTTGCTTGCCGTTCATGAACACTGGGCTTTACAGTCGTTCAGAAGTGAGTGAAGGAAGCAGAGGTACCAATGGGGCATCTGAATGTCATAGTCCGCAAGGGCAGAGACAAAACCAGTGAACACAAACAAGGTCAGGACAAAAGAATAGACTACATAAACACAAAAACTACTAAATATCAATTTACAACGTGAACTCTAGTCGTAATGAGAGTGAACTTAGGTGCGCATAAAGAGTAAGCGGTTCCCAGCTGCTATAGCACACCCGTCGCGCTGCCAATTTCCAATTCAGTGTGTCAAATCCGATAAAGGAAGACAAAACAAAACCTTATGACAAACCAACATCTGCACTCAACTCATATATTTGTCTATGAGTGCATGATGTCTACCGTAAAACTTCTTGAGTGACGACAGCAACTGAGGAGCAACATAATCTTGTTAGAACAGAAGCATATATTGTAAACAAAAATCTACACAATGAGGAACTGTACTCGTGGTACAACCTTGCTTGCTTTCAAAATTTTTGAAGAATGTGAAATGGATATCACAGATTTTGAGAACTTTGACAAACCCTTTATGAAAATTAAAAATAACTAATTTAAACAAAAAATAGAAGATTACTACAAAAATATAATAATGCAGAAGTTATAATAATTAAAATTATTATTATTAAGAAATAATTATCAATTATTATTTACTGTTGATTCTAAATTATTTTTATACAAACAATTAAAGACTGAATTTTGTCTAGAAAAATATTTAGTAAAAGAAACAAGTTTAAAAAAAACCCAGACAATTAATAACCACAAATTTATATAGAATTAGGAAGATACAAAAATATTAAAAGAGAAAATAGACTACTAGTATGCTCTGTGTATGTGAAGTTGTTGAAGATGAATCATTTTCCCCTGTGTACACGTATTGTAACTTTAACAAACAAATAAAACAAACTATGTTTAATAAATTAAATCTAAATCAAAACATCGACTTAAATAATAAAATATACATATGCAACGAATTTTGAATCCCAATTAAGAACTGATTCCAATTGTATGCGACTTTATAAAGCAGTCACTAGTACTACGAAAATAGGGTCCACATTGGTCAAAATGTTCTCATAACTATAATTCCATATGTTAATGTTTTGTATACTCTGTTGTTTTCTATATAATGTTTTGTATTTTACACGTTTTTGTTTTTGCCTAGACCCATATGTGTGTATTTACAAATAAAGATTAGAGATAACAATTTTTGTGTCAAATGTGACGCTCTGCTGAGGAAATCGATGTAATTCCCGCAATCTCGAGTAAAGAGTCAATTGTGATACGTAAGCAACATTCCGTCCTCTCCTGTTGATGAGTCTTCGTATCACAGTTGATTCGTTACTTCAGACATTGCGGGAATTGCATCGATTTCCTTGGCAGTGCGTCACGTTTGACACAGAATTGCTGACATAGGGTTATGTCGCTCCACGGTTGCTGTCTTTACTCAAGAAAATTTACGGTAGACACCGTGCACTCGTAGACAAATATAGGATTTCTTAACCGGATTTGACACACTGAATTGGAAATTAGCAACACGACGGGTGTGCTATAGAGGGCAGGAACTGCTTACTCTTCCGGAGCACCTGAGTTCATTCTTGTCACGACCTGAGTTTGCGTTGTTGATTTCCGTTCGGTTGATTTTGGGTTCTGTGTTTCTTGGTGCTGTTTTTGTTCCTGTTTACCGGTTTTGTCGTTGCACTTTCGGACTTTTGACACTTGAATGCCCCAATTGGTGCCTCTTTACTCGTTATTGCTCTATTTATGTTCCCATGTGTGCTGTCTTACATGGTTCCTGCTTTGATTGTCTTGTGGGTTCCCGTGGCGAATAGACAAGTACATGTAGCAGACCACTACAAAACGCCTTGAACTTGATGTCAAACGGCAATTTTCGCTTTGCTTACAGAGCAATCAGGATAATTATGTGCCATATGCTGTTAAATGAGATAGCCCTTCAGTTATAGCCTTTACCACACCAACATTCATTCATTTATTACAAAGCTGATCCATTCATTGACAACCATCTTGAGCAAACATTCCAGTCGCTTTGTGGATGTCAGATTCTTGGGGGCTCTGTAGTGGACTTTTCCAAAGAATCCTCTAGCCCTTATGAAAAATCATCCGGAATTTCGATTTCGATTGTACAATTTTCATTTTTGCAAGAGTAGTTTCCCTTTGCGGGTCGGCCACATGATGTGAACAGCGTTAAGCTATAAGGAAAACATTACTTTATCTTATTAATTTTTGACAAATTTTCCACTTCTCGATTCAAATAAACTAGTTTGGAGGGAAGTCTTAGATGTTAACGAGAGTTAGAGGAGTTTAAAACTTTGGCAGACAGATTTGAAATGTTTTAAGATATTGACTTTTAGTGAATTTTAGAGATTTTCAATGGCCAGGCCAACTAGGGAGTCGTAAACCTGTAGTGCATAATTAAAAGATTGCACGTCCAGAAAATAGTATCTAAAAGGGACTCTTCACCATCTAGAATGCGCTGGTATTGTGTTTCTGAGGGTTAAGTGACGAAGTAGTGGTTAGGCAAAACTTCAAAATGTAGACTGTTGGGTCCAAAAAAACTAGTTTTACCCTGCCACATTTTATATGTGCCTGTCCTAAGCCAGGAATCCTTGTCAAAGCTTTTGTTTGTCCTTGTCAACTATCTGTTTTTTTGTTTTATGTCCAGAAATGGGTCCTTCGTTGATAGTCTAGGGATTTGTTTGAATTTTTAGTCTTGGGCTAATGCAAGACAGCGAACAGTGACCTCTGGTCATGTTGAAGACTGCTGGCTGTTTTCCATTGTGATTTTCTAAATTGCCGTTTCTTTAATGTTGGTTGTGTCGCGTACACTTATTTCACATCTCTTTATCGTTTATGCCTACCTTATACAGTTGACATAACTATGAGTAAATGACCTGATACAAGAGTGTAAATCTAGCACGAAGTAAGTATTCTTCTTGGATGTCTTAACTACAGTGCAAGTTAAAAACCTTTATGTACTACGCAAGATTTTTGCATTTTAAGACACGACCTACGAAATCTATCAATGAGTCTGACATTCCAAAAAATCATAAAAGAAAGACCTTATTGAAATCGAAGGACAACTGTCAGTGATTGATTCAAATTTTATATACCAAATTATTTGCTTCAAATCGAAGTAACCTATCCTGCATATTTATGCATCATTGTCATTTTTCGTACATAACGAATGACGAAGAGTTTAAAAGCAATCAACCAATGAACAAAACAAAGTATACTTAAAATCTCAATGAGTCGCAAATAAAACCAAACAAATGTGTCATCATATTTTGATTCTCATAATGTTGTCTGGGTTTTGGTCCTTTGTTTTTTTTTGGAATAAAGTGGTATTGTCAGAGCATGTACAAATATACAATTTCAACTCGGCATCTTCATGGTTGTGACACTTGCCCTTACAAGCCTAATATCATTAATTTGAGATATTGTCTTAAAAAACAAATAAAAGTGAAGAAATAAACAAGTAAAGGTGTCAATGGACACACATCAAAGGAAACCCAGGGGTTCTTTCGCGCAGAGTAAGCGAGAGATGAACCACTTGGTTTCCGAGGATGTGGTAAAACATGTTCCCGCGTAACGCCCCAATTATACTTAACAATCCTTATCAATTTCTTTTTGTCTGCCAAGTCCCAAAACTGGAAATGTTTCTTTCCTTGTAATGCACATGGTCGATATCCTCGGTGCTGGATTTGGCTTCCTTGTTCGAACGTTTTGGTTTTGAGTACTTTTCGTTTTAAACAGTTTGGATTTGACGCTCCAAAGTTTTGATTTAAATGCTACTGATGAGAGGTTACTCCTTGAAATATCGATATATAGCATATCCAAATTAATCGTTTATACTTGTAATTTTGAAACCACTGGGCGATAACCGCTGCTGGTGGACCAGAGATCCCCGAGGTAATCACAAGCCTGGTCGTCAGTCTTGTCTGACACGATTTACCATAAAATTTCTAATATTTTTGTTGTTGAAATTTCCGATTTTTAAATTCTAAATTGTTTAAAACACCAGGTTTCTTTCCTTGTAATGCACATGGTCGATATCCTCGGTGCTGGATTTGGCTTCCTTCTTTGAACGTTTTGGTTTTGAGTACTTTTCGTTTTAAACAGTTTGGATTTGACCTTCCAAAGTTTTGATTTAAATGCTACTGATGAGAGGTTACTCCTTGAAATATCGATATATAGCATATCCAAATTAACCGTTTATACTCGCGTTTTGGTATTTGTAATGGAAGACTGATAGGTCAAGTAGTAACCTCTTATTAGATCCATTTGAATAATAATTAAACAAATAAAGTTTACAAAATCATAATTTGGTTCATTTTCTTATTAACAAATTTTAAAATCATAAGTTGCATTTGCGTTAAAAGAAATGTATACTTTAAAAAAAACATGATTGGATTGAACGATAATTTAAAGTATCCCTAATATCGTAAAAGGGGAACTATTATCGAATCCAGTTAAAACCGGAATATAACAATGAAGCTCATACATGTACACTTTGCAGTTGCACGGATACCACGTGCATTTTGATTAACAGGTATATATATGTCTGACCACTTTTTAGACATAGAGCGAGGAAGATATAAAAAAGTTCCCCGAGAACAACGTCTTTGTGCCTTTTGTAATCAAAATAGTATAGACGATGAACGCCACTTCTTTTTATATTGCAACCACAACCAAGATTATAGAAATAAATTACTGACAGATTTCAATATTGTGAATGTAAATCCCACTAATACCTCTGATCATGATAATTTAATTAAAATACTATCTCCTACAAATTTTCGGCAAACTCAGAGCCTTGCCTCCTTCATTAAACGGTCATCAGAACTGAGGATAGGAGTCTCATAGACTTTATTTTGTCGTTTATTTGTACTTCTCTGTTTTTATTTCTGTCACAAATCATGTGTAATATGATTTATATGACAATAAAGTTATTGTATTGTATGATATTAATAAAATACGCTGAATTAATTTACCGATTTTTTTATATTTCCATGGAATAAATATAATTTAACCAAAATTATGCGCGGAATATTTCAATAAATTTATTTTTAAGTATTATTAAGCAATGACTGTCATAATTCTTTTTCATTGGGGTATGAAAAAAAAAATTGCACATTGTATAAATCCGCGATATATTTTGGTTTATAGAAGCATAAACTAAATTTTTCATTGTGCACATTTTACACAATCCAATTAACGGATTATTGAATGTGCAACATGAAAAATTTAGTTCATGGTTCAATAAACCAAAAAATATAACAATAATTTCTTAGGTAAATTGTCAAATCCTAAATTAAAGAAAAGTTACTTTTATGATTAAAAGCCTTGCTGTCAATCAAGACTTGTTCAGATTGTCTCTCTAAACCTAGATTGACTGCAAAAGATTATGGATACCGAGATTGTTTATTAGTCATATTCATTTTCAATGGATCATTTTTAAGTAGTGTCTATGCTATTGCAGAAAAATGATATAGCGAATCTATTAATGGGATTGACATGCAATGAAGTCAATTATTCGAATTTTAGTAAACATATGATTAGTTTCAAGAGAAGAGAGACTTGCATTGCATATTTGTCAACTAAACGTTATTTTAATGACAAGAAGTACATAGCATAGGACGAAAAAGCCGAAGCCAATCACATTAATCTAGGGGCACTTAACAAAACAAAATATAGCAACACTATCAGAAGGCTTTAAAATAAACCATTCGTTTTTAAACACTGGGGTTAACGTTCTTTTTTTTTTTCGTGTGGGTTCTGGATGAAGAATAAGCCATCAGGAGCGCTTAGTTGTCCTCTAATGAGCGTTCAAAAACCAGACATCGGGTCAGGTAGCTTTGCCTTCAAATCTACTGGGATGTGTTTCCCAAGGTTATTGAGTGCGACAGCCATGTCATAACGAATACTGTGGTGGTCAGGCTATAATACAGAAAACATGCAGACCGCAAATCACAGTGGTGCACCGTGTAAGGAAAAGTTCTAGTTTCTCGAATGTTAAAGAACCCTGCTTCAGGTTTTGATAAGAGAAGGACCCGAATGGTCCCCATACAAGAGGCTAAACTGTCCGATTCTACCCATGCCTCATTTTCTCCAGTGCATGTCAAAATTTTCATTCCTGATTTGCCTTGTGGCACCATTTCCTTAACTTCATCATCATATCGTGTTCATTTATCTCCCCTTGCATTCTCATCTCCTTGATAAAGTCGAAAATGTGCTGCTTGTGAGTAAAGCAATAAATACTTTTAACTACATGTAGTTTGCGAGTGACGACTATTGGCCAGAAACGGAACAACCTTGAGAATATGTCAATGAGTATGACATACCATGAATTCTGATAAGGATAAAATTCCATTTTAAGAATGGATACCCAGCTGGTACTGTAGCGATTAATTTGAATTTCGATTACCAAATTAGTTTCGAAGAGAAGAGATACTTTATTTGATTTGTGTGCTTTGTTAGAAAGGATTGTTGAAAGAGGGAGGGTTGGGCAAAAATAAAAGAAAAGAAAGAGATGTATAATAAGTGTACGCGACATAGCCCACAATTAAACGGCAATTTACAAAAACGCCAGCAGCCTTCAACGAGGCCATTTGGCACTGCTTTGCTCGTGGTTCTGCAATTGGCCCATGGTCTAAATAAAATGCATATAATAAACTGCATAAACTGCTTTAACCCCGCTACATTTTATATGTGCCTTTGCCAGGAATCTGTGATAAAGCTTTTGTTTGTTCTTAACGCTTCTTGTCTCGTTGAAGGCTACTGTCCGTTTTACATTGTTTTTTCTAACTGTCGCCTACACTTATTAATTCACAGCTCCTTATCTTCTTTTGTTTTGCTTATTTGTCTATTTAAAACGTCTTAACACAACAAAGACGAAAAAGCCGGCAATCAAGATTTAAAAGGCATCAAGCAAATGATATATAGCTACACTATCAATCGGTTACAAATATAAGCCACCGTTCTTGAACATTCCAGTTTTCTTTCGTATTATAGTGAGACTAGATCATAAGAGAAAGGAGCAGAGACGGTCACTGGAAAATGGCATAATATTTTTTTTTAGAAAGAAGTCTCTAATATCACCAAGATCTGTAGCGTTGAGCAGTTTTATCTAACGTTCATGGGACCTAGCTTTTATCTCCTGTTTTTTTTTTTTTTTGGTATTGTATAAAGCCATCTTGTCATCTTGGACACACTTCGCATTGACTGTTTGGCGAAAGCAGTCTGACACGACTCCAAGTATAATCGGTTTTAACTCGACGAGATAATCGCTAATGTGCATTCTAACTGAATGGGCAAGCGGGCTACACTATATAACAAGAGGCTCCCAGGAGCCTGAATCGCTCACCTGGTCATGATGTCAACCCTATGAAGAACTATGTAGAGCTAAACAAGCTGAACATTTAAGCAAGCAATAGCTTTTCTCTTTCAATAGTTTTCATTGTGTAGGCCAAAAACGTGCAAAATGATATTTTAAGGGTCATCTGGACACTTTGACTCTTGAGAGACTTTTGTTAATAGCTTACTCGATGAACTGAACATTTAAGCAAGCAACCACTTTTCTTTATCTTCTATAGTTAAACATGTTAATTTAGGGGCTGTAATCCCTATAAGGGGTCATTTGACAACTTCAGCCCTATGAATGCTTTTGTAGAGCTAAATGAGCTGAAAATTTAAGCAAGCAACAGCTTTTCTCTATCTGCTAAAGACCAAAAACACTATTTAACGCCTTTAAGAGGCTGTAACCCCTATAAGGAGTCATCTGACAACTTCGACCTTATGGAGACTTTTGTAGAGCTAAATGAGCTGAACATTTAAGCAAGCAACAGCTTTACTCTGTCTGCAATAGTTTTCATTCTATAGGCCAAAAACACTATTTTTGGCCTTTAAGGGGCTGTAACCCCTATAAGGAGTCATCTGACAACTTCGACTCTATGGAGACTTTTGTAGAGCTAAATGAGCTGAACTTTTAAGCAAGCAGCAGCTTTACTCTATCTGCAATAGTTTTCATTCTATAGGCCAAAAGCACTATTTTTCGCCTTTAAGGGGCTGTAACCCCTATAAGGAGTCATCTGACAACTTCGACCCTATGGAGACTTTTGTGCTGAACATTTAAGCAAGCAACAGCTTTACTCTATCTGCAATAGTTTTCATTCTATAGGCCAAAAACACCATTTTTCGCCTTTAAGGGGCTGTAACCCCTATAAAGGGTCATCTGACAACTTCGACCCTATGGAGACTTTTGTAGAGCTAAATGAGCTGAACATTTAAGCAAGCAACAGCTTTTCTCTATCTGCAATAGTTTTCATTCTATAACCCAAAATCATGAAAAAACGCTATTTTTCACCTTTAAGGGGCTGTAACCCCTATAAGGGATCATCTGACAACTTCGACCAAATGGAGACTTTTGTAGAACTTTTGATGCTGAAGCAGTAGGGTGCATCAGATTTCATCTATCTCTTATACTTTTTGATTTACGAGCCAAAAACAGTAGTCTGATCCCCCTGGTCTATTTTTAGTAACGGTGGCCATGTTTTTTGGCGGATCAAAAATCGAAACACAAGTTTGGTGCAAGACACCCTAAGGATCATTCATACCAAGTTTCATTAAATTCTGTTCAGTAGTTTCAGTTTCAGAGGAGAGGATTTTTGAAAATTGTTAACAGACGACGACAGACGACGACGGACGCCAAGTGATGGCAATAACTCCCATGGACCTTCGGTCCAGGTGAGCTAAAAATGAGATAATTCGGAATGAAGAACTCCAAATTAAAGTAACGAAGGGAACTTGCAACGGAACATGATTTTCTTTTCCTGATTTCTTCTTTTAAATTAATTAACTTGTCTATTTGCCATGCAAAGAGTAAAATTAAGTTGTTTACAAATGTAACTTAGGTCTTGAAATTAAAACAGCTATGAACCCTTAATTCTTTGGAAATTGTACTAATAGTCAAATACAACACAAGTTTTATATAAAACTTTATAAGAATGTTTTAATTAATGAATTACAAGTAAATATACAAAACAAAGCTGCATGCATGTCAATATTATGGATAAAGACTATCTTAATGCGGATTAGATATGTATTTATGCGACCTAGTTTCTTTAAGATCTAGGCAAGGCAATTGTTAATGCACTCTTCTTGTTACTAATTGTAATGCAAATCAATTCATTCACAAATCCCAAAATACTACAAAAAATGGATATTTCATAAAACACCACTCCAATGTTGTCTGAATAGAAAATAGTTTCCATTATTAATTTCCTTTCCAGTAATCCTGGTATAAATAACACAGTAGTACTTGACAGAAACCATGAATGAAATTTACTGAATCGGGATTACAAAGACAAAGCGAATATTCCGAGAAAGCCGCTCAATTTCCACACCCACCTGCAAGCTTTATTAAATAGAAAACATTTTTTTCTGACAAACTAAGTCACGAGATGCCTATTTTACAAGTGTATTATTTTGTGTCCGTCTTTCCGTCTGTTCCTGAGTTGCTCAATTTATACAATTTAAAACAAATACCCACTGCATTCAAGCTTCGAAGAAGAAGAGGCTCCAATGTGGCATCTGAAGGTCAAAGGTCCAAAAGGGCAAAGACAAAACAAGTAAACACGAAAAGAACAGCATGAAGAAGTAGACAACATTAAAACACAAAATAACTGAATATCTATCATACAATGAGAGTGAACTCATGTGCTCTGGAAGAGTTAGTTATTGCTATACTTCCAAGCTGCACGATTTCGGCGATTAGGGATGATTCAAAGAACATGCCTGATGCTGAAGTGGATGAAATGGGGACACAAGGCCAATCGGGGAGCAGAGTTTTGCTGCCACTGGAAAAAAGAGTGATTAGTAGGGACAGGCAATTTAGCCTCCTGCATGGGGATCCAACGGGTCCTACTGTTATCGAGACTTGAACATGCAAGGAACTTGACATTTTTCACGACACGGTACATCATTATGGTTTGCAGTCAGGTTTTCTGCATTATAGCCAGACGATCCCGGCATTCGTTATGACAGGGCTGCTCCATTCAATTATGAGGGGCACACATCCAAGTCGCTTTGTTGGCAAAGCAGCCTGAGGCGATGTCATGTTTCTGATCACTTTTTAGTTGGCTTTTACCAACACAAGCGTAGCGCTTTTGCAGGTCTTTCGCCACCTGGAACCCGCACGGGTGCACAATAAAGTAAGTCCTGTTTGTCAGTCGACTTTTAATTACATAAACAGTGCAAATAACTCATTCGTTCTTATACTAATCTCAATAAATTTGTACATAATCCTGGTATATTACCATTTTCCTCATGAAAAATGATGATGAACAAGTAGCAGCTTATTCCTCTTGCATATAACGAATTTTTCATAAGATGAGTATAATCCTTAAAATTGTTTTACGACAATTTCAAAATTACAGCAATAAAAAATTAATAACTTTATCCAACGAGGATAATTAACTTTTTTTATTCGTTTTTAACTTGATCATCAAATTATTATAAATTAATAAATCTATATTATGTAATTATATAAAATATCATTACAACAAACCAAACTCAATTACAAGAAGATTTTTTATATCATTAGAAACACCCCGTGTGGTAGCTTGGTAGCTTGAAAATACTATGAAAGTTTTATAATCTTGTAAATAGCACACAACACACATAGTTCTCTTTGTGAAGAAATTTTATGATTCCTAGTATGGAAAGCAAACGGGGTCAAAATTCTTCATCCGTATAATGTCAATTCGCAATTGTAACTTGTACACTTGTTATTCGTAACTTGTTGAATTGTATACGGTTAATTTGTAGAATGTCTATTTGTATTTGGTAATTTGTAGATTTGTGAATTATATATTTTGTAAAAGTCAATTTGTAATTGTTAATTGCACATTTGTTATTTGTTAACTTGTTGGTTTATATACTCTTAACGTGTAAAATTCCAATTTGTATTTGGTTATTTGTAGATTTGTAAATTATTTATTTGTAAAAGTCAATTTGTAATTGTTAATTGCACATTTGTTATTCGTTAACTCGTTGATTTGTATACTCTTAATTTGTAAAATGTCAATTGGTAATTAGTAATATGTTGATATATAACTGCCTTATTTATAAAATGCCAAAGCCCAAATCGCAAAAGTCCAATATGTAACTTTTATATAGTTATGTACAATGTTGATAACTCATTAGTTGATCTATGAAATGTTATTTTTTAGAATTTCGACTTGTAACTGCACAACTGATAAATGTGGAAAGATACAGTTTGAAATTTATGAATTGGACCTTTGTCATTGTACAATCGACATTTTGCGAATCGACAAATTACATTTCTACAACGAACAAGTCGGGCAAATCGTTCATGTGTGTAATCGTCGACAGGGGGCGCTACCGTCAAGAACAGAAGCAAAGCATTGATTAACGCGGCAGTTGGGTACCTCATGGTAAAACAATAAGAGTGAATCGAGGGGTAACACCACAGGCCCTTGGGGTATGGATGCAGTTTTACCCCTTTTTTCTGTACAACATATTCTAAAAACATATTGTTTTGTCTATTTTCATTCATTTCTGACCATAAAACGACTGGAAAAAATAATGCCCTCTGTTCACTATCAAATATTTGCCCGACATATTTTGACGGCTTAGGTTCTTGGGGCTAAAATCCAAAAGCAACAACATCCAAGCATGTTACGTGTTGTTTGTTTCATTGTGTGTTAGTCTGCTTTGTTGGAGATTGTCAAAAGGGGGAAGGTTGGACCCACAAAACTAGTTTAACCCCGCCACATTTATTTGTGCCTGTCCTTAGCCAAAATCCTCTGACAAAGATTTTGTTTGTAGTTGTCTTTTTATGTATTTTTGTTCTATGTTTATGAAGGGGGTCTTTCTTTGACTATTTCAGGACTGTACTCGAATTGCTTGCATCATGTTGTGACCTTGGGCCAAGCGCAAGACGGCGAGCAGCGCCCGCGGGCTTTGTTGAAGGCTGCTGGCTGTTTTTATGCCCCCGCAATGACATGTCAGGGGGCATTAAGTTTTACTTATGTCCGTCCGTCCGTACGAAATTTCCGTCAAGCTTTTCTCAGGAACTGTACATGAGAATGATTTGAAACTTGGTAGGATTGTTAAGTATGACAAACTGTACGTCCTAAGCGATTTTCAGACCTGTCGGACATCTACGTCCTGTTTGGGACTTGGACGAATGTGAAAATATGTGAACATGACTTCCGTCAAGCTTTTCTCAGGAACTGTACATGAAAATGATTTGAAACTTGGTAGGATGGTTTAATATGACAAACTGTACGTCTTAAGCGATTTTCAGACCTGTCGGACAGCTACTTCCTGTTTTGGACTTAGGCGAATATGAAAATATGTGAACATGGCTATCAAAATTTCCGTCAAGCTTTTCTCAGGAACCGTACTTGCAAATGATGTCTCCATAGGATCGAGGTTGTCAGATGGCCTCTTATAGGGGTAATGGCGGCTTTAAGGTGAAAACTAGTAGGAGTTATGGCCCTTAAAAGATAAAAGATGGTGTTTATGGCCTATAGAATGAAAACTATTGCTGAAAGAGAAATGCTATAATAGTTCCCATTGTGTGGTATTTGCAGATGATTATATGGGCTAATTAGACCAGGTGAGCGATTCAGGCTCCTGGGAGCCTCTTGTTGTATTTGTTATTATGTCCATTACATCTTGCATTTCAATATATATGTCCACTACATGTTGCATTTCTTTTATTATGTCTCCCCCACTGGTGGGGATACATATTGTTTTTGGCTTGTCTGTATGTTTCCACATTTATCAGTTGTGCAGTTACAAGTCGAAATTCTAAAAATAACATTTCATAGATCAACTAATGAGTAATCAACATTGTACATAGCTATATAAAAGTTACATATTGGACTTTTGCGATTTGGGCTTTGGCATTTTATGAACAAGGCAGTTATATATCAACATATTACTAATTACCAATTGACATTTTACAATTTTTTTAAGAGTATACAAATCAACGAGTTAACGAATAACAAAAGTGCAATTAACAATTACAAATTGACTTTTACAAAATAGATGATTTACAAATCTACAAATAACCAAATACAAGATGACATTCTACAAATTAACAGTATACAAATCAACAAGTTACGAATAACAAATGTACAAGTTACAATTGCGAATTGACATTATACGGATGAAGAATTTTGACCCCGTTGGCTTTCGATATCCTAGAGCGCACCATTCCAGACTGACTTTTAAATGCAAACAAGAATGAAAAATACAAATGCAAAATTATTGAGGTTTAAGCGAATTGCGATGCATTTCTGTGTTTCAGAAAAGTAAAGATCAGCTTTTGGCGTCTTCTCAACTCAAAAAGGCGTTAGGAAAAAATGTGACTTGCATATTTTAAAAGATGTATTTTCAAAAATATGCAAGTGATTTGTTGAACTTTTGTTTAGAAGTAATCCGTTATACATTATGACCTTGCCTTTCTTCATTTATACATTTAACTGTGACTTCGGTACAATGACCTAGTACGCCTTTTGCAATTTTTGAAGCTACAAAATGTATAGACAACACAATGGTCAATCCAGTAACTCGCACCTGTAAAAACATGTCTGCGCTAAAAACAGGGGTTTAACATGTTGCAATTATAGTAGGAACGCGTTTGTTAGTACATATTTTATATAAGCTTACGTGATCTTTTGTGCTACAAAATTTAAATTGAAAAGCCAGTGTAAAAAAGAGAATAGTCCCGCAGCACAACATGAACTTAAAGCCTGTAGATAAAGTAATTCAAAAGAATTTAGTAGCCTGATTGCTACAATGTACAAGAATGATAAATGTAGCTTCAACGTTGTCAGCAAATTTCGGTCTCCAAATTTTCCAGTATATGCGTGCCTTGTTTTGTCTTTTCTCTAGGACATTTATGATTGATTTTTCAAGTTGTCCTATGACAGTTTTGATTTATTGAGTAAAGGGCAACGGAGAGTTTCATTAATAGAACAACATGTACACTGTAGTATCCTTGCAGCCGCATCAAGGCGCTTTACCCAGGAAGTGAGATCTGGCATTTCTGTAAAGGTTATTGTTCAAATAAAAGATCCTCTTACAGAATAAGACTTATATAAGCAACACAGTTTCTTCGAAAAATACAATGAGCTCTCAACAGGCCTCACAGGCTTTCTTTTTTCTATAATTTCAATTCCCAAAATTTTCAATGAAACTTGACATTTTTATTGATTTTTTTCAGTTTATACAATGTAGGAACAAACAAACTATTTGCTATGTCTAAGGCTTCCCATTGTACAATAGAAGCATTTTCATGACAAAAAAATCTAAAGATACCCTCAACAAGACTTCAATATCAAATGTATGCACTTTAAAAATAAAACATATGGCGATCTAGTATAGCTTTCGTGGCAATTTTTCAAGCTGTCAGATAACCCCTTATACTGGTAATAGCTTATACATGTAGAAGATACCCTTATAGCTAAAAGACTAGGTTATAGCGATTCCGGCTCCCGGGGCCTCTTTTTCTTGCATATTATGGGCTTGCACAAAATAATTATCGTGTTTAAAATTGTTTTATACGAATACATCAGTTTGAAAAATAATTTCTCTACACTACAGTTGAATTCGTTCTTTATTCTGTTTTCATTGAATCATCAAATTATTAAATATTAATAAATCGATGTTGCGTTAATCAGAATATCATGTCAACTAGCTAAACCTAATATAAAATATATTATATTTCATTAGAAACACCCCGTGTGGTATTTTGCTCATTGAAAAAACTACGAAAATTTAATAATCAAATAAGGCAATGCACTTTTAAAAAATGAAATAACGCCACCACACATTTTTTTCCGTTCTGTCTAGAAGTATTATGAATAAAGGTAATAACAAAACTACCGAACTTGAATGATCAATCTCATAGTCAAGAGAAAATGACAAAAACGAATCAGTCAAACAAATCGAACAAAGTCGCGTCAAAACAAGAAAACAAACAAAGCTAAAGTTGGAGAAGTTTAAGACTGGTTAAAGATTAACTTTGAGTGGCTGCCGATCTACTGATAGATGTATGTCATTTAAGTTGAATGTGATTTAATAAATATACGAGTCTTGTGTTGACCCGATATAGTATCATAACTCCACGACCCCATTTAGTGCATAGTAACCCTGCTTCATTGTTTTAGATGTCACCAGTAACTCTGACCCTGCTAATTTACAGTTTTACAATTAGCTTACATCGGTGTCATTTGTAATGCTATAATTATATATAATAAAACACAATGGTCAACCGAGTTAACTGCACCTGCAAGTAATGCAAGTATTCGTCCAATACAGTCGAAATTTGAGCCTATTGCAATAGTAACTAGAACTTAAGTTATTGCTGGAGCATTAAAGTTAACAGACAATACCATTATACGTACGCAAATATTTTGCAGTCGTATAAAAATGTGTTGGTAACATCTTTAGTGCTTGAAAATCTTGATAAAACGTGTGAAAGAAAAACAATAGGTCCGAATCAACGCATACATCTTATTTTGTCAGATTTTCGGAATCCTCTGGACTTAACCATTAAATACGGATAATTTGGTTTGCCCAGCAACCCCCTAATTTATTTTCATAATAAGGTTTATTGGGTCATTATGAGTAAATTTACAAAGTTTTATTTTCTTGTTAATATTTCAGTAAAGCAAGCTCAATGCTAAACCTATTAAAAAGCAAGAGAAAATATTTTCCCGCAAAATTTTGAACGCTTATTATCTCGAAAACGAGTTCGGAAATCTATGATTTTTAAAATCTTATTTTGTACCTTTACCTATGGTCTATTCATCAAATATATAATCTAGATACCTTGTTATTTTCAAAGTGACCGAACATCGATCCAGTACAATTGTATCCTGGTAGCAACATGCACAATAATATAGTTCCTATGGCATTGTTGAAGCAGAAAAAGTGACCATCAGAATTTGGGACTATTTAGACTAGTTACATGTATATGGTATCCCGAAGAAGCCAGCAACGGAAGATTTAATTATATGAAGTAAATGTGACCAATGTGGGTTCCGGGTTCTGAATTGTCCGACAGCAGTGCATAGCTTGTCTGTTAAAGTGCGCTCAGAAACCTGATCGGGTCAGGTATAAATTCTCACAAAGCGACTTGGATCTGAGGTTGAATTGGGCAGCCCTGTCATAATGAGTGCCAGTGTTCTCAGGCTTTAATGAGGAAAATCTGAACGCAAACCATATATTGATGCATTGTATTCAGAAAAAATGTCACGTTACTCGCAGGTAAAAGAACCCTTCAGCCGGTCTTAATAGGACTAGGCACCGTAAGATCTTCAATACATGAAGGATGCCTAATTGCCCGTTCCTTCAACATCCCTGCTTTTCCAGTGGAATTCAAGCTCACCTTTACCAATTTGCCTCATGTCCCCTTTCCCCCCTTCTTTATCATCATTCATGTTCATTTTATTACCCCTAACATGTGAAGCCGGATTCGTGATGCTTAGGAGTAAAGCAATAGCTAACTTATATCCTAGGAAGGCAGTCTTGACAAATGAATATCGTAGAATTGGGAAATCTTTACAACCTGAATGCCGGTTCCATAATAAATGGAATCTAATCTATAAATAATATGTTGTACAGACGGACTGAGAGATGAGTTGCAAGCATAAAGTATACTGTAACAATTCGCGGATAACTTTTATCGGCAACTAATAAATATTCAAAATGCAGATAACTTTCACTGTTACAGTTTTGTCAGTTCATAATAAATGGAACCTAACCGAATAAGTGGCAAATATACAGATAATATACGGTTAAACAATTCGCGGATAACTTTTACTGCATGGCAACTTATAAATATTTTAAAATGCAGATCACTTTCACTGTTTCAACTTATTCATGCTACATTTTAACATTACAAAGCAAGTGTCAGTTTCAATTACCGGGACGAAATTATTGAATACCAATTTTTAAAGTATACTCAGCAACCCAAGTAACGCACCATTTCTATTGCTTCTCTTCTATTAAGATTCTTTAATTAATCTATACCAGCCATTATTTCTGAATTTCGCGCTTTGATAAAAAAGTCGAAAAAAACAATGTTTTATGATTGGTCAATTAAAACATGTGACTGTGTTTCCGATATGCTCCACCAATAGCATACTTCGGAAAGTAAAGCTTTTCCGCTGTTTTCTGATTACTAAGAAAAAAAGGTACAATAATTGGGGCATTCGAATTATAGCAAGCAGGAACTGCTTACTCTTCCGGAGCACCTAAGTTCACTCTAGTTTCGACTGGAGTTCGCGTTGTTGATTGATTTTCATTTATTTTTATGTTTCCATGTTTTATATGCTGTCTGTTCTTGTCCCGTTCTTGCTTGTGTTTACTGGATTTGTCTCTGCCCTTTCGGACTTTTAACATTCGGATACCCCATTGGTACCTCTGCTACTATCGGAATGTGCGAAAGGGCAAAGACAAAGCAACACACAAACGAAACCAACACGAAAAAATAAACAACATAAAAAACACAAACCAACTGAAAAGCAACGAAATAAGCAAAATCAAGTCGTAATA
This sequence comes from Arcuatula senhousia, assembly GCA_963971305.1. NCBI lineage: Eukaryota > Metazoa > Mollusca > Bivalvia > Mytilida > Mytilidae > Arcuatula > Arcuatula senhousia. Next base: position 25,680,043 of record OZ020315.1, read on the forward strand.
TTGGTATCAGCATACAACTTTTCTTTTCCGATTTTTTTGGGGGTGTTTAAAAACTTCTTTTATTATAGAAAATAATAGCGAGCACAGCTCGAAGCGGAGAGCTCTACAGCAAGTTCGCTCGTGCTTAAGGAAGAGATCACAACGGTTAACATTCCACGTCTTTTCAGGAATGGGGTCCTTTAGATCTTACATTCTGAATTTTAAACGATTTTATTCCTCAATTGAGACGCGAGACTCCGTCATATGAGGGCAAAAAAGAGGATCCATCTGTGTTGTTTCATGTTGTATAGGGAAATCCTTTTTCAACTCAAAAGGTATGTAAATGTTTTTGAAATACAAAACTGATCAACTTACATTTTTGCTGCATTCGTGCTGTGCTCGCATTTAGGCAATTCTTATCTTATATTAAACTATTTGTTCAAAATTTGCAGAAAACTCAGGTCATTTCAGTAACTAATTTAAAGGTTTTGCACTTAAAAAAGATTTCATGGAAGTGGTGCGTCTTTGTGTTATATAGTATATTTCATTCATAATTTTTTTGTCATCTTTGTGTGGGAGTAGATAATGCCATTAATGGAAATTAGATATTCACATGGAAATTTCAAATTGTTCGTTCTTTCTATAGTTTATCGGATATTCTTTGAGGTAATGTCTCAATTGGAACCATTAACATTCAGAAAATGGGCTATTTTCATTCATGGTATTTTATGATGCAACTCGTTGCAGCAATTTCTTTGCATCTATGGTGTTATTTCCTTATTCTAAAAAGGAAGACATTTTTTTTTAAATTGAAAAAATGAAAAAATATACAGCATGTATAGACTATTTGTCTCCGATAAAGAATTACGTGATCAGACAATGGGTTTCTTTTAGAAATAGCACATAAGATCAAAGAACCAATTTGGTATTTTTGCAAACTAGAACAGGAAGTCAACGGATATTGATGCATGCAATTGTCGGAAATGTACCATTATGCCAAATTTAATGCATATTCTTACTACATAATTGCTAAAGGAAAAATATGGCGTCAGAAATTGTCAAGTTAATACTTTTTTCTATACTAAATGCATGTTGTAACGCTCTAGATTGTGTAAGATAATAAATCATATTAATTAAGGACGCCGTTTTATATATTTTAGGAAAACGATTTATATTTTTAGGACAATGAATTTGAATGTAAAAAGCTTAGATACGTTTGAAAATTCGAATGTAAAAAGGTTAAATACGTTTGAAAGTTAAAAAGGATGAAAATGGAATACAAAATGACTTTAGTTTTACTATCCACATAAAGTTATGGTTCTCTTTAGAGAGATAATAAATTGATGTTGTATATATATAGGGAATATGTAAAGGAAATCAAAATTACATCAAGAGGATTAAAAGTAAAGATTTCATAATTTAGCAAATTGCAAAAGACCATGCTCATAGCTGCTAGATATGTATTGCTTAATTTCAAAGAAGCGCCGTCTTGCATTGGTGGTGGACCAAAGATGGTTCTTGAAAATAAGAGAGAAATGGTAAGGTCGGTCAAATAGTGTGTTCCCTAGGTGGCTATCATCATCATCGATCATCATCATCATCATCATCATCATCATCATCATCATCATCATCATCATCATCATATTCATTTTTTCATCCATTTCATGTCCATCGCCTTTAAAATAACCTGTATAGCGTTGTAAGGGCGTAAAACAAAAACTCACTCACACACTCACTATGCCTTATAGTCGACCGAACATAAAGTAGAAGGTCTGACCGGGTGGCAAATACAAAATTGGTTTTAACACAAGCTAGGTAATGCATCGGCTATATTTTTTTTCTGTCGGTAATCTCACAGACTATGAACTCAAAACGATAGTCTCGGAGGCTAAGATGGTCTTAGATGTGTATGTTTCCCGATTGTTATAAGTTGACTAGATCTGAATTGCTGCAGTAAATCTATTGAGATGATCGTTTCAATGTAGCTGTATATAACATTTTACCAGAATTTAGATTATATAAGTTAATAAATTCATTTCCTTTCCGTTATTATAACTTTTTTGCACTTTTTCCTGTCTGTCTATCCAATCTAAACGTTTTAAAAAACAATCTTGGCAGATATTTTGTTCTGTACGAGAAATTGATCATTTAACAAATCATTTTAATTGTCTACTATAAAGACATTTGTGATGTTATGGGTCTTTTGAGATATTTGCAAGTGATTGGAGGAGACGTTGTTATCAACTTGCACCCATTACAATCACTTCCGCGTTCTTAAAGTTGGCAACCTGTAGTTCATGGAGCGGATTTATAGAATGCAGTTTGGAAATCATTTTTGAAGTTTAAAAAAAAATTATGTTATTGATATTGGAAGTTTAAGAGATATGGAAGACGTGTACGTAATACAGCTTTCATACATCAATGGTTAAAAAACCCACAACGGAAAACATCCAGCAGCCTTAAATTCGACCAGCGGTCGCTCAGACGCTGCTTGCCGTTTTGCATTTTTACCTATATTTAAAGTATCATTCTCACGATTCCAATACCAATCCTTAAAATATCAAAAGAAAACCCTCAACTTGACGATGAGTACAAACATATCGTAGCTTATGACAGGCACATGTTACCTGTGCCGGGATGAGTGTTTTTTTATACTATGCGAGGCCCAGATGGCGAAGGGTCACGAAACAGAGTCTTGCTGGTAGTAAGAGGCGACTAAGGGTCTTGGGATTCTGACATCTAGTTATTTAGCAGTTGCTAAAATATCCACGCTGAGCGAATTAGGTTCTATCAGGGATATGAACATTGAAAAGGGGATGTATAATAGACATAAATTGATGATGAAGTAGAGGAAATTAACACACACGGCCAAACAGGGCCAAGGGATTAAATTGTCACTGAAAAAAAAATACAAAATAAAACACTAGATCGGACAATATACATGATATAGCTATGTCCTAGTCTGATCGCGACATTTATCAAGGTTTTTTTATCAAGCGAGGGACATAACGTAACATTTTCCCCGACACGCTGCACAACTATCGATTGATTTATTGCAGTTTGTTAAATGTTCAGTCGACGATTTTTAGTCATAATAAAGGCTAGAACAATTGTGAAGACCCACCCAGGGCACAGCACTCATAACACAAACCCACAAACAAGCTTAAGTATGTTATGCGAAATGGGCCAGTGTACGACCACTAACAAGAACAAAAATGAACCAACCAATGTACTCTAAAAGCATTAAAGACCAACACACCCAGAAAATGACGGTACCCTCGGCAAATATTTCGTAAAATGCGGAACATTAACTTATTGAAACTGACAATATGAAACCTTACCTGAAAGGACGCCACACATGCACAACTGGTAATAACACTTATCAGGATGGGAGAAGCAAAGAGGTATAAATGTGACATTTGAATTTCAAAGGTCCGAAAGAGCAAAGACAATACCAATAAACACAAACGAGAACAGCACTAAGAAACACAAAATAGCCAACCCTTTTCTGTCGAATATACAATGCTAAATTCTGGTTAAATCTACACAGACTGGGAGGCGGAGCCTACATGTATACTTGCGCTAGCGTGACGCTTCAAACACAAGCTCCGTTTTGAGAGATCCATTTACCATTCTGCCGGAGATACCAGGTCCTATTTCTATAGGTTGTGATAAGGATTTTCGCTTATAGTCTGACCATTCCGATTTGCAAGATGACAAGGATGGATATCACATTCATCCACCTGGGATGTCGGTCTGACCCGACCTAAGATGTCTGGTGTTTTTTTTAATACCCCGCCACACAAAGTGTCGAGGTATTATGTTATACCCTCAGTTTTTTTCGAATGAAAACTCGAAAACGCGTCCAAGGATTTGAATGATATTTTGCACAGCTGTTAAGTTAAGTACAATAAAATACCGGCCAAGTTCAATTTGCAGGATAATCCGATAATTTTTTTTTGAAGATTTGCCACTTTGTAAATTTTCAAATTTGAAAAATGATGAAATTTTCGGTCTTATAAAGATAACTCATTTCTTTTCCGTCTCTCTATATATATAAATAGTATTGAAGTATATTATACAGATCTATTCAACTATTGTTGAATATCGTGGCGGGGTATCATTTAATGTCCCATTAGATGCCCCATTTTTTAAATATTTTTTTCCGAAAAAAATTAACGCTACGGGCCTATTCGACACCTACATGGGTCGAAAAAACTTTTAGTCATTTTTTGTAAGACCTGATTAAAAATTGGTAATTCGCTGTCTATGACATGTACATGTACTTGTAAGCAATTACACGACTCCACTCCATGTGTTACACGGTGCCCTAAAGGTTATGCTTAGAACATTAAATTATCAAGTATTGGTAACTCATGTTTATGCTTGTCTTGTAAAAAGGTTATATTGCGAACCAGCAAGTCTTATTATCAATCCCAAAGAACGGGAACAACACTATACGCAACATAATTAAAAGATACAAGAAAAAACATTTTGATTTGTCTGTTCTGCTTACTTCTTCAGGTTTTATCATGAGGAAGAAAAAATAGCCATCAGATACGTCGGTTTTATCTTGGGGAAGAAAAATAACGATGATTATTGGCATATAAAGTAATAAAGAGCAATAATTGCTGAAAATTACATCAAAGCTGTTATCCTCTCATAATAAATGCGGTCTTTGATATATAGTAAGCAATCGTGATTTCTTATAAAGTACATTTTTTTTCGTCACTTGTTTGTAGTTGACATATCACATATTTAGCAATATGCTGTCCAGGAAAACGCCTCCACTAGGCTTATAATTTGAATACGATATAAGGCGATGAAGATCCACCAATCTTTTTTGGCATTTACAACAAAGTTTTTAAGATGGCATTACAAATTGATATCGATTTAACTTATTGATATATCTGTCCATAGCTTCCCCCACTTCTCAAATCATAATTTTATGTACAATTTTCTTGCGTTCATGATCGACATATTCCTGTCAAAGCTTTAAGTAAAGCAACAAGAATCAAAACATGTTTTTACACCAAATATATTACCAGTCCTTCTTTAAATTGCTGTTAAAATCGTTCTTTTTGCCACTTAGTTCTGTTCTTGTCGCCCAAGCAGTGAATGCAAGTTGAAAATGTAGGGAAGGGTTAGGTCGCACAATTTAATCAACTTCAAAGGATCCGTAAAAATGCACACTTATCGCGATCGAGAACGTGGCTTTTTTTCTCAGCGCGGTGCATCACTTTTTAAAAATAAATATGAAGGTTTCCTTTGTACTGTACCCGACGACCAATGGACTTATATTGTATTACAATGTACAACATTAATCACTTATTTATATTTCGTGCCTCTGCTAAAACAAATTCGGGCATTAGGTTTTACTCATGTCCGTCCGTTCGTCAAGCGTTTAAAACAAAACATGAGAATGATTTGAAATCTTGCAGAATTACAAACAGGAAGTCCTTTACGACTTTCATACCTGTTGGACACCAACTTCCTGTTTGGGAGTGTGTCAATAAAAATATTTCCGTCAAGCTTTTATCGGAAACCGATCATTAGAATATTTTGAAATTCCACACAATGGTTCAGTAGGGCAAACTACGTCCTTAGCGTCTTTTAGACTTGTCGGACTTCTACTTCCTGTTTGGGACTGTTTTCATCTTTTGTATAAATCTGCGAGATGCCTTAGACAATTCTAGAGAAGGGGATTAGATGTGCTTTATTTTGCAAAATTTAATAAAAGATCCAAAATTGACGTGAAACATTTTTGTAAGGATTTCTAAGAAACCATTGACATGAGAATAATTTGAAATTTCGCAAGATAGTTTAGCATCATGACAAACTTTATGTCCAGCGCGACTTTCAGACTCATATTTCATGTTTTGGTAATTACACCTAGCATCTGTGTGCCTTGGACATGTTTCTTTTTATTTTCTAATATTTCAACCACGCGCCTAGAACAATATTCCTAATGTTCTTGTAAAGGTACAACAAAACTAGTTTCTTTGAACTTTAAATATGAGATAAAATAGACTCAAATTCATTAGGTTACCTTTTTCATTCAATATTATCTTTCATTTTTAGAACATTTGCATTTTTTCTGCACTTCGTGTCAGCAATTAAATGAAAGTTACGACTTGTAATTCGTATTTGTGGTAGAATTATCAATATCTGTGCATTAAAATAGCATGATATTGCATTTTCTAATCTTTATAGTGATATATTATAGTTACATTTGAACTGCATTATGTGCAGATAGCTCAATAAACCTGTCGGAAAGACTACGTTGGCTAAATGATAGGGTTTAAGTTAAAAGTTTATTGAACTTTTTTTGAAATTCCAAACAGACAGCTGATGAGGCATTTATTAAGATATGGAAAAAATGTTGTTGAATAGTTCAAATTGAATTTCTAAATCCTAATAAAAAATAATTTTTTCAAACACAAAATAATAATTTTTTTTTTTTAAGTACATGTAACATATTGAATTGGGTATTCTACTTTTGACAATAATCGCCAATCTCTCAGATGAGTGCAGATGTTGGTTTGTCATAGGGTTTTGTTTTGTCTTCCTTTACCGGATTTGACACGCTAAATGGGCTATTGGCAACGCGACGGGTGTGCTATAGCAAGCAGGAACTGCTTACTCTTCCGGAACACCTGAGTTCACTCTTGTTTCGACTGGAGTTCGCGTTGTTGATTGATATTCAGTATTTTGTGTTTCAATGTTTTACATGTTGTCTGTTTTTGTCCCGTTCTTGTTGGTGTTTACTGGTTTTGTCTCTGCTCTTTCGGACTCTTGACATTCGGATACCCCATTGGTGCCTCTGCTTCTTTAACATCTTTTTTTGCCAATTCCCTTAATGTCTATTGTTATATTTAATGTCGTCTACAACGTATTATCAACTTTTATTGTCTAACAACCGTGTTGTGTTTCGTGTTACTATATGTAAGATTGCAACGGAAGAGGGAAGTCTCACGCCATAAAACCTAGTTTACCCCCCCCCCCCCCTCCAATTTCTCCGGTATGTCTTCCTTGTTTTGTCTTTTCTCATTGACATTCGGGATTGTTCCTCCAAGTTCGGTAATTTTGTTTTTACCTTTATTTACAGTTTCTAGGGAGCGACAAGCCACGTTGGTAACAATTAACACATGTCTCCATCTTTAAGCATTACATGTATATAGTGCAAAGCAAAGTCGGCAAATTTTTTTATGGTTAACGTGTAAATGCTCCAAAGCTGCGAGAATTCGATCAAATCAAGGATGATCATGAAAGAGATGACAAAATGAACCAAAATTATTATGGAAGATTAAGTTAGTTGGCAGAGCGCCTCTGATCAGTCTTGAATAAACGAAACGCGCGTCAGGCGTAGCAAAATTTATTGTCTAGAACTTTGTTGTCATTTTAATTTCGAACACCCGTGAAGGTAAGCGCTGCTGGTGGAGTTTTAATTCCCCGAGGTTAGCCCGCTCCGGCTACAACACGGCTCCAACAATTTTGTGTTGGAGAACGCATCTAAGCTTTAAATTATCCGTTTAAATTTCAAAATTTACTAAACTCTATGGTTCTTCTTACCCCAGACATAGGTTGATTATCTTAGTTATTATTTGGTTATCCAGTTCGATATATTTTGATTTTTTTGTTCTATGCTCTTCATAATGATATATATTTTTGGCTTTTTCAATATTTTTGGCAGAGCGCCTCTGATGAGTCTTTAATAGACGAAACGCGCGTCAGGCGTAGCAAAATTTTTTGTCTGGAACTTTGTTGTCATTTTAATTTTAGTTAAATTAGACTAGAAGGTAAAACAATGTTTCGGATGCCACTGCATCTGTGGAAATGGGAGGAATGAGTTAAGTGGGGCAATTTAATCTACAGTACGTGATCTGAGGTGCCTACGTATTCCAAATGGTTTGGCTATTTGTCCAGCTATCCGTACGAATAATTCGTTAGCTATTTTACCATGTACATGTACATGTATTGAAAATGTAGTGAATGTCTTATCATAACTTATCAGTCTATAATATTTGTTTGCAATATATTTGTCAAAAACAACCCTTAAGGATGTTGGCTACTATCATGGAAAATGAATAGGTTTCAAATCTAATGCCTTTTAATGTACAGGTTTAAAATAAGCAGTCCCGTGCGGGGCCTGGGTGGCGAATAGGCACGCAGTAAGGCTTACCTTGTCGTTAGAGGCGACTAAGGGTCTTTGGATTCTGACGTCGGGTCAGTGCTCAGCCCACAGAGCGACCAAGTGTGTACCCAAGGTGGCTAAATAGGGTCGCCCTCGTCCACCGGGGTTGTTTGGTCTATAATACGGAAACTCTGACCGCTGGCCATAGTTGGCCAACGTGTGTGGAGAGTGCCATGCTTCATGCACGAAAAACACCTCTTTGTGGACCGCAAAGTAGTGCACCACATAAGCTTAATTTTCTGCCCCTACCCACCTCTCCCATTTTCTTTGGTTCTTCAAAATTTACCGTTCCTTAGTTTTCAACCCAATCCCCATGATTCATTTATCATCATCACCATTTCATGTTCATTTTATCATCCTTTTCATGTTCATCGCCTGTTAATAACCTATATAACGTCGCACGGGTGTAAAACACCAACTCACGTACTCATTATAATAAGCAAATAATTTTGATAGGTTTGAGGTCTCGTATTCTAGATAATTGATGTTAAAGTTACTAGTAAAATGAACGGTGACCTTATATTTTTTTTCAAACAATTTCGAAGAGCCTAAGAAAAGGGACTTTGAAAATTCCTTCAGATTTTTAGCTGATTCTTTAGTACTTGAAGACAGTTGAAGACTGCTGGCTGTTTTCCATTGTGATTTTTTAAATTGCCGTTTCTTTAATGTTGGTTTTGTCGCGTACACTTATTCCACATCTCTTTATCGTCTATTGATGGCTACTTGTTGCCTTATCATACATGTATATCATTTCAGATCATTGCACGATCGCAATATTATACTAGTAGTTCTTTTTTTCAGAGATCTATTTTCGTTGCTTCATCCAATTACTACTCTACTTTTATACTAAACATAAACAAGCCTTAGAATTTGTAGGTTATCCCGGAGGGGTCTGGGTGGCGGGGTGGTCTAAGGCTCTGGTTTAAATACCACACTATTGATCACAAGCCGATCACCTCTGAGCTGGTGTTCGAGTCCCGTTTGTATTTAACAAAAATGGGACTTCCCCAACTGTATGTGATTAGGTTTGTCAGTTACCTGCCCAAGGTCTATGGTTTCCTCCGGGTACTCCGGTTTCCACCACCATTAATCACTGACAGCCCTACATCACAGGGGAGAATCGGTATATCGGTAAAAATGAGCGTGAACAATTTTCCTATGGCGGTCAAGTATTGTGCGTGATCGCGAACAATTTTGTACCGGATCGTGAACAACGCATATTGGCGTGATTTCATAGAATTTACTAAAAATTAAGAAATTACAAACGTCATTCAAAAAACTAAAAGCGTCTGGCAAAATAACTATGTTTCCTTTACTGAAATACATTTTAACATTTTGCTTTGGAAATTCCATTTTTCCTAAAAACGTAAAGGCGCTATCCTACCCAACGTTTTTTACATGATAGTTGAATTAAAAGAACAATTTATTTCAAATAAAACTTTAAATATGTTAAAAAAAAACTGAAAAATATTTTGATATTTAACATTGAAAATGTCTCTAAATATAAAATATTCCATTTATTTAACTTAAATGGAATATTTAGGGGGAAAAAGTGTAAAAACGATTCAGAATTTGCCTTTTATGATCGCGAACAATTAGGTACCTACAAAATTCGATCGTGAACAGGACAGCGTGACCACATTAAATATAATATATATTTTTAATTAAACCTTCGATTTAATGATAATTTTAATATTTAAGATTATAACGAATAACAATTTTTTGCATCATTATGAGTATGTTCATGATAAAATCATTGAAAACTGTAAATTTTGTCCAGTAGCAAGGTTTTAAAATATGTAAAAGATAAAAGTGCAACTTAAAACCTCCTATATATAACTTGTTCAGACAGGCAACATTTTTTTTTTCAAAAAATCCAAAATCGCTACCCTAAAGCCTCAATAGCTGTATATAGCTTTCATCGGATTGATCAGTGGTATTTATCCTTTTTTTTTTAATTTGGACATTTTAATGGTGATTTTTTTTTTCAGTGTACGTATATTGAATGAGAATTGCAGCAATATTTGTTGAAAAGTGATGTTTTTTTCTTTCCAATACAGTGCAATTTTAGTAATTTTCATAATTTTGCTCACCTGGTACTCTAAGGTAGGAGTTTCGCATCGTTCCAGACTACTCAAAAAGGCTACAATTTGCAATTTTTTAAGGGTACTCATTGTCCAAAGTAACGTCTTTATATTCTTATCGTTAATCAATAAAAAAAAACCAATAACATATCTGGACAAACAGGCACCAATGGTACATTCGAGTGTCAAAAGTCCGAAAGAGTAACGGCAAACCCGGTGAACATGAACAAGAACAGCACGAGAAAACACAAAACAAAATCAACCGAACAGAAATCAACAGAGTAAACTCGAGTGCTCCGGAAGAGAAAGCGAATTTCCAATCCAGTGTGTCAAATCCGGTAAAGGAAGATAAAACCTTATGACAAACCAATCTGTGATTTTACATTTTGACATAAATGACATATTATGATAATTATTTTTTTTTAAAGCAGAGGCACCAACGGGGCATTCGAGTTGCAAAAGTCCGAAAGGGCAACGACAGAACCGATAAACATAAACAAGAACAGCACAAGGAAACACAAAACACAAAATCAACCGAACAGAAATCAACGCGAACTCTTCATTATCTAAAACATTCGATATTGACTAATAAATTTTTCGCGATCATAGTTCACGATCCAAAACCAGCGGTGCCAAATTGTTCGCGATCCCAAAAATAACAAAAACTACATAAAATGTCCAGTTTCTCTCTTGCATTTGAAAGAAGATATATTATTTAGCTCTTGGTAAATGAAATAATGATATTTGAATCTAAAACACGATATTTCATGCATTTTAATATTAATATGAAGCAGAACACACATGTTTTGTTTACAAAATGTGTTACATTCTGACCTTTTTATATCAACATACTATCTGCCTTTTCAAAATTTGAATAAGCTATGCAATTTTAAGTAAAACGGCTTTCATGTTTCAATTTATTAAGTTAAACCATTTTGCCAGACATAATTTGTTTTTTTTATTTTGATTTTTTTAACGTGCTCTAAAAGAAAAAAGACTGACCTTCTACGAAAAAAATCCAATATGCGTTGTTCACGATCCGGTACAAAATTGTTCGCGATCACGCACAATACTTGACCGCCATAGGAAAATTGTTCACGCTCATTTTTACCGATATACCGATTCTCCCCTGTGCCCAGGTGTGTCGATAAAGGGCGATAAACACCAACACACACAAATGTTATCCCGATGCTAAGTACTTTCAGTACTTTGATTATTGTTGAAATAGAAGAAACATCATAATAATTTCGTCCTGTTCGGGGCCTGAGTGAAAATATGTCCGCAGTAGAGCCGAGCTTGGCGTAAGAGGCGACTAAGATTCTTGGGATTATGACATCGGTTTACATTTAGTTCTAAGCACATACATGTAAAGTTACAAAGGTGTGTACCCCAGGTGGCTAAAGGGGATGGTGCTCGTCCGCGGGGCTTGTCAGGTTAATTAAAAGGGAAAACATGACTGCATACCATAGTAGTTCCAAGCTTTATGCAAAAAAAAATCTCTTTGTCTGCACCTACCAATCTCCACCCTTTTCCTGTGGTTTTTGAAACCTATACTGTTTTTTTCCGAATCCAATCGCTCATATTTCTCATTTTTTTATTCATTCTATCAATCTTCATGCGTATAGCACCGTAAATCCTTATTTACCTATATATACACACAGTAGTGTTTGAAGGGTGTAAAACACCGAAATTAATTCAATTTTGTTATTATGTTTTTCTGCCATGTCAACTTTTTAATGTTTTTATCTTAAATAATATATCACACCAGTGTCGTTTTTTAATTAATAAACACTATAAAAAGATCAGAAGCAAAACTTTTCATTTATTTAAATTAGCTGACACTTAAAAATTTCAAAAATTTTACTATTTATATAAAGGAACATAATCAAAAAGATTCCGATGTACTTACAGAAAATATAAAATTGCAATTTGACAGCATGAGTTCGTGATTGCGTACTTTTGTCAATTGCCATGAATGCGGTTGTTTTTGAAAAGTCGCATTGTTACAGTTAAAAATATCACGAAGACTCTAAAAATAGCAAAGTCATTGTGAACAAAATGTCATTCATTGTACATAAGAAATTTCACGATTCATGAATAATACATATATTTGTAATTTCTAATGTCATAATGTTTTAGAGTTGATGCTCTAAGTTTCCGTTAAGCAATTCAAGATGGTTCTTCCTTACACCAGGAAGCGAAAGCAATTAGAATAAGTGCAAAAAGGGCATAATTTGATCACGACATAAATAGCTGATTCAAGCATTTCAACCTGTTTACAAGTGTCAGAGTTAATCAAAACACAGAGACATGAACTTCCTATTTACAAGGAAGACAGATCTTAATTTTCCGCCCCTACCCATCTCTCCCCTTTTTCCTGTGGTTCTTCAAAATTTACCGGTCCTTTGTTTCCCATCCCATCTCCATATTTCATTTATCATCATCATTTCATGTTCATTTTATCATCCTTTTCATGTTCATCGCCTGTAAATAACCTATATAGCGTTGCACGGGCGTAAAACACCAACTCATCCACTACTGATGAAAAAAAAATATGCATGTAAGCTGTTGGCAGGCGCTTGTTTTGACAGGCCGTTATTTTCCCTATATGCCTCACTTTGGTTTCCGTACTTCAATCGTTATATTCTACCCCCCCCCCCCTCAAACCCATAAGCGCAAAAATTCTTTATAAAATGCCAAACATGGATGAATTTTCATGACTTAATTAACAGAGGGGTGTATTTAAGGCGTAGGGGAAGTGTTCTGTTATCTATTTTACTGAAATCTAATGACAAATTAACAAACTGAGAAAATCATCAATGGAAAATGTATAGAATAGTTTTCTAATGAAAAAGCTCTGAGTAAAATATTAGAGTCCACAATAAAGGATGTTCGTTACACCAAGATGCGGCACGCAGTCATCAAAATATCAGGCTTTATGGTGCGCGGACACTGGAATTCGAAAACAAAATCTCAATCCAGTATAAATGTACATCTAATGACTACCTTTTCCTATAAATAAAGGTAAAAACAAAATTACCGAACTTGGAGAATCAATCTTAAATGTCCATAAAACGAGACAAAACAAGGAAGACATACTGGAAAAATTGAAGATCGCAAATGTCCTGACTTGGTACAGGCATGTCAAAAGAAATGGTGTGGTATACATGTACTGATTGATTACAGATTTAAACTTATTTATTTCTAAGATCAAACGTATGGAGATCATGAGGTCTGAGTTGGAGTGTTACATCAAATGATTATCCCTTTATTTACAGGAAAGGAGCAAAAACGTACCTTTGGGACATTCGAGTGTCAAAAGTCCGAACGGGTAAAACACGGACGAAAACAGCACGAAGAAACACAAAACATGAAAAAAAACCCACAAAATCAACCGAACAAAAATCAACAACGCGATCTCAAGTCGTAACGAGAATTAACTCAGGTGTTTCGGAAGAGTAAACAATTCCTGCTTACTATAGCACACCCGTCGCGCTGCAAATTTTGGTGTATAAAGTTAAAGGAAGACAAAAGAAGGCTTATATACATTATTGATATCAAATCCTTGCTTTTCATTGACATCCTTTCATTCATTCCACATATTATTATAATAAATCAATTCAAAGTAACCAAAGTTTGTGTTATAAGTCAAGTTGTATAGCTATATCATTATGTTTCAAAAAGCAACAATAGGAAACTTTGTATCAATGACCTTATAGTTGTCTATTCTAACTTGTCTGAATTATTGACTTTTGTATTGTTTGGTTAAAATACTAGGTCAAATGTTTAATTGATACCTTTTGTATTTAAACATTAAATACAAAGGATCATATATTTTTAACCAGGAAATTGATTTTTTATATTTCCTTTTAAATAATGGAAACATTATAACGATTCAAAATGAGTAGACAAAAATATGAAGTTTAAAAGTACCATTAACGGAAAAAGAGAACTTGTGAGATATATTTTTTTGGAAGCAGCTTCCGATGTAATTGATATCTAGTTAAAAACTTATTTATTCAAACTTAATGAAAACAAATGACTGAAATTTTGCAGGAATGATAAATGACAACAAACTATTATCATTTTGAAGGAATTAAACAAAAACATGGGCACTGGAACTAAGGATAAAATTTCTTAAAATGGGTTATAACTCAGCAACTATAAAAGAAAGCAAAAATTCGAAGATTTAAAGCTCTACGAAAGTTTCCATACTAGTTGTCAAATATTTTAGATGACCTCTTTTAGGGGTTATGGCCATTTGAATGTCAACAATAGCACCTTTTCACGCGTTTGTCATGTGAAATGAAAAGTAGATTGAGAAAAGCTGTTGCTTTCTTTATCTCCCAGCTATTCAAGCTTTCTTTATTGGGTCGAAGATGTCAGATGGCCCCTTATAGGAGCTAACCTTATAAACATTGAAGGGTAAACAATATCGTGTTTCATGTTTTTGCCCTACAGATATAGAATGAAAACTATTGTAGACAGAGAAAAACTTTTACTCACTAAAATCTGTAGCTTATAAAGCTCTACATTGTACAAATGTTTCCATAGAGTCAAAGGTGCCATATGTCTCCTTGTAGAAGAAACCCTTTTGGCTTAAGGACCAGATGGGCGATTCAGGCTCCTCGAAGCCTTTTGTTTACATTATTTGAGTGAGCAATTTATGTAAACACTCTAGTATTATAATAAATATGTAGCATACATTAGGGATGAGCAAATGAACAGAAGAATGAAATATGAGGATGGGTTAGGAAACAAGAACGCCACTAGTAAAAGTGACAGGGGTTAGGCGGGAGATTAAAACTATTAGGTGTACATAAAATATTTAACACACATTGGCCCACTATAACTATTGGCCACGCTTTGGTGTCATGATTTGACAACCCCTGCACAAGAGGTTTACCATTATCAGTCATCTATAGGGTACAAGCCTTCATCGGTTTTTATGCTGAGCGCATGGTACAATGGTAGATTTATATGTTATAATGGATATAGGTACGATTTCATAATTATCGCCCTTGAATTTTCGTTGTCCACGAATATATATAGTTTACACTTTCAGAGGTTGATTATGGTCTCAAATTGATGTCACAGTAATGTATCAAAAAAATCACATCCATATTCAATTGAAAATGATCATTTCTTATTGTACAAAAGAGATTTTGAACGGTCAAAAAAGTTTGGTTTCTGTTAAATGGTAATTTGTTGCATTATTTTTGTACAATTTAACTTATACGAAAGTGTGTTTGAAATCATTTGGTTTGAACAGGTGCATTTTTTTAATTGATTTTTTTTTATTGAACAAAGAGGGAATATTAATTGTTTACTTGGTCCATATGATTGTGTTTGCTGCCTTGACATCTATTCCAAATTCCAGACAGTTATAAGGTGACTCTTTTGAAAAAAAATATACATACCATGTTAAAACATATATATTCCATTAAATAATCAATGTCTTTTTTACTCAGGGCATTCTTTGTAACCTTGATAATTTTTTTTCAATAAGAAAATAAAAATGTTTATAAATTGAAAAGAAATATGGTGGTTTTAAGAATATAATTGTTTGAAAAGAAAAACATTAATAGCCAAAGTATATTGACCTTTTTAAAGAAGTAATGATGTTGATGAATACGGAGTATTTTTTATAAATATTTTAATAAAATTGGATAAAAAACTGCACAAATACCACTATTTATGGGAAAAAATTTTTTAAAATGTTTCCAAATTGAAGCCCCCTTGTAAAAGACAATGATATTTTCCTTTTTGCTCATGATAGAATAATGTGACTTTGTGACATGCATTGTGGATTTATCTGACGTTGGTTCCTTGCATGACTTGAGTTCGCGTTTTTGATTTCTGTTCAGTTGATTTGGTGTCTTGTGTTTCTTCGTGCTGTTCGGGGACCAGGTTGGCCGAGTGGTCTAAGGTACTGGATAAATACCACACTATTGATCACAAGCCGATGACTTCTCAGACGGTGTTCGAGTCCCATATGTAATTTACAAAAAGGGACTTCCCCAACTGTATGCGATTAGGTTTGTCAGTTACCTGCCCAAGGTCGGTGGTTTCCTGCGGGTACTCTGGTTTCCTCTGCCATTTAAACTTACCACCCTACATGGCCCATGCATGCGTGTCGATAAAGGGCGTAAAATACCATATCACAAATTCTTCGTGCTGTTCTCATTCGTGTTTACTTGTTTTGTCGTTGCCCTTTCGAAGTATTGAAACTCGAATGCCCCATTGGTATCCCTTTCTTAAAGTCTTCATTGTTGATTACGTTATTCTCGAAAATGGGGCAGAAATCTTGTTTTATCACCTTTTAATTTTGAAATTCCGTTGTGCAGATCCCTAAAGAGTAAACCAAAGCTCACATACAAGATAAGATTGGGTCAATCGAATTTATTCAAAACTTTAGGATTACAGATTGTTTGTTGAATAGTAAACAAGCAAAAACATTTGAGCCACCCCAAAATGAACATGGAGCAATTATTTTATCACACACATAAAAAAAAACATGAAACCCCCACAAAGACATGTCGGGGGGCATTAAGTTTTACTCATGTCCGTCCGTACAAATTTCCGTCAAGCTTTTCTAAGAAACCATACATGAGAAAAAACTTCGTAGGATGGTTTAGTATGACAAATTGTACGTCCTAAGCGATTTTCAGACCTGTCGAACATCTATTTCCTGTTTAGGACTTAGGCCGATGTGAAAATATGTGAACATGACTATGAAAATATCCGTCAAGATTTTCTCAGGAACCGTAAATGAAAATGGTGTGAAACTTGGTAGGATGGTTAAGTATGACGGATTGTATGTCCTAAGCGATTTTTAGACCTGGCGGACAACCATTTCCTGTTTAGAACTTAGGCAGATTTGAAAATATGTGAAAATGACTATGAAAATTACCGTCAAGCTTTTCTCAGGAACCGTTCATGTGAATTATTGGAAACTTAGTAGTATGTGCCAAACGATTTTCAGACCTGTCGAACATGCATCTACTTCATGTTTTGGTCTAAGGCCGATGTGAAAACATGTGAACATGACTATGAAAAGTTCCGTCAAGCTTTACTCAGAAACCATATATGAGAATGATTTGAAACTTGGTAGGATGGTTCAGTATGACAAACTATACTTCCCAAGCGACTTCCAGACCTGTAGGACTTCTACTTTCTGATTGGGGCCAGGGGGATATCCATGTCCCATGTCCTTTTTTATTTAATACAGTAATACGATAACATGTCAAAACTTTGGGAACCGTAAATGTGTGGGAATAGACAGGTATTCAGTTTATAGGGTTTTGAATGCTTATAAATAAGAAGGAGCTTGACATTCAGTTTTCTTGTACAATTACAATTTTTAATTCATACTAATAGACTGTTCATAACTGATTAAGACTTAATAAATAAACAACCCTAATTAACAATTTTTGTAACAAAGAATTTTTAAAGAGCACATTTTTGGTAAAGTTCGGTGACCACTATCTCGCTTATGTTAAATATTAATAAACTTAGTCATATACTCAAACACAAGTACATGTATGTCTCTTAGACCAAAAAAGCTTTCAAGAATCATCCCAAAACGTTGTTGTATATAATTTTTTGTATTCCAGCTGTGTCAAGAAGACTTTTTTTTATAATAAATCTAATAACTAAAGCAATGTATCTCAGATATCCGATATCATACAGGAATATAGTTTTATAGTATTTATTTTATAAGAGAATCGTGTTTTTAAACTGTGACAATAGAACAACACAAAGAAAGAATTTGAAAAATTGAAATATGATTGATGTTTTTCCTTTTCAAATTCTAATTTAGGCACTTATCTGTAAGAAATAAGGATAGTCATTTTATAATGTAGCTTGTTTATACTACGTTACCAGGAGTTTCAAGAAATGGTGTCCTTCAGCTCGTCTGTCCCTTGTCTGTCAAAAATTCAAATTTTATTTTCAGACAAAGCAAACATTTTTGTCGATTTGTCACGCCCTTTCCACCTCTCCCCTTTTCCTGTGGATCTTTAAAATTTTGCCACACCAACCCCATATTTCCTTTATCACTATCATTTCATGTTCATTTTATCATACTTTTCATGTTCATCGCCTATAGCGTTGCAAGGGCGTGAAACACCAACTCACTCACTCGCTCGATTTGTCACACCTTTTTCGGTTAACGGACCAGGCCAATGGATTCATATCATGTCAAAGGAACCCATTTAGTTTTCATTCAGCAAATACATCCGTACATGTTTATCACCCTTTTCAAACAGAAGACCTCAACAAAACAATGCTAAAATCACTTGATTGATAATACCCATCCCTCCTTTTTTTATTTGCCTTGTGTCACCATTTTCACCTCTCCTTTTTTCCTGTGGTTCTTCAAAATTTACAGTTCCTTTGTTTCCCACCCAATCCCCATATTTCATTTTTCATCATCATTGAAACTTCATGTTCATTGTGTCATCCTTTCAGTTTAAACATAATTGGGAAACAAGCTTAATGCTTATGTAAATCCCTCTCCAGCTAGCAGTTTGCTTGTTTGTTTGTTTGTTTGTTGTTTGTTTTATGTCCAGTCAACAATATTTCAGTCATAATCAGGACAAGAACTTATTGAAAAAACAAATTGAATTGTGTAGACCCACCCAAGAAAACAGCACCCATAACACAGACCCATGCATGTTATGCGAAAAAGGGCCAATGTACGACTACAAACCAGAAGGAAAACGAACCAACTCACAAGACAAGCCAATGTATCCTTAACGCACCATAGGCCAATGTACCCAGAAAGTGACGAAATCTCTCCCCAAAAACTTCACACACCTAGAACCCTTACCTATGGTGACCAACAATGAAGAACACCTACCTGAAATGAGGTCATACTAGTTAGAACACTTACCTAATTGGAATATAGCCAACCCTTACCCGATTTCACACAATCAACCCTTATCTGTAGAAAATACAATGATGAATCCTGATTGGACCTACACACACTGAAAGAGAAACGTGGGGGTAGGGTGGGAAACAAAGGAACTATAAATTTTGAAGACCACTGGAAAAGGGGAGTGATGGGTAGGGGCAGAAAATTTAGCCTATGCGGTGCACCATTTGGCAGTCAACAAAGGGATCTTTTACGTGCATGAAGCGTGGCCTTCTCCACACACGTTGGCCCACTATGGTTTGCGGTCAGGTTTTCCGCATTATAGCCTGACGACCCCGGCATTCATTATGGCAGGGCTGACCCATTCTACCACCTGGAGCACACATCCCAGTCGCTTTATGGGCTAAGCGGCCTGACCCCGATGTCAGGTTTCTGAGCGCTCTTTAGTGGACTTTTACCGACAAGCTTAGCGCTGCTGCGGGCCTATTCGACTCCCGGGCACGGCACGTGTGGCTTTTGCAGCGGTCACATTGAGTCTACTCATCCTTTTCATGTTCATCGCCTGTAAATACACCTTAAAGTTTATAAAAACACCTTTATAGGGTTGCACGGGCGTGTAACACCAAGTCACTCACTCAATCACCCTCGACTTCATCATTTCATTCTATCACCCCTTTTATGTTCAAACTGATATAGCCGAATTCGTGCTGCTTGGGTTTCAAGCAATAACCAACCAGCTACATGTATTCTTGTATTATTTTGTCTGCGGTCATGTACATGGCATTGCATTTCTTTAGATAGCTGATCAGTCTTATTTTAGGAATTCTTCGTTGGCAATGCTTATCGACGAGTAGCCATGGGTATATGACAAACTTCGCATTGATGGCAAAAATTTACACTGAGTATCTAGACAAAGAAAACCGGATTGTACAAACAATAGAAAATAATGAGAGTTGGAATAAGTTTACGCGACACAGCCCTCAATCAAGCGGCAATTCAGAAAAAAAAACACAATATACAACCGCCAGCCTTCAACGAGGCTAGTAGGCGCTGCTCGCGGTTCTGCAATTATTGGCCCATGGTTTAAATAAAATGCATATAATTCAAAGACCGGATGAAAGATGTTAGTAAGCTGACAATATACGATATCAATATTGAATTTTCAAGAACTTTGGATATAGAACATTGGCCAATGGAATCATTACAAATGATCAGTCTGTTCGCTGACAAAGACTCAAGCCTGGCAATTTATTTTCCATTTGCCCGAATGCTAGGCGTAAATTTCCGGTTGGACTGAAACTGGCAGATACAAAAAAACATAAAGGTGGCTCTTCTGATTTTACAGATATACTTTCAAATTTCTTAAGGTCTTTCGAAATGCTAAAATTATAAAGTTATCACCTTTGGTTACATTTTGCTTTTAACAACACCATGCATGAACAATGTATAATGAACCCTTACTCTTTATCAAATTAACATACAGCTCTGCAATTAAGCCTTTTAGCTTTTGCACATAGTTTTCAACATGATTACGCAACCACTTGGCCCTTTTAAGATAATTCGACATTTTGAAAAGCATGTTGCACATTGTTACAAATGTACATGTACAGTTCAAATACTCCTTCGGTAGCGAGTTGCTCTTTTTTTACCCCACGATTTTATATTTTTATTAAGAATGGCGAGAAAATTTGCATCCCATTATTAAGTTTTGTCGTATTTGACTTTCAGAAACTCTTACAAATAATTAGAAATATTAGAAATCACTAAAATAATTTTAATGAAAATAACTCCTACGCTATCCCCATGGTGTAAAAAATGTCTTTTGCTGTTTTGCATCCTTACAATGACATCATCTGTTGTAAACAGATTTAAAATGCATGACAAATATTAAAATGCTGCAAAACAATTGTTTAATGACTAGTTGAAAATAAGTATTGTTCATAATGCCGGAAATTATGGATTCATTTAGGTTTTGGTTTTATTGTTCTATGCTCTTCATATTCATGTAGTGTTTGGCATTTTCAATATTTTTGGTAGAGCGCCTCTGATTAGTCTTGAATAGACGAAACGCGCGTCAGGCGTAGCAAAATTTATTGTCTGGAACTATGTTGTCATTTGTATTTAGTTGTTTGTGCAAAAATGAACTTTTCATAAACCCGGAAAAACGTGTTAACACCGGTATTGATTCTAAGTATGTATCTTTCTCGAGATGGGTGCACTTCCATAAGACTTTAAGAAAGTTTAGGGGGTGCAACTGAGGTTGCAGCAAAAAATTGACAGCAAATCCTTAGAAAGTTTAAGTATTTTCTCCAAAAGGGGGCTCATCTGCAACCCCTGTGTACGGGCATTATTTCCAATTCCAAGAAACACGTGTTCATCTGTTGCTACAATGTATCGTTAAAGACATGTATCTGTCTTCGATTCTTTCTTAATATGCGAAGGTGTTTAAAAGTGTAATGCATACATGTAGTTAATTATCATTTTGTTCTTTCCGTGTTAAAAAGTGTAGGTGCTTAAATGCATAGTTCTATGGTGTTTCAAAAATATCATAAATCGAAAAACAGAATTTCTTTGTAAATTTAGAAATTTTTATAATTCTACATGTAACTGTGTTAAAAGGTGTAGGTGCTAAAAATTAGTTTGTTGTGTTTGAAAGTATCATTTGTCAAATAACAGAATCCTTTCGTAAGATTTAAACATATTTTTTTTATTTGTGCTTAGAGATGTAGGTGCTAAAATAAATAGTCTATGGTGTTTCAAAATATCATTTGTCAAATTACAGAACCCTTTTCGTAAGATGCAAAGCATATTCCGAAACTGTAGGATTAACTTTTGTAGGAGGAAATGACAGATACGTAATTGTAAAGTGATATTTGACACCATCTTCATAAAACCATGTCATTCTAACGGGGGAGCGTCCCATTTATTTTGCTTAAGCGTAGGCAACAACTGTCTTCTGAGTATTGATAAAGGTCTTCCTTTTGTATGTCACCATTAGTAAAACATTAGCGTCTTATGTTTCTGAATAACTTTTTATGCCTTTAATGGATTTTCAATGGGAATAGAAAAATTGTAATTGACAAGACTTTTAAAATGAAATTTCAATCAGAGGAGTAAAAATGTCATTGATGGTGATAAAATGGAGATGCCTAAAAAGACAAGTATCGATGAATTTGAGTTAACCAAGTTCAAAAATATACATGTAATATGCTCAAATTTATATCGTACATGTAATGCAAAAACCAAAACGGGTAATTTGGTTATGCTGTATATGCATATTTCAAGGAATAACCTCTCATTAGCAGCATTTGAATCAAAACATTGGAAGGTCAAAACCCCAAAAAGTTCGAACGGGGGGAAGTCAAATCCAGCACCGAGGATATCGACCATGTGCAGTATAAGGAAAGAAACCTGGTGTTTAAACAATTTTGAATTTAACAAACGGGAATTTCAACGACAAAATAGTAATAAATTTAATTGGTAAATTTGACGACCAGGTTTGTGATTACCCTCGGGGATTTCTGGTCCACCAGCAGCGGTTATCGACCCAGAAGATTTGAACTCTTGA
The DNA here is from genome assembly GCA_963971305.1 of Arcuatula senhousia. Classification (NCBI taxonomy): domain Eukaryota; kingdom Metazoa; phylum Mollusca; class Bivalvia; order Mytilida; family Mytilidae; genus Arcuatula; species Arcuatula senhousia. Next base: position 25,702,746 of record OZ020315.1, read on the forward strand.
AGGCAACAAAATATAAGCCACGTCATCTCAGATTGTCATTTTTATATCGCTTGGAGCGTATTTTAGAATGTTATAAGAACAGAGATATAATAGTAGTTAGATCTTGGTCCTCTTCGTTGAAGTGAATAACACATGCTATTTTCAACCTTTACCCGACTCACTTCTTTTCCAGTGGTTTTCAAAATTTGCTGTTCCTTTGTTTCATAATAGCAACAAGTTGAAAGTGTCAGAAAAGCAGCAGTAGAGCAAGATGGACAAGAAGTCGTAACATTTTCCGTAACGTTGAAACGAGTTTATTAACAATTCTGAAAATTTTGGTTTTTGGCCGGATTTCATGGGTGGTGGGCTGGCTGAAAAAATACTTTCGAAACAGTTTTCTTTACTACTTATTAAAGCCTCTCGATAATTTGTATGCAAAATCGGCATAGGGTTCCATACCGTAGGCTTTGATTCGTTCGCTCACCTACATGTACTTTTGGTTCATTTGGCCATTTTTGACAGGGACAAACTTTCTGTATATTAAAACCGTAGAAAAGAGGTACCAAAGCATTACAAGGCTTAGCATACCTACATTTAGCTTTAGTCTACAACTTTTTCTATGTGTACATGTAGTGGGGTGAATGCAATAAAAATGCAAGAGGCATAAAGATCCGTCCCTGTGTGGCAGAACTTTCTGGTGCGTACACCTTTTAGCTCCAGGAATGCATTGGTTGATATTTTTTCAAATATTTTTTTTTAAAGAATCTTTAATTACATGTAGTGTATTAACAACTCCAAAACTAAAAAGTTTCATTAAAAGCACCTTTTGATTTTTTAACAGTGCAGTTATTGAGGTATGTAATTTATAAAATTTACCGCAAAATTACAATGACATGTGAAAAGCCAAAATATGCCACATAGATATGGTTTTTGTCAGTGCAAAAGTACCTTCCGTATCTTTACTTCTTGAATTAAAATATGAAAGATTTGCATTTTAAAGATTGATATCATTTTTAAAAGGAGGTTTTTGAATTAAGTCAGATGGGGCCTTTCAACATTGAATTAATCAATATAGTCACGTGATTTTAAGATGAAACATCGTGTATTGTTAAGTTTATAGTTTTTCGAGGGCTCCTGGAGTCTCGACTTTAAACCATTTACTCTTGTTCTCGAAGTAATAAAAGAAAATTTTACTAAAAGTGTCTGTTTTACACTTTTATATCTCTTATATACATTGTAACTTTGTGGTATTATTTAATCTTTCTAATTTTTTCTTTACATGTAAAAATGGTCATATATGGTTTATTTTTCAAATTGACAATTTTTTTTTCATATTTAGCTTTTGATGAGTAAAAAAAAGAATCGGAACCTATTTGATACCTTTTCTGGCGGGAATACTTTGTTCCAAAAGTACACGAGAACCGAATCGGATACTCATTAAAGTGTAGCCGTTAAGTAATGTTTTCTAAGTATTAATCAATTATTACCTCAAATTACAAATGCAACCTGAACAGGGAACCAATTTTCATAAGCAACACAACGTTTCCGACCGTACTTTAACAACTACAAAATATTTCCGCTTGCCAATTATAAATCTTCGCGTATTGCAATGTCTAGACAAATAGAACCACTATCCCAGGACAGCAAAAATCGAAATGTTTATCAAAATTTTGATCAGTCTATAGCCTAGACCAATTATATAAAAACGATATCAGTCATCATAATGGATTGAAGCCATGGTTAGTAGTGTCAGGCAATGATTAGTCATTCTGTATTATATTTTATAGTGTAATTCTGGAAATCTTAGTTATAACATGTTGCTTTTTCTTGTTTACATAGCAGAACTTTCATTTTTATCAGTCTGTTATTGATTCCCATGTAGTCAAGGCCAGAGACATCAGTGCAAATCTGACATATTAACATTTATTGCCTTCAAGCGACTATGCAAATGGTTTAAAACTGATTTGTAGTCTTGAAAGCACCAAAATATATGCCACTCGATTGTCATTTTTACATTGCTTGCGACCTGTTTTAGAATTACAAAAAATAAAACATATACTAGTAGGTAGATCTTGGTCCTTTCCGTCGAAGTGCACCGCACATGCTATTTTCAACCCTTTCCCGCCTCTCTTCTTTTCCAATGGTTTTCAAAAATTACTGTTCCTTTAATTTGTTTCACACCCTATGTCCGTATTTCTGAACATCATTCATGTTATAAACCTTTTCAAGAATTTCCAAACACGCTGCACCACTTATGTAAGCGGTAAGGTTTTTACGAAAGACTGGTAGTCAATGGTAGTGCCATAAGTTCGTTCACATTTACGATTGGAGATACAAATATCATAGTTGCAAGTTGACATTTCTAAGTTCCAAAATTACAAGTACCAAATGCGAGTATAAACGGTAAATTTGGATATGCTATATATCGATATTTTAAGGAGTAACCTTTCATCAGTAGCATTACAATCAAAACATTGGAAAGTCAAATTCCAAAACTGTTGAAAATGAAAAGTACTCAAAACCAAAACGTTCGGTCAAAGAAGCCATATCCAGCACAGAGGATATCGACCATGTGCACTACAAGGAAATTGACATTTCTCACTTCCAAGTTGACATTTCCCAGTTCCAAGTTGACATTTCTCAGTTCCAAATATTCTAACCGATTCAACAGACTTGTCTGTGGTCAAGAAAGTTTTAAAGATAAAACGAACAAGGAACCCGAAAAAAACTGAAGAATACTAAAGCTTACCGGTGTATAGAGAAGCTCTAAAAATCGTTACGTCAATAACATTATGTGGGAAATGGAAATGGCACAAGACCCTTTCCCCAAGAAGATCAAAGAAGAGGCTAAACGACCGAAAAATGATGAAGATTATGAGTACGAAGAGTCCTAAAAATACGATACGGAGAAAAGAAAGTACTTGTTGGGTGAGAAAAAAATAAAACAGTTCGGACCCGATGAGGAGAGTGAAGAAGACAAGGATGATGACTGAAACCTTTAACTATTCTCAAAATAAAGTGTCAAACTTAATATCGACTTCTTATCACTAACGCCCTATGTAACCCATATGAGCATGCAAAACAATACCTCAATCTTTATGCCCAAAGCATGAAAAACTCCCTTTTTTAGATCGCCCAATACAAAGCCTCCATTTCAAATACAGTTAAAGTTGAAATTTTGTCAGGAAGAGCCCTGTTAAACATTCTAAGCTTTCAAAAAATAATTGAAAGATTTGCATTAAAATTAAAAATGCGAATCAGTGGCGTATTCAGAAGAGGGCGTTAGCCTCCCCCCATTTATTTGAGAAATTTTTTTTTCTGTATATAATTGACCAAGCAACTTCAAATTTTCATCAAAATCTGACAGTTTTAGCAATTACACCTCCCTTTCACGGACTTCTGGATACGCCCCTGCAAATCTTCGAAAGGTTTCAAGTCTACATATTGAACAGCAGATTTCTACTCAATAAAGTTTTTGTGTTCATTAAAAAATTGTGGATAGACTCACATATTAGGCAGACAGACAGAGTGAAAAATATATATTCTTCATAGGGATTTTATCAGAGAAAATCCTTAGTAAAAATAAATAATTAAGGCTTTGTCTAGTACATTGTATAAATTTCATTTTATAATTTCCTAATGTACGCATTGTCTCATTTTTTTTCAATTTGAATGCTTACTTTATTAGATTTTGGACTGATTACTGATTACTCTGATTACTTGAGAAAATGTAAGCTGATTAATGATAACAATTAGGATTAACCCATCTCTGCCCCCCTTTCAAGTTAAATGGTCGGTCCCTAAGTACATTTCTAGTGGACTTTGCTTTTCTTCTCAGTAAGAATTAGGCCAAATCTATAGGGATATAGTATATGTATTTGGTTTTGATTTGTTAAAATACAATATTGGATTTTATTGCATTAAATTGCGTAGGTAATTTCAAGTCAAAACTTACCGCAAAATTAAGAACCAGGAGACAAACCGTTACAATTTTAAATCTAATGACCTCAAGATCATACATGCATAGCTTGCTTTTTCATGGTCCCGAGTGGGGCCCGGGTGGCGAATAGACCCTAAGAAGAGCCTAGCTTGTCTTGAGAGGCGACTTTAAAAGAGCATAGGGATTCTGACCGTTTAGTGCTCATTTCACATAGCGACCAAGGGTTGTGACCTAGTTTGTGAAATAAGTTTGCCACATACTTGGGGTTGTCAGGTCCATAATACGGAAAGTCTGTCCGATGACCAGAGTGGGCTATCGAGTGTGGAGAGTATAAAACCCATTGACTTGCATTTGACGAATGGCCTTACATTTCTAATGATCATGACAATAACATGAATAATAACCTCCTCCACAAGTGTGTTTTTGATATATTTCGGTCAAGGACCTAGATACTAGGACCCAATTATCGTCATATACACCATTCGTTTCTAGTCATTTACGTATTCGTGAACTCAAAGGCAGTCTTATTTGGTTTGTTTATTGTTAAATGACAATTCAATACATTTGTCAGCTCTTCCTAGGTCCAGGTACTGAATTTAGAAAAGTGGACTTTGGAATTTGCTTTTTGCGTATTGGCCTTGTCTTTTCTGAGCTTATCAATAGACATATTTGCTTTTTAAAGATGCTTCGTTTGAAAAATTGTATTTTGGTATTAAAAAACTATTTCTAGATTTTTGTTTTTGTTTTGAACGACCAAAACCTACTCACATTATCAATAAATAGATTGAACGTTGATATTTTAAGATCAAAGTTTTAGAAATATCTTAATATGAACTATTTATTGTATAATTATTTTGCTAATGACTTCAAACAGAAATTTAATAACCATTATGCATACACACAGAAATAAGAAACTACCCTCTCGACTGGGCTGGAAAGGCCATGTACTTCGAAAAGATAAGTGAAAAAAACTGTCATTGGTTGAAACCAGATAAAGAAAAAACGCAATTTCATGAATGCAAACAAGAGAGGCGGAGATGAAACACTCACAACAGTCCCGGGGAAGCTTACGGCAACAAGCAACAGACAGACAGACGTGGAAGCAATTCCTTGCAGCCCACGCGCTACTGGGTGTAATTGGCAATCAGTGTGTACATCCCTTTTACCCGGTCTTTCAGTATTCTTTACTAAGAAATTAATATCACAATGGGAATAAAAACAATTTGGTGATCCTAAATATGACTATCTCAATGTGTAGCCTCTCATCAACAGCATTTGAAGAGATATTAGAGTCAGATTAAAGTTTACTACAAAATGAGTGAGTGAGTGAGTTGGTGTTTTACGCCCTTGTTACTGTATACAGGTTATTTAAAGGCGATGATCATGAAACGGATGATACAATGAACATGAACTGATGATGATAAATGAAACTATGATTTGTATTGAATAATGACCCCCAATAACAACCATTCGTTTTTAGCTCACCTGACCCAAAGGGTCATGTGAGCTATTGTCATCATTAAGCGTCCGTCGTCCGTCCGTCGTCCGTCCGTCGTCCGTCGTCCGTCCGTTAACTTTTCTTCAAAGATCTTCTTCTCTGAAACCACTGAAGGGATTGCATTGATACTTGGTATACATGATCTTTAGGATGTCCTCTACCAAGTTTGTGAATTATATACATGTCGACCAACCAACATCGCCGCCGTTGCTAAAAATAGAACAGGGGGGTCAGACCATTGTTTTTGGCTTATAACTCGAAAAGTATAAGAGATAGAGAAAATCCGAAGCAACCTTCCGTGTTCAGCATCAAAAGCTCTACAAATCTCTCCATTGAGTCGAAGTTGTGAAACGACTCCTTATAGGAGTTATTGCCCTTTAATCGTCAAAATTGACCATTTTTGCAGTTTTTGGACGATATCTGGAAAACCGATAGTGCTAGAGGAAAAGTTAGCATTGCAGAATTGTTTAGCTCATTGAGATCTACAAAAATGATTGCAGGGTCTAAATTGTCAGATCAGCCGTTTAAGAGTTATTCCCCTTTAACTGTTTTTTTCCATTAATTTACACTGTTTTTCAAAAATCTTCTTCTCTGAAACCACTGAAGGGATTGCATTGATACTTGGTATACATGATCTTTAGGATGTCTTCTACCAAGTTTGTGAATTATATACATGTCGACCAACCAACATGGCCGCCGTTGCTAAAAATAGAACAGGGGGGTCAGACCATTGTTTTTGGCTTATAACTCAAAAAGTATAAGAGATAGAGAAAATCCGAAGCAACCTTTCATGTTCAGCATCAAAAGTTCTACAAATCTCTCCATTGAGTCGAAGTTGTGAAACGATTCCTTATAGGAGTTATTGCCCTTTAATCGTCAAAATTGACCATTTTTGCAGTTTTTGGACAATATCTTGAAAACTGTTAGAGCTAGAGGAAAAGTTTACATTGCAGAATTGTAAAGCTCATTCAGATTTACAAAAATGATTCAGGGTCAATATTGTTAGATCAGCCATTTAAGAGTTATTCCCCTTTAACTGTTTTTTCCATTAATTTTAACTGATTTTCAAAAATCTTCTTCTCTGAAACCACTGAAGGGATTGCATTGATACTTGGTATACTTGATCTTTAGGATGTCCTCTACCAAGTATGTGAATTATATACATGTCTACCAACCATGGCTGCCATTGCTAAAAATAGAATAGGGGGTTAGACCATTGTTTTTGGCTTATAACTCGAAAAGTATAAGAGATAGAGAAAATCCGGAGCAACTTTTCATGTTCGGCATCAAAAGGTCCTTACAGGAGTTATTGCCCTTTAACTGTTTTTTTTCTATTAATTTAAACTGATTTCCAAAAATCTTCTCTGAAACCACTGAAAGGATTGTTTTGCAACTTTGTATACTTGAAAGTTTGTGAAATTTATTCAAACTTTGGCATAAGAGATCAGGTGAGCGATTCAGGCTCCTGGGAGCCTCTAGTTTATGAGTTCAGGTGGTGCTTTATTCCATAGCCATAGTTAGACAATCAAGGTTATATAAGGGTGAAAACATGAATTAATGATGAAAAATAAAAGGTTGAGAAGGAATGTTTGACAAAGAAGAGTATCGGCGGATATAAGCAAATGTGGTGCGCTACTGTTGGTCCACGAAGGAGTCGTTCACGTGCATAAAGCGTGGTACTCTTCGTAAACTTTGGTCAACCACGGTCAGTGATGATAACCTCCCCAACTAAGCCACCTTATATGCCACCTAGGCTACACACCTTTATTTGTCTGTAGACAATCTAAATCTTAAGCCGCTGTAAGAATCTCAATATTTTTAGTTGTGGAACTATTCATATCTTATCAACAAGACAGGGATCATCATATTAGAACAAAAAGAGGTGATCAAACATGGAAGTTGCTTTTGTGTTTAGTCCTTAGGGTCCGTCCCTTACTGATCCAGCGTACTAAATAGTAACGAATACATTTTTGCACGAAAACAACAATCAATCAACCATTTTATCTTTCGTTCAGAACGTTCAAAAGTTCTTATATATTTGTCATTGTTAAATTTTATACATGCTTGTAATTTTTCATCTAATCATTTTTCAGATTAAAAGATGTATCATTGGGATATTTATGTTTTCTTTGAATCGACACATTGACTCATAAATTGATTCAATTATCGACTCGTACATGTTTATAATCCTCTTACTCTGAGTATTCATGTTAAGCAACGGTCAGAGCTTTAATTTGGACACAAGGCAAATCAATCATGACAACGAACTTTTACTGCCACTGATGAGATTGTTAACACAGTTTAGTTTACAGCTAGGGTCCTTTTTGGTCCAGGTAAGCTATTTTACTGCCACTGATGAGATTATTAACACAGTTTAGTTTACAGCTAGTGTCCTTTTTGGTTCAGGTAAGCTATTGTCATCACTTGGCGTCTGTCGTCCATTTACAGTTTTTCAAAAATCTTCAGTCTGTGAAACTACTAAACAGAATTTATTAAAATTTGATATGATTAATCCCTAGGATGTTCTGCACAATAGTTGTGAATTGATTTTTGATCGATAATAGCGCTTTTCATGGTTTTGCCCACAAGAATGAGAGCTTATGCAAATAGAGAAAAGATTATGCTTGCTTAAACAATCAGCTCATGAAGCATCACAAAGGCCTCCATTGGGTTGCAGATGTCGGTGACTCTATGGGGGTTATTGCTGTTTAAATTAAATTAATGTTTTTGCCTATATAATAAATACTATTGAAGATAAAAAAATGTTGTTGTTTGATAAAACAATCAGCCCATTGAGCTCTACAAAATTTTCATTTTGGTCAAAGTTGTCAGATGTCTCCTTTTAGGGGTTTATATGAGCCTATAAAGGTAAAACTTAGCGGATTGTGAATATATTTTTTTGCTCTGCAGAATGATAATTATTGCATATAAAGAAAAGCTGTCGCTTGCTTAAAGCTTCAGTTCTTTGAGCCCTTCAAAAGTTTCCATTGAGTGGAAGTTGTCATATGACCCCTATAGCGAATACCGGTATATGTGTCTTTCTAGCACATATTCCACATTATTTCAGAGCTTGGCAATGCCGTGTGGAGGTCTTAGAAAGCTTCCCCGTGCTTTAGTTGTATGATCTTATATATTTTCGAGTATTGGAATATGTGTTGAAGGGTCACTGATTACATATTTCCAGTTCTTTGACATTTTGATCTAAAATTGTGGCTATCTCTAATGCAGTTGATAAGTTTACCTCGTTTAGTCATTGTTGTAATATTTTTTGGCTTGAATGTTTTGTTTGTGCAAATCTAATGTCCTACTGGTCTTCCAATTTTTCTACCCCTAGCATGTCTAATGGATGTTTGTCCAGAAAAGCGCTTCACAAGCATTGAATGATTTTTTTATCATTTATTAAAATAGTATCATTATGTGGATCGTGTCTTACACGTATTCCATATTCTTTCGTTTTTAATTGTCTAAACTTATCAATGTCAATGTCTTAGAAGAAGAAAAACAAAACGGAGCAAAGACCACAACTTCCTGGCTTGTAATAAACTTTATGACTTGAGTTCATGTTGCTAATTGCAGTTCAACCTCTTTCGAATTCTGTTCATGTTGTTGATTCAAGTTCAACCTTTTTTTACTTGAGTTTATGTTGTTGATCACAGTTCAACCACGGTTTGACATGATACCATTTTGCTGGGTACAGTTTAGCCACTTCTTTACTTGAGTTCAGGTTGTTGATTGCAGTTCACCTCTTTTTATTTAAGTTCATGTTGCTGATTGCAGTTCAATCTCTTTTTACTTAAGTTTATGTCGTTGATTGCAGTTCAACCTCTTTCTAATTAAGTTTGTGTTAATGATCTCAGTTCAACCTTTTTTAACTTAAGTTCATGTTGTTGATTGTAGCTCGACCATATTTTGACATTTTGCCATTTTGCTGAATACAGTTTAAGCCACTGTTTTACTTGAGTTCATGATGCTGATTGCAGTTCAACCTCTTTTGACTTAAGTTCATGATGCTGATTGCAGTTCAACTTTTTTTAACTTGAGTTCATGATGCTGATTGCAGTTCAACCTCTTTTGACTTTAGTTCATGATACTGATTGCAGTTCAACCTTTTTAAGGGTCATGTGAGCTATTGTCATCACTTGGGGTCCGTCGTCCGTCGTCCGTAAACTTTTTAAAACGTTAACTCCTCTGACACCATAAGTCCAATTGCAACCAAACTTGGTATGGTTGTTCATTAGTATTCGGTGCTTAGAACTGATGTGGGGATTTTTGATTCGTCGTAAAACATGGCCGCCATGGCTAAAAATAGAACATAGGGGTAATATGCAGTTTTTTGCAAATAACTTAAAACCGGCTACAGATATCAAAATTCTGGCATAAGGTAAAAGTGATCAGCACCTCAAGATCTACCTACCCTGAAATTTTGAAGAAAATCCAACAACCCATGTAGGAGTTATTGCCCTTTTTGTGGATTTTTTGCAAATTTTGCACCTGTTTAGCTCAATATCTTGAAAACTATACTAGATATTTGAGAAATTTAAATTGCATATTGTTAAGCACATCAAGATCTACAAAAGATGTAACAGGGTCAACGCTGTAAGACCTTTCCTTTTAGGAGTTATTGCCCTTAGAACGTAAAAATTTAGCATTTTAACAGCATTTCCTCATTACATTGAAAACGTTAACTCCTCTGACACTTTAAGTCCAAATGGAACCAAACTTGGTATAGTTGTGTATTAGCATTAGGTGTATAGAACTGATGTGGGGATTTTTGATTGGTTGTAAAACATGGCCGCTGTGGCTAAAAATAGAACATAGAGGTAAATGGCAGTTTTTTGCAAATAACTCTAAAATGGTGACAGATTTTAAAATTTTGATTGGGAACAAAAGTGATCAGCACCTCAAGATCTACTAGCTCTGAAATTTTGAAGAAAAATGTTGTGGAAATTTAAATTGCATATTGTTAAGCACATCAAGATCTACTAAATATGTAACAGGGTCAACGTTGTAGGACCTTTCCTTTTAGGAGTTATTGCCCTTAGAACGTCAAAATTTAGCATTTTAACAGCATTTCCTCATTACATTGAAAACGTTAACTCCTCTGACACTTTAAGCCCAAATGGAACCAAACTTGGTATAGTTGTTTATTAGCATTAGGTGTATAGAACTGATGTGGGGATTTTTGATTGGTTGTAAAACATGGCCGCTGTGGCTAAAAATAGAACATTAGGTTAAACTGCATTTTTTTGCAAATAACTCAAAAAGGGTGACAGATTTTTCGATTTTGATTGAGAACAAAAGTGATCAGCACCTTTAGATCCACCATATTGTCAGATGACCCCCTTATTAATCTTATGACCCTTTCAACGTTAAATAGATTTTGCCTTATAACCTTTACTTCAGGCACATATGTCAGGTGAGCGATTCAGGCTCCTGGGAGCCTCTTGTTTAACTTGAGTTCATGATGCTGATTGCAGTTCAACCTCTTTTGACTTAAGTTCATGATGCTGATTGCAGTTCAACCTCTTTTGACTTAAGTTCATGATACTGATTGCAGTTCAACCTTTTTTAACTTGAGTTAATGATGCTGATTGCAGTTCAACCTCTTTTGACTTAAGTTCATGATACTGATTGCAGTTCAACCTTTTTTAACTTGAGTTAATGATGCTGATTGCAGTTCAACCTCTTTTGACTTAAGTTCATGATGCTGATTGCAGTTCAACCTCTTTTGACTTAAGTTCATGATGCTGATTGCAGTTCAATCTCTTTTGACTTAAGCTCATGATGCTGATCGCAGTTAAATCTCTTTTCACTTAAGATAATTTTGTTGATTGCAGTTCAACCTCTTTTGACATAAGTATATGTTGCTGATTGCATTTTTTATACTTAAGTTTTGTAATCATCTTATTATCCCTATTATGTCTTCACACACCGTGTTGCATTGCGTGTTACTACCGATCCATAAGATCGCAATGGCAGAGGAGGGTTTGGCGCGCCATAAAACCTGGTTTAACCCACCATTTCATTTGAAATGCCTGTACCAAGTCAGGACCATTACGATCTATAACTTCCGTTGTGTCTTCCATGTTTTGACTTTTCTCTTGGACAATGAGATTGATCTTCCAAGTTCGATAATTTTGTTGTTACCTTAATTTGCTGTTTGCAGTCTTTTTTATACTAAAGTTTTTATTCCTGATTGCAGTTAAACCTTTTTTAACTTGATCATGTTACTGGATGCAGTTCAAACACTTTCTGGACTTGAGCTTATGATGCTGATTGCTGTTTAACTACTTTTGACTTGAGTTTATAATTCTGATTACAGTTGAACCACTTTTTACTCACATTTCATTTTGTTGATTGCAGTTCAACCACTGTTTTACTTAAGTTTATATTGCTGATTGCAGTTCTACTACTTGTTGATTTGAATTTAGGTTGTTGATTAATATTGCGGTTCAATCTATTTTGACTTAAGTTAATGCTGCTGATTGCAGTATTTCCACTTTTTGATTTGAGTTCAGGTTGTTGACAATCTATTTGGACTTGAGTTGATACTGCTGATTGCAGTTCAGTCACTGTTTGACTTGATTTCATGTTGCAGTTAAGTTGTTTTGTGTGTATTGGCATACTATGCGTTACATCTTTTTTTGTTAGAATTGATTTTTAAGTTTACTGATTTTGTCTAAGCCTGATAAGAATTTTATTTGAATGCAAAATTGGTACACATTTGGTCCCATGGGGCGAATAGGCCAGCACCAGAACTTGTAGTAAGAAGAGGTTAAAGGCGTTTGTGTTCTGACATCGGGTTGATATTGTTAATTACAGATCAACCTCATTTGACTTGAGTTCATATTGTCGATTGCGGTTCAACCTCTTTTGACTTAAGTTCATGTTTCTAATTGAAGTTCAACCAATTTCTGACTTGAGTTCGTGTTGTTTATTGCTGTTCAACCACCTTTTTTGACTTCAGCTTATTTTGCTAATAGCAGCTCAACCACATTTGACTTAAGTTCATGTTGCTAATTGAAGTTCAACCAATTTCTGACTTGAGTTCGTGTTGTTTATTGCTGTTCAACCACCTTTTTCAGCTTATGTTGCTAATAGCAGCTCAACCACATTTAACTTAAGTTCATGTTGCTGATTGCAGTCTTTTTTACTAATGTTTGTGTAGCTTATCGCAGTTAAACAACTTTTGAGATGATGTTGTTGATAGCTGTTCAGTCACTTTTTGACTTAAGTTTATGTTGCTGATTGCAGTTCTACCACAATATTGCAGTTCAAGCTATTTTGACTTAAGTTCATGTTGCTGATTGCAGTTTTCCCACTTTTTGACCGGAGTTCAGGTTGTTGGTTGCTCTCCAACTACTTTTTTACTTCAGTTTTTTCCTGCCGAGAGCAGTTTAAGTAACTTTGTTGTTATTTGTTGATAGGTGTTGGTGTTCTGATATCGGGTTTCTAATACGTAAAAACTTACCGCTGATCATAGACCAACATGTGTGGGAAGTGTCACGCTTCATGCACTCAAAGTTAAAGAAGTTGAAATGCAATCAGCAACATGAACCTAAGTCAAAAGAGGTTGAAAGATCCCTTTGTGCTTCTAAGTACTTCTAAGTAGTGCACCACATAGGCTACTTTTTCCGCCCGTACCCATCTCTCTCGTTTCCTGTGGTCTTCAAAATTTAATGCTCCTTTGTTTCCCACCCCACCTCCATATTTCTAATCATCATTTCATGTTTATTGCATTTTTATAACATGTTTTTCACAACAAACACTCATAGGTAATAAATATATTTTATTTCAAAACAATACATATAAACATCAAAATGCAATTTGTAAACAACCGCATAAATCAATACAATATACATTATCACAACATTGTCTTTGCACCGGTAAATAATGAAATAGAGGTTTATATCTTATCGATATGAGAGAAACGGACAACTACATTGTAGAAGAATCTGTACACCATATGTAAAGAGCGGATGCGGAAAATGGTTGTCTTGAGTACAGCAATAAAATTAAGTGCTATGTTTTTCACCACAACATCGCAAGTCATTGTTTATGATCCCTACAAAAAATGGGATTTGCGATTCGTTATACTTTGCTATCTAAGAAAACTTTGTCAATTAAAATTTCAAAAAATACATTGATTGTTTAAGCCTTTTTATGACTATAAGTTGTCCGTTTTAAAATATATTATATACGCATACATGTATCAGACAACTGCTTTTTCCTTTTGTTTCTTATAACACAGTGGTTATTATATTTTGTTGCACTAGAACTAGTACTGAAACGTTAAGACTAATGTGAATATTGACATACAAATTAAATACGAAATAGTGGAAAACAGACAAATTAAAATCAAAAATATATCTGACACAGAATAACTCTTTTATGGAAAATGAAAACACATTTGTTTGAATTAAAAATATGTCATGTGAAAATACCGTAAGAACATTCTATGTAAGTTGAAAAGTTCTCCGAATAAAGAATACACGTACAGTTTATTCCTTTTTCTTAAAGTAATATTTTTCATCACCTCAAAAATGTTCTAAATACATGTACTAATATGTTTCAACAACAAAGATATGATACATTTGTATAATGTCTCATAGTAAATAATAAAAGAAACATGTGTCAAAATAAAATAAAATAAAGTCTAGATTTTTGTTTTAGGTAAACATGGTAAAGATACTCTCTACCTAAGTTTTGGTACAGAAAAAATGATTTTTAAAAATTAATGCTTGATTTAACTCGAAAACACATGTTTTTGAAGAATACAAAACATTCCTGGATAATAAGAAAATATGTACCTGTAAGATAATTCATCATGAATTTCTTATCTAAACGTGTACATCTCACATCTAGACCAGCCTCATTTTTGTGCGATTTTCTTTTAACAGTCCTGAAATTCTTTCTATCAAGTACAATGTATAGATACATGTATATAGGCATGAAAAAAATAACCTAAAAACAAATATTTTAAAATGCCAAAAATATCATGAAAAAAGTAAAAGAATAAGATTGTTCTAATAATAAAATACTTAAAAAAAAGAAAACAAAATTATTTAAAATTCACATTTGTAAAAAGGGCAAAGGTCAAAGAATTACAAGAACCATGATGAAATATAGTTACACCCGTAAGAACATGACGCTATGTTTTACAAACATTTATTAATGATACGGTCAACAATGCTTGTCTACGTGGTTGAAAGCTAAAATTCATATCTATGAGGTATATGATTAGAAAATAATTAAAAGATAACTGAACGTTTAAGTCATTCATTTTGAATTCAAGCAACAGCTCCTGTTTGACGGCATGTACATATAGATAAACAACAGGTTTATGAGTTTGAATATTTGAAACTCTGATTTCAAAATGAGGGCTTTTGAGGCAACAAAATGATATTAATCGAGGCGATGCCGAGACCGTTATTACATATATATGCGCTCCAAGAAACCTCGTAATGATGAAAAGAACCTTAACATTCAATTACTTCTAGACGTCATAATGTATTTTCTATACACCAAAAATGTTAAAATTAGGTAACCAATAGGTGATTTTCATATTTGTTGGTGAAGGTCATTTCTTTGGTATAGTTGGACCAAAGGGGTATAACTCAAATACACTGGTTAATGTTTCATTGGGGAAAGGGAAACCAGATTATGATTTTCCTTAAATCTGTAGCAAATTTACCTTTTGTAAATACATATTAAGCAGTGTTCAGTGACTTTTTCCAAAACTATATATGCACTACCTATTTTCTATGCTCGTATAAGACAAAAGAAAAATCACCCTTTTGACTAATTACCAAACATTTGACCTAAAACCAACAGAATGAAAATGGTCTATTTGATAATGACATAAACAATCGTATGATCGATTCTGAAACTAACTTTACAAAGACAACATGTATGATGAACAAGTAGACTGGTTTGTACTTATTTTTTTTTTTTTTTAACTCACAAAAAGGTTATGTATATTGTTTCCATCTACCAAAACAGCCAGTGAAAACAGCAAATTAAACAGAGCAAGAAATAGGTCATTACTACGTCTTTGTGACCATTTTTCTCAAAGCTATACTTAAAACATTTTGACAAAGTTTAGATTTAGCCGTTGTTTTCAGAGAAACAAAATTAGGGACGTATCTTGATTCGAATTATGAAAATATCAAAACACCAAATTGAGCCTTATGTTTCAAATCATTATCAGATGTTTAAAGTTTTTCCATATTCTTACTTGCTAACCAAAATTCTATAAAAAGATAATTTATAGAAATACAAATATAACAATTTGTTTGCTCTGAACAATTATTAAATAAACCATGATTACATTTCAACATAAAAGAGCATATTCACTAATCACCTTCGTTAGTCTAGAAAGTTGATGACCTCGTACAATCCGTCTTTTTAGGAAACGGTAAACTTCATACTGACGTCATAAAGGTTCTTAAAGCGGAAAAACTAAAGTGGTGTTGTCCAAACAAAAATTAAAGTCAAATTGATTTATAGGTTTCAAGATTAAATATTTTATTTTTAGAACTGAGATGATAGCATGAAGTACATATATCAGTGGTCATTACGTACGAACAGGGAAAAAAGCAACATCGGTATTTTTCCGAATCAATTTTTGGAATAAAAATTATGTAAGAAAAAGGAATCATTTACAGCACAAAAGCAAATTGATACAAAAGACAGTATACGTATGTCAGCTAAAGAAGTTTAGTGAAAAACTGTAAGCGTCAGAAAATGCAACAAAATGCAGCGATTCTCTTTGAATAAAAGCAAATAAACGGAACAATAATATTTACTTTCAATTAGAAATATTTGAATTAATAAAAATCTTCTTTCGTTTATACTATATTTAAATGTAACATGCGGATGTAAATGGTAAACTTTTTTTGTCAGGGCCAATGAAATACTTATAACATTTTATTTTACGTGTAACATTTCAGGAAATACATTGTTAACAATTAAAATGTTTGTCTTAATAGCAGGGACAGGTCCAGAAGGGGCCCATGGAGCTTGGGGTATATAAGAAATTATTGTAGCATTACAAAAGTGACACCCCCCCGTTTAAGCGAGTCAATACCGCCTCCATTTAAAAATGTTCTGACCTGTTACTGAAATGTAAATATAGAAAATGGAGTTCAATTATTCAATGCTTTAGAAATGCACACTATCAAATATACCCTTTTATCATTCTCACAATGTACTGTTACATATATCTGAAATGCCGAACTGAGATCATCTACACTGGAGACCAGGTGCGAATCGGAAAATGTCTGTTTGCTATTTGCAGCATTCTATCGATCAAAGCGAATCCAGTAAAAGCCTGGTTGTAATCAACAGCTGCCCAAATGTTGTTATCATTTATAAAAGCCCAAAACAACCAGGCATTTATTGCGTTTGCATGATTGATATCTTTACAATTTAAAAGCCGTATATAACAAAAAGGCACTTTATCGATTCGCATAGGTTGCCCAGTGATTTCTTAAGATTAATATCATCATTTACATCCACATCTTTCAATCTGTGCATTAGGAATGTCTAAAATTGAAACACTATTGTCAAGTATAAGCAGGGCCTCTAATGACTTGAATTTTGTAGCAGTACAATTTTTAGTAGTAGAGTTTGTTATGGTTTCATACTTTGAACAACTTCCTACGCACTCTGTTTGTAAAAACCCGTCAGGATAAGCGATATTTTCTGATAAACCGATGTCTCGAAAAGGTATAAACTTCTCTCTTCTACAGCATGGACTGTCATTTGAACAGAAAGTTGTTTCTCTCCGCTTTCTATACGAAGACCTATCTGGTGTACGACATAATAAAAAAGGTCTATTTTTCCGCAATTTTACAGCTTTTGCGCCATTTTCTCTAGGCTTTTTACCCTTTCGACGTCTCGTGTTGATAAATTTTAAACGTTTTTTATTTGTCTTTAAAGGTAGTATTATCTGTGTTTTTCTATTACATCTCTTACATTCTATACATAAGTTTAATGTATTGTCTCCGCCATCTTTAACTGCTTTTAAAACTGAGAACGGAAGTGAAATCTTTTTCCATTTCTTGTTTTTGTCCATGGCGGGTCTAAACCGCAACCGAGATATTGACCTTTTTTCCTGTGTCACAGGATCTAACCACGAGACTTTGATGCTTATTTTCCTCCTCGTCTTTCCTTTCCTTCGTTTTCTCTTCTTGTTTGTCTTTCCAGACCTCGTTCTTCTGTTTGTGATGTGTACTATGAGATCTGCTCCTCTAATATCTCTACCGTATGATCTATCACTGGGAAGCTTAAATTTCATACAGCTTGTATCATTACTGAACTCTGGAAAGATAAAAGAAATTACAGCAATTGAACAACATGTCTAAACACCCATTTTGTTTAAACTATAATATTATGTGAGGTTTTCCGCCAAAAACCTAGCTGGTTTAACCCTCCATTTCTTTTGAAATACCCGTACCAAATCAGAACCATATAACATGTAAGAAAACATGTTCAATTTTCAAATCAAAGATTGTTCATAGAATCATAAGAAAAAAATAACTTTGTCCCGTGAAAGTTTTTTGCTCAATCATAAAGCAGACCAGAACTATCACGAAGTAAACATTGCTACACCTGTCATAAAAAAAAAGCTGTCATGAAATTATGAAGTTCTGCTTTTAATAGAAGAAAATGAGATGTGGAATAAGTGTACGCGACACAACCTACATTATAAACGTATATTTTAAATATCCACAATGGAAAACAGCCAGCAGCCTTCAATGTGACCAGCGGTCGCTGCTCGTTGTTTTTCAATTGGCCCCTGGATTGAAAATAAAATACATATGATTCAAGCCCAATCCCAAAGTGCATTGAAAGACCCTCTTCTTGACAAAAAACAATTAACAAAAATTCGACTTAATACAAACATAAGCTTTGATAAAGATTCCTGGCTTAGGACAGGCACATTAAAATGTGGCGGGGTTAAACTAGTTTTTTGGCGCCAACCTTCCCCCTAATGATAATCAATAACAAAGCACAAACTAACACACAGTAAAAATCAAATCGATAGAAGTTCAATTCAACAAGAGAGTATCTGAGACAAAAGGACAACAGGTAATTAACGGGACGTAAAGATACTCTCTTGAGAACACTCGAAGTTACTGACAGCTAGCTAAGAAGCATCCATCGACTGATGTAAAAAAATCAAGTATGTCAAGTTAACTTGCATAAAGTAGTGGCATAAGCAATCACAAGTGAACTTGAAATTTACTTTATGTCTGTTTTTTTTTCAAGTTAACAGGTTAATCATGGTTATGTGTGCACCAATCTGTAAATTGTAATGAAGAAACGAAACAATTCATTACACATTCAAAGTCTATACTCTCAAACCTAAACTTAAAAATAAATACGAAACAACGACATAAAACAAATGTAGATCAGTGTGTCGTTTAATACAGCAATTACCGCTAATTAACGCCCTCGTTTTTTAATGCAATTAGAATGTGATGACACGCACCTTGAATTAACTATTCATGTATTGCTTTATGCAGGTTACCGTTTCTGAAAGCGATGGCTAATAAATACAACATGCTCGTTAACATGCAGAAATTACTTGTTACATGCAAGTTGATGATCGCTTTATAAAACGACGACCTGCAGCGCCAACGCAAACAAATTTCTTTTCATGTGGTGAAAAAAATGAATGAGGAGCAGCAATATGCTGTAACTATGCATTAAGATTACTTTATGCTAAAAAGAATGTCTTTTTTCATGACAGAAGAATTTCTTTGCTCAAACAATATAGTCATCACAGTTAACCATTCATGATTATTTACTGAACCAAGTGCATCTTAGCGACATTGAAAGAATCAAAGAGGCACCAATGGGGCATTAGAGTGTCAAAAATCACAAAAGGCAACGACAAAACCATTAAACACAAACGAGAACAGCAGGAAGAATAGGAAACACAAAACATAAACAACACAACATAAGCAGAACAAAAATCATCAACACGAACTGAAGTCGTAATGAGAGTGAACTCAGGTGCTCCGAAAGAGTAAGCAGTTCTTACTTGCTAAAAAACACCTATAAAACACCCGTTTGCGTGCATATGCCCTCTATTTCTACTTTTACACCCTGCTTATATTTGTGTCATTTTGTTAATTTTGAATAACTTCTTATTTCCTTTAAAGCCCTTGCGTTAGATTTGTTTTCTTTTATAAACAGTTTATGCTACTTGATTTTGTCCTTTAAAAGTGTGTAAGATTAGTTGGACAATTAATTAAAAGATAAGTTATGACCTCCGTGTCCTTGAGTCGATTTTTTGTTTCCTTATATCGCTTTAAAAAAGAATTAGGACAAACCATTCATTAAATATAAAACAATTAGGTTAAACCAATCAATATGAGAAACCAATTCATTAACTTTCTTATCTTAATACTACATTTCTGTTCTATTTACTCACACGAATGCGAACCTCACCTTTTAATAAATCATTTATAATGAAGCAAAATAACCTTTATTTTCAAAATGTCACGATTTTAAGGAATCGTGTTGATTTTCTGGAATAGTTATAACCGGAAATCAATGGCTTATTTATATGATGTTCGGAAGTGCGAAATTCTTAAGTTGACGATTTATATCTTGTAAAATAACAATGCAGTGGCATGCCCTAGTTTCTAATCTTATTCGATCCAATTAAATAACTAATATAGAATGAGGCTTGCACATCGAAACCATGCAATCAATCAAAAGAGACCCGGTTATAATATACAGTGAAAGAATTAATGTTCATAGAGTTTCAGGTTTGCGGTTTTCCTAGGTCAGGTAAACCACGAAATTCAGTTCCAAACGAACAGAGAATTAAACATTCTTTTAATAGAAATTTGATTATACCGCGAATTCATGAATCAACGAATATGCAATTTAACGCTAATCCACGAAAATTGATACCTACGAATTAATTTAAGTAGTTTCACAGCAGCAATGTTGTAATCGTGTACGACCATCTTTTTCTTAATGAATTAAACACATAATTATGTCCATCTTTTTCTATAAATGTAAAATCGTGTATGTATAAACATAATTCATTTCTTCTCGAACCACCATGTTGAGTATTGCGAAATCGACTAATTTATGGAGTTTAAGATCGATGAATATCAAATGATGAAAAAGCGATGTCCCGTACAGGGCCCGGGTGGCGAGTAAGCCTGCAGCAGAGCCTAGCTTGTCGTGAGTGGCGACTAAGTGTCTTGGGATTCTGACGTTGGGTCAGTGCTCAGCCCACAGAGCGACCAAGTGAGTACTCTAGGTGTCTGAATAGGGTTACCTCGTCCGCGGGGGTTGTCAGGTCTATAATACGGAAACCCTGACCGCTGATCATAGTGGACCAACGTGTGTGGAGAGTGCCACGCTTCTCCCCCTTTACTGTGGTTCTTCAAAATTTACCATTCCTTTGTTTCCCATCCCATTCACATATTTCATTTATCCTCATCATTTCATGTTCATTTTATCATCCTATCTAGCGTTGCACGTGCGTAAAACACCAACTCACTCACTCACTGAAAAAGCGATAAGTAGAATGAATACAAAAAAACCACTAAGTTGGGATGCCACTGATACAAGGTAGAAAAGAAAGGAGAAAATAGGCACCAATGGGACATTAGAGTGTCAAAAGTCCGAAAGGGAAACTAAAAAAAACAGTCAACAGCACCAAGAAACACAAAAAAAAAAAACCCAAAAAAACACGAAATCAACCGAACAGAAATTAACAAAGCGAACTCAAATCGTAACGAGAATGAACTCGGGTGCTCCGGAAGGGTAAGCATTTCTGCTTGCTATAGAACACCCGTTGCACTGCCAGTTTTAAAATCAGTGTGTCAAATCAATACAAAAATCTATGACAAATCAACAGTTGCATTCATCTGAGAGATGGAAAATCCGTATCCTATATGAGCGCATGATATGTCTTCCGTAGAAATACATGTAAGGTCGGGTAATTTAGAGGAGAGTGGTAATTTAATTCTGAAGAGGAGATTATGCCGGATTTAAATTTCACATGGCAGTACCAACTGATTCTGATCAAAACCAGTAGATTCAAGACAATAAATAGAGACCAAAAAAAAACAACAACCCAAAAACAAATGCACGACACAATGGCAACCAGACAGACTGAGTGAATTAAGATGGCCCAGAAAATGCAGATGCGAAGATAGGGATTTTCGAATAGCAAAAGCCTGAAATGGGATAGACGCAATCAGCAATACAAAAATATGTAATCTACACCGCGAACCAAAGTCGTAACTAGTGTGAATGCAAGTGCTCTGGAAGAGTATGCAGTTCCTACTTGACATAAGTATTTGTCTCATTGCCAACGGTCATTTCAATCTGCATAACAATATAACCTGATTTTTGGGCACTTATGTGAAGTGCCATGCAACATTCACGTAAAAGATCCCACTGTGGACCGCCAAGTAGTGCACCACATAGGCTAAATTTTCCACTCTTACCCATCTCTCTCCCTTTCTAGGCATGCACTCTTCAAGAGCTCTACCCCATCCCCATATTTCTCATCAACTTTCATGTTCATTTCATCATACTTTCATGTTCATTCCCCAGTGTTGTAAGGGCGGAAAACATCAACTGCCTCACTCACTCAAAGGAAACTTTCCTCGGTCCAATTTAATGTTAAATCTGGTAAAGGACGACCTCAAAAAGGCTAGCAAATGACAAACCTTGCGTAATTTTGTTGTATCTGGGATGCTTAAATTGCTATCAGAATATCGCTTATAATCTAAGTTATTAAAATACTTTAAAATATTTTTATCCAAAGGTTAATTTGCATTTGATTAACATGATTGACAATTCAGTATAGTACAAAAGCAAAATCTATTGTCCCAAGAGACCTCTCAAGAAGCTTATGAAAATATAAAAAGTTCAATTTCAGATCTCGACATTTGCATGTCATGTACAAATTACTCCATGCAAATCGATCCAAAAACACTTGTTGCATAATCAATGAAACATACGAAAAACTATAACTCTATTTCCATAACAATTATCGTTTTATAGCATAAATGACATAAAAAGTCAAACATACATTTTGTAGAACATAACAATATCATCTAAAAAATGCCCTTAATATATTGTCATTCTTATGTGTGGACTGGTGCATACATGTACACAAACTATAAAATTTATGAAAAAAACAAAGCCTAATTTAAAGTTTAATTTAAGTCAAACTTTTCATGGTGGATGTCGTGTGGTCCCGGATGGCAAATAGTCCTGCAACATGTTATAAGAGGCAATCAAGGGTATAGCTACATTATTGTAGCTTGCCAAAGCAACGATGTCAAAGGAGCTACATATTGTAGCTACCAAGGGTATTGAGATTCTTACATCCGGTTAATGCTTGGCTCGAGGAGGGATCAAGTTGTGTAGCCTATGGTGGCTGAATAAGATGGACTCTAATAGCGGTATTTTGCAGGGTCAGGTCATAATACGTAAAGCCTTAGTGCTGGTTATAGTGGCCGACGAGCCAGCGTTTTTGATATACTTTAAGACCCCTTTTTGAATCGCCAATTTTGCATCACATAGGCTACATTTTCTCTCTTATCAACATACACTGTATAAGTTATTCTTGTCACACATCATCCAACATTTTTTATTATAATCGCCTCATGCTCGTTTTATAGTCACCCTATCTTTGTCCATCTCCTGTTTCGAAGACATTCGACACCAACTCAATCACAATCAAGGAAGCTTATCAAATGAAAGAACCTTAGTGAGCATGCTCACATACCCCACGCATCCACATTATGGACAGAGATTATCTGTTTCCAGTTAGGAATAAAAAGTCATAGTTGTTGTCTTTCCAAGTCTGTTCGTTTAACAGGAAGTAAATGAGTGACAGACCTGAAAACGTATCCCACCATATGAGACCCCACCTGAAGCTACATACCAAATATCAAAAGCTTACGATTTATAATAGCTGAGATATCTGTGATGAAAATTTTGATCACGGACTGACTGACGGACAAAGCAGTCTAAAACATTGCGTGGGGTATAATTATCACGATTAAAAACACACTTTCAGTAGCCAAAGCTAAAAAAAACCGGGGGCTTGTATTCGCTTGGATTAAAAAAAAAACAATCATCTGTCAATAATTTCAGGATTAATTTTTAGAGAATTGCTCGACAGTAATCGTAAACTTTTTCGATAATAAACGCTCGAAGACGAAAATGGCATGGAACAATTATTTTCGAAAATGACTTAAAAGCATGTTCTTTACCGGATTTGACACACTAAATTGGAAATAAGCAGTGCGACGGGTTTGCTACAGAAGACTGGAACCGCTTACTCTTCCGAAGCACCTGAGTTCAATCTTGTTACGACTTGAGTTCGCGCGGTTGATTTTGTGCTTTTCTCGTGCTGTTCTTGTTCGTTGTGTGTGCCAACGTGTGTGGAGAGTGCCACGCTTCATGCACGTAAAAGACCCCTTTGTGGACCGCCAAGTAGTGCACCACATAGGCTAAATTTTTCGCCCCTACCCACCTCTCCCCTTTTCCTGTGGTTCTTCAAAATTTACCGGTCCTTTGTGTCCCATCCCACCCCCATATTTCATTTATAATCATCATTTCATGTTCATTGTATCATCCTTTTCATGTTCATCGCCTGTAAATAACCTATATAGCGTTGCACGGGCGTAAAACACCAACTCACTCACTCACTCTTGTTCGCTTTTAACGGTTTTGTCGTTGCCTTTTCGGACTTTTTACACTCGAATGCCCCATTGGTGCCTATTTGTTTCTTTCTTGGGGAGCATTGTTGTAAAGAATTTGTAACTTAAAGAGATAAAAGTTTTGCATTAATTGATGTTATATGAAAAACAAATGTAATGATATAATTACTTTCTTAAAAAGTAAAGGATTACCTTTAAAGCATTCTCATGTTGCATGTCCAAAAAAAAGCTGATGACAACATCAGAAGAGAGATATAAAAAGGGGAACTTACACAAATAATACCGGGGCAGATCCAGAGGGAGTGGCAGGAGGCCCGAACCCCCCCCTTTTGGTCGGACATTTCTGGATCAATCACTGAATACACAATATAAAACCAAATTGCTATATATCATTTTTGTGCCTTCCAGAATTCCGACCAGTACCTCCCCGTGGTGGAAGACGGGCCATGCTCCAGCAAAACAAATGATATTCGAGAGCGGCTAACACTGGCGGTGGTGTGTCATGGACAGGACGACCCATGGCACATAGCTATATATTGCGAGTCTAAACCTTAATAGGTAAAATAGTCACTGCAGAGGGGCATGACTGTAAATACCCATCATCATCTACATTTTGGTCATATGCAGTCATTATTCCTTTATAAAATGTCCTGTAACAGATTAATATTTAGAAGGCAGGCCGCGTGCAAATCGTTATATCAATGAAAATAACATTAATACAAACCTAACACTATGATTAATTGAAACAGAAAATTAATTGTATGTCAACTACTCAGAACAATAAACCAGGAAATGACATAATTAATAGGGATTGTTCTGATGAAATTCCATGCCATTTCCTAGTTTTGACAAAGAACACTTTAATTTAACGTTTTCCCCATGATGGTAGCTCTGTTATGATCGTTTTTGTTTTGATTTTGAGCTGATATGACAATACAAGGTTATCATCTATCAAGCAATATCAGAAACACGTCGGGATGATATCGATCTTAACGTAACACGATCTCGATTTATTAAGTGCTCTTGAGAAGACGTAGAGTTATGATCATGTATAATATGCCAGCTGAAGTGGTGGTCAAATTGACTATCGAACCGAATTATATTGTAAAAGTGCAAAAGTTTTATAATTTTATGTATTTTAATCTAAAGTACATCCAACATGTCAAAGTTCCAGGCAGTCAATGTTGATACGCCTGACCCATGTTGTCTTCAAGTTTGAAACTAGAATGTCGAAAATGCCAAACATCACAATGAATGTGAAGAGAACAGTTGAGACAAAAATTTGAGTCTAGCTAAGAAGTGCATGTATAATGTTATACAATAGTTTTTAATGTTCACTATATTACAATGTACTTTAAGGAACTTTAAGAATCAAAATGCTTTTATAAAGAAGACGAAGAAATAAGATATGCAATCAATTTTCCTTCTAAACCAATTTGAAAGTGAAAGTGCAAAACATTCATAATTATAGGAAGATTATTTAAACTGTGTGCCTTAATGAAAAGTAATACAATTATACTTTTTAATCAATTAGTTTCAAACGTTCAAGAGATTGAAGCTTGTCCATAAGAGTCAGCTAAGCGTCTTTGGATTCTAGTATCGGCCTTAAACTCAGCCCAGAGCAACCAAATGTATTTACCCTTTGCTGAATATTGGTTGAATAGGATGACCCTTGTCCATTAGGGTTATCAGGCCATAAAACGGGCGGCTGATCATTACAGATCAACTTGTATGGAGAGCACTGCAAGAAGAAGATCTTTTTGAGGACTGGAAAGTAGTGCACCATATAAGCTAAATTTTCGGTCCCTGTCTTTTTCAAGATGTCTTCAAATTTAACTTTTTATTTTATTTGCTTCACTCAATATTTCTCATCATCATGAACCAAGTCAGGACCATTGTTATGTAAAACTATTCCGGTGTGTCTTCCATGTTTTGTCTTTACCTTGGGAAATGAGATTGTTCTTCCAAGTTCGATAATTTTCTTTTTCTTTTATGTCATATATTTTACCCTTACATAACTTTATAGGGTTGCTAGGGCGTAAAACTCCAAACTACTTGTTCATTACAGCTATTGTAATGACGAGATGGACTGTAATATGCAACCTAAAGTGATGGTCAAATTGCAAATGCAACCGAATAACAATGTAAAAGTGCAAAACTTTTATAACTTAAGGTGGTTCATGTTTGAGTCATTAAAAAATAAAAATATGTACTTTTATACAATAGTTATAAATTATTATAAGAGTTCGATACTACATGTACTAATATGAGCTATTAATATGCACTTGAAAAGTGGTCAATTGCCAATCTCTTCGAATTTTATTTTTTTTTTAAAAATCAAAATCAAAAATCAAAATACATGTAATCCATTCCTTTTAAGAAGAATGTAAGTATGGTATATGTTAGCAAATTGAGGATTTTGTTCATAAGACGCGAATTTCCAGCGTACAAAACAGTCCTGAACATTGATTGGACATAAAGTTGGACTAACCAAATCCCCGCAAGAAACATTTTCATGTTTTATTGACAACAATTTGTACGCGCTAACTGAATTAAACTGGTGCCCCTCGAGCTAGGTATAGTTTGAAAAATTCTCAATTAATGTATTGTTATTTGCTGGCAATTTTAACCTTCTGACCTTGCAAAATTGTACCTAAAATCAAAACAAACCAGGCACCTGCAGTATGTCGTTAACACGTCGAGCAGATGTTTTTTGGAAAGCTAAAATCAAAGACCACCTAGTCTTAATTTAGCAACCAAATGGACCTACCACATATTAGAATTTCATATATTCGTTAGGTACCAACTTTCGTGATTTTGTTATTCACAGTTAACCATGAAAATACAGGTCCAATAAAATCTCTATTCTATATTGGTTCTAAAATGACTTTAATAGCAAAAGTGTCTTTTCGGTGGAACCCATGAAAATAAATAAACCCTAAGATTTGGAAAAAACCTGAACGTGGAGATGTTTCTAATTAAAATACCAATAACAACATTTGACACAAAACGCTAACTATAGTCTAAAAGTCTGTCAAAAATCTGTCTTAGTAAAAACTAGCCGGATTTCGTTAAACATGAAGTACAGTAGGCGCGCAACGGACCCGAAATCGAATCAACGGTTATTGGACCCCATCCTGATGCTGTATACAAACATCAAATTTCCGCACACATCTCGACATTCACCAGTTTATTGTCCGGATTTTTCAAATCCGACAAAAAATTAGTTAGTGTAGAAACACCAGAAATGAGTCAACAAAGATTTCTGTTACAATGTAAGAAAACCAACAGATAAGCAACAAGACAAAAATTTCAAATACTACAATATGTATCTAGGCAAAAACAATTAATGTAGAATCAGCAAGCCAACCATCATCGCTCAATGAAATGATAAATAATTTTATCATGAAACAGCAGCAAAATACATTTTATACAAGGCTATGTACAACTTCAAATGTGTAATTGATAAATTTGCTGTTCAATATTTCAACAACACGTTTCTTCATGTAAAATATCGAATCAAAGTAGGACATTAATTGTCCTTTTGGTCTACCCAATTTTCTTGCAACGAAAAACGTGTCAGATAAACAATATAGGAAATTATTGTTTCTTGTATTGTCAATAAAATGCTACAAGACTAAAAACTATTAAACAAAAGCGACCAAATATAAAAGTTTGAGTGACAAAAATTCTAGATGACAATTAACGGAAAGTGTTGTGAAAACCGAATACTGATAAGACTTCTGAAGAGCCATCGTCTTGTTGTTACATGAAAAAATGTAATTACAAAAAATCCGAACTTGGAGGATCAATCTCAAAACAAAACATGGAAGACACACCGGAATATTTATAGATTGCAATGGTCCTGGCAGTTCAAATGAAATGGTGGTTTAAACCAGGTTTTATGGTGCGCAAAACCTTCCGCGTGCGTTAATTGTTTGCTTGATATTGTTCCGTTTGTGTTGATTTTAATATTTCCTCCTTATGAATTCAATACTATTTTAATCCTTTTTGCTTCATATGTACATGACTATAGATAGAAAAGGATCATTTTTTGCAAGGCAGAGGTCGAACACTTGTTGAGCCGATCAGAAGCACCAAGTATTGAAACGATATGTCGCGCTGATGAAAAGTTATAATATGTACAAATTTAATACAGGAAGAGGAAGGTCTTATTTTTAAGTTGGAGGGAAAAATATTAAAACTACTTCTTATTAAGATGTTTTAGATGAAATGCTTGAAGATAACTATTTGCTTAAAAAGAGGGGTCATAATTAGATCTAAACTTTTAACATATCCTCTCCGAAAAAATATATACAGTCACATAGATTTGTCTTGAATTGACACAACACAACAGTTATAGAAATATCTTGTAATTGGGGCGAAAACAGAAAATTGTCATGCCAATAAATAATCAAAAAGGCGTAAACTGAAGAAGACACTTAACAACTGATGTAAAATATACTTATGCACTTTATGAACATTTGGGATGGTAAATTACACGATTAGAAGTTAGTTTTAATACAATATAAAGATGATAAGTAAAGGAACTTTACTGAAAGCTAAAATGTGTATCTATACATTGATATTTTGCTTTTCAAGAGGTATATACACTGATATTTTGCTTTTCAAGAGGTATATTTTTGCCTATGTAACTGTCGTAATTTGTTTCGAACTCCATATTACATGTACATCCGAGTTGTATAGTTAACTGATCATTAAAACAGACGCAAATTCAAACAAGGTGGAGGATCTTTTAAAAGTATAACATAACCCGTGCAATATCCATGGTTTTATAGAATGTTAGAACAAAATACAAAATACATTGTAATATCATCTTAAAGGATAAAAAAAAACAATAAAAACTTAGACAAAAAAATGGTTCTGCTTACCTGATGGTTCTGAAAACACAAGCGAAAGGTTGTTCCCTTTAGTTGTCTTTGGCGGTTCTGTGGTTGTCGAGGTAGGAGCAGGAGCCTTTGTAGGTATAATTTTCGGTCTGTCTGTCCGTGAATCCTGTTTATCAGAACACATGTCTACTCGTTTAAAAGTTTCACACATTCTTCTTTTGATTTTTTGTTTTGCGATAGCTTCTTTTATCTTGTGCTCGATGTTAGAAGCGAATAACGAACTAATTTTACTAGTAGAATTCGGAAGTCCTGCATTGCCGTCCATCGCTCTGTAGTTAAAACTAGTAGCAGTTCCACACACTAAGTATAGTAATAAGTTGAAACATTCTATTCTCATAGTGTAGAGATATCTGAACGGTTAGGCTACTGATACATCCATAAGCTAGAAGAAGAAAGATATGAATGATTCTTTTATTCCCTCTTTTATAGTACCGTTATTTCAAATTAGAAAAATATTTAACACGACAATACAATATATATAAGCCTATTGCCCTGTCATTCATAAAAGCCGGGATGATAGGGTAACCTTTTAGCAAACCCCATGTCACGGAGACATCATATTCACGTGATTCGTTTTCGATAGGACTCTATTGGAATATTTTCGCATCCAATACGTACAGATTACAGTTATTGGGCGTTGTGCTCCCACGCTTTAAGTATTGCTTCTATTGAGTAAGTGAGTGTTTGCCAATAACATTAAAAATTAATGACCAAAGTATCCCGCAAAAGGTTGCTAATGCTTACCTGAAAACCATGACTTATTAATCTACCTTTTGTCGGTTTCAGAAAAAAAGAGAGAAAAACTTATTGATATACTATAAGTCAAATATCATCAATGTAACATCTAGTATGTGTTAAGCAGAAGTGATACTCGATTGATTTTGTTATGCTATATTTTCATACTTAAGTCTTATTCATATATAAATTGGTCGTTGCATCGTGTTTTGTAATTTAGTTGCAAAAATACAATAATTTTGAAAAAAATAATCAAAGACTAATAGATTTATCTTGAATCATATGAATCGTATGAATTTGTAACGTTATGCATAAATACGAGGAGAAATATATCGTAAACAACGCTAAAGCCAATGACAATACATGTAATTTCGTATTTGCGAAGAATTACGCCTAAATCAGCACTAAGGGGGCTTCTTTTATTTACACACAAAAAAGAGTTCCAGCTTGATTGCTTAAATGTACATGTAACATCATAATAGAAAATTACAATACTAATAAAGCTATGTTTTTTTACATCGTTTGCACATTTTAATCCTTACATGTTCAAGCAATATTTATAATGAAATTTTGTCTCATGCATATTTACCCAATCCTTTAAAACTAAATATCTGACAATAATTGTGGGCTACCATGACTTTTTTTTTAAAGAATAACTACATGTGTACATTTGTACATGTAACATGGTAATATGTTCACTTAGTTACAATGTACATGTACTAGTTATAATCAATTGAAGATCTTTTTAATACCAGGAGATAAAGGCATATTATGCAACTGCTAAGGTGGAAAAACCTTGTCTTGATCATTTAGATCTTCTCCGTCTGAGAGTTATTCCACTCAACTCAAATGAAACTACTGAATCAAAATTTACAAAACTTGGTATGCATGGAGACCACCATATGTAATTTGCCAAATTTCAAGAAAAAAATGTTATAGTTATCATTATGTCCTTTTGGAAGATCATATTCCAGAAAATCTTATAACATTGGTGACCCCCCCCCCCCCCCCCCATTGGTTACGATCAACATTCCTGAAACTACTCATTCGCATTTAAAGAAACTAGACTAGTATTTATTTTCACATTTTCACTAAAATGGTGTTGATAGAAATCATGAATTGGAAAGTACATGTATATCATATGTGGTTGTGAATATAACAAAGGAATTTCGACCCTTACATTTTGTGACAGATCCAGCCGTTTAAACAAAAAAAGTTCACCATATGTACATGTAGCTGTGCTTGTTATAAGTGAAGTTTGATCTCCAGAATTTGTAATAAGTAGGACCCTTTGAGGATAACTTCCCAAATAACTCATCATAAATCATTGCTTCCGCTTAACTCAAGATTTCTTTAACGACATACATGTATGCAACAAGTTCAGCATAATTAGCTGTGCATATTAGGCTAAAAACGTTGCGTGTTTAGGATAATCCGGCCCTACCTGAACTTTTATGCCTACCCTAATCTTATCATTAAACTGTGGGAGCTGTACATATGGCACTTTCAACTGTTTATTTTATGAGGAAACGTGGAAAGACGCTTTGTAGAATGCTTGATGGTGGTGTTCGATATAAGACATCATGCCTTGTACGGCTATGAGTTTACGTACAAAATGTTACGTTTCGATAATGCATAGGCTTCTCCTTGGCGTACCCAAAATCGGTCATAGTACAAATATTCATGTGACGAAATACACCTAAATTACGACGTAACCTTTTGATTATGCTTAACTGTAACCTCATTGCAAATGGTTACTTCATGATTTGTTCAAACCAATTGGTTATTGCATAAGGTGAATCCCAAATCTTGTACAACCTTATACAAATAATCCTATTAACCAAACAAATGTCGTACCATTTTGGAACTTACGATAAACCTACACGAAAGAATAAAAAAAGAACAATTGTTGATATTTGTTATGGTAAATAGAATAAGAACTTTTAAATTCATATTTCTAAGCATGATTCTCTTTATCTATTGGAGTTCATACCAATTAAACAAAGCGTGGGTTGGCTTGATATCTTGACACAGTCAAGAGGGAGGAAAATAAAATTCAGGATGCTATTTAAAACCCCATAACGTCACGTCCTGATCAATTGCAATAAAATGTAGAATTACAATTCTAATCGAATTTGTTAATATTCAAAACTTTAATTTGATTGATTTATCTAATCAATTTATTGTCTAAGTGCCCGTTATTCAATTACGTTTATCTATTTACGTTATATTCTGAGAAGACGTATTCATGAATGGATTTTGTCTTTATGAATGAAAAACGAATTAAATTGTTGTGGGAGTTTAAGGAAAGCAACTCAATTCTTCGTACATGATCTAACTTAAATTAAGCTGATGTCTTGAAAGATTGGACATGCACGTTTTTTGAATGAATTAAAGGAAATTTATTCCACTTGACGTGAACATTCATTTGATTCACTTTGTATTTTAAATCTTTAGTTTAAACATATTTATTTGTTCAAGATTGGAAAACAAGCTTGATGCTTATGTGAAGCTCTCTCCAGTTTACAGTCTGCTATTGTGGCTTTTTAGCGGCCCCCATTGATCCTACTCTTATCGAATTTACAAAAAGGGGTCTTTATCATGCATGAATGGGTAGTGTTCTCTCAATACACGGGATATTTTTTCTTTCCTTCCGTGGCAATATAGTGAGAGAGAGAGAGTTGAAAATTGATTCACGAAATTTTCATTCCTGACGACGATGGAACCACAAACCTCGATGTTAGTCAAGTTAGTAGCCTAACGCGTTAATCACTTTACCGTGGGGTCTCATTTAAACTTTTAACCTTTCGTACGAATGTGTAGGGGGTGGCTGGAAAGATTTTGTAATTAAACGCACAAGACTTAATTCAGTTGGGTGAATACATATAGCCAAGGGTGGAAAAAATACCAATGTATGTATCAGATTTAATGGCATTCTTGATTTGAATTTAGCTATTAAAGGTCTTTTGAATTCCATTGGCACTTTTATTATGCGCGTTAACTTTGCTACCATTGGAATTTCGCGATGCAATCTAAAACTTAATTGTCTGTCCCTACCCATCACTCCTTTTTTCAGTGCTTTCCAGATTGGCCTTGTGTTCCCCTTTCCGTCACTTCATCATCATTTTCATGCTCATTTTATCATCCTTTCGTGTTCATATCCATGAAATAGTTAAAATCTTGATGCTTTGGAATAAAGCAGTAACTAACGAACTCACTGAACCTAAGTAACGGGTAGAGCTGATAGTAAGTCATTTGAACGATTTGCAAAACTGTCGGATCACTACGATCTGTTCAAGGCACCAACGCAAAAGGTTGCTGTCCAATGAATCTATTCCCCTATCAATGATGGTCCCGTGCTAGGCCCGATAGGCGAATAGGCCCGCAGCAAAGCCTAGCTTGTCGTTAGAGGCGACTAAGGGTCTTGAGATTCTGACATCGTGTCAGTGCTCACAGAGCTATTAAATTTGTACCCTAGGTGGCTTAATAGGTTGGCACTCGTTTGCAGGGTTTGTCGAGTCTTTAATACGGAAACCCTGACTTCTACCCCCACGGACGAGGGCCACCCTATTAAGCCACCTTTTATAAAATACATATGTAATTTTTAAAAGATATAGTAATATGAATTTGGACGTTTTACCTGCTTCTGCGATTTACTCTCATTGGATATCAAGTCGTCCGTAATTGCTGAAGCTGCTTGCTGCTGTGAAATTGTGGAATTTTAAATTTCCATTGTGTTTAAGAGAGTTGTTCATTGTTGTTTCATATACACTTGTACTCCAAATCTCATCTTTATCTATATTAACATTAATGTGTGTATCAATTTGTCTTTACAATCCATAAAATTCACACACCCACGCCTTTAAATAAATTTCAAATTCAACATTATTATTCATAATAAATATTTCATACATACCTTCTTTATTTTCATGACTATTTACATTTGCCCTGAAAAGATATGAATATTTTATTTATTCAATCATTAAGAACATATGTACAATATTTTGTTTGTAAGCTATAACAATTGCGTTACAAGTACTTTAATTTGTTTTTGTGGCTGTTATCGGATAGTGCACAAATAAAAAAAATGCCGCTTTTAAGATGTTTTCTTTCAGTAATCGGGGCGCTATATAAGGCCCAAGGGAAATACATGTACTATCCTCTTAAATTTTTGTTCGAGATTTTAAAATTAGAACCTGCGCCAACTTCTATCAATATATATAGATTATTACAAAGGTTTTTTTCAGATCAGGTCTAATATCATTCCGAGACTTCCATATTAGGCCGAGGTGTACGCATAATCATTTTTGGTCGCATTTCACGTATAAAAAAATCCGGGTAATTAAAACGTGAATGTCGGGCAAGCGGGGAAATAATTTTTGTAATAGTTTTTCAGCAACTAGTAATCACAGCCTCTTTATGTATATTTAGTTAGCAGCATTAGCATGGAGGGATGGGGAATCATATTTTGGGGTTTGATTTAAGAACTGTCGCTCGCCTACTTCCTGTTTAACGAAATCCGGCCATTTTTGACTTTGACAGATTTTACTTCTTCTTGTTTTCCAAAAATTTCTACAGATTTTAATCTATCGTAAGCTTTAAATAACAATGCCAAAACGTGTATAAAACGGTTAATTTGGTTATGCTGTATATATATATATTTCAAGGAGTAACCTCTCATCAGCAGCATTTGAATCAAAACATTGGAAGGTCAAAAACCAAAAGTATTGAATGAAAAGTACTCAAATTCAAAAGTTTCGAACAGGGTAGCCAAATCAGCACCGGGGATATCGCCCATGCATGTGCAGTACAAGGAAGCAAACCTGGTGTTTTAAAATCAACAACAATCGTTGTAATGTTAGTGGCGGACCCAGAGTTTGATATATAAGAAATCATTGAAGCATGACCAAAGTGGACCCCTTAGCCAGTCAGTGGGTCCCCCTTTTCGAAATACCTGGATCCGCCACTGCATGTTTCATCAGAAAGGTTATTACATGTATACTGCAATTAATTTACTAGAGTCAGAAAGGTAAACGTCGACAAAAATACAAGTGTTTTCAAAATTATTTTACATGTTTAACTGAGTTACATGAAGTTTTTTTACATGCTCATCAGTATTTTCATCAAACCATCGGTTTAAAGTTTTTACTGTAATATGAATA
The DNA here is from genome assembly GCA_963971305.1 of Arcuatula senhousia. Taxonomy (NCBI): domain Eukaryota; kingdom Metazoa; phylum Mollusca; class Bivalvia; order Mytilida; family Mytilidae; genus Arcuatula; species Arcuatula senhousia. The sequence continues at coordinate 25,737,692 of OZ020315.1, forward strand.
TTATTTGAATTATTGAGGGTCAAAAAGTTCTATTTTTCAAATGAGAATTTCCTTAAAAAATTTATTAATTGTTTACCAAAAAATAAATTACCAATAAATATGTATTTCAATATGCATATTACATGTATTATAACATGCAGCATACAATGCAGCAACTTAAAAAATTGCAAAAATGTACTGTCAAAAGTTTTGGAGTTTTATTGTTGATGGACAGACATACGGACAAAGTTAACATGGTATAGGCGTTTGATTAGCCGGCCTTATCATATACAGCAATCCAAATATTAAAAGAAATGTCTTTGCCTATTCGAATGCCCTACATTTTTATAATGGTACTGTAACAGATTTTTTCCTTTTCTTGTGACCTGATAAAACGACCCACTCATCAACCTATATATTCAGTTCTATTGTTACCGAATTTAATGTCTTTCTTTGAATTTGTCGATATGTATTTTAACAACCGTGATAAATAAAAGCTTTGTCGTAACTGATCCATCAATAAAACGGTGTCAAAGGCAGTTCTATTATGTCATTCATGCTAAGTCCTTGGGTACTATTGCTCTATTTCATTTTAAAAATTTAATAAAATTAAAAATAAAGAAAATAGTCGATTCTTTAACGTCAGAGTAAATGCAAATAGTCCGTTCAAGCTCCAAACCAGATTATGGATTGATTGATTGATGTTCCGTCATTGATATTACGACACCGTTCACGTCAACTACAATCAGGTCATAATATAAGCGACTTAACATAATAATGAATTTTAAACGGCGGGTCTAAATATTTTGAAATAAACGGAGCTACGCCCTCTGAGCCCGTTATTGAAAGGAGTATAATTAATACGTTAATTCTAAAAAATGTATACCTAAAAATGATTGCAGCGCAATCTCAACAAATACGCGACAATACTTCATTGATAAGCTTCAACGCACGCGCAAAGGTTTTTCTTAACAATTATTGAAGCAAACTGCAACAAGACACCGAGAAACAATTATCACCGATCTCATTGAATCTCAAAGTTCTCAAAGCATATTTTTCAATGAGTTAGTCGATTTTTTTCTCTCTAATTATGAAAGTTATATAGGGGCAATGGTCACGAAGAACATATAATGATGATGAGAAATATGGGAATGAGGTGGAAAACAGTTTTTTGGAAAGATACCCGGAAAGGAAAGATATGGGTAGGGGCTAAAAATTATGCCTAAGTATTTGGTCACGTGGACAACATGGTGTACATCCAGGGATCTTTAACATTCATGAAGTGTGGCAATCACCGCGTACGTTGGCCCACTACGGTCAGCGGTAATGTTTTTTCATATATAATGGACCTGACCACCTCAACGGTTCAGGGTCACCCTATTTAGCCACCTTTCCTAGAATCATAACTAAGTCACTCTGTGGCCTTAGCACTAACCCGAATTCAGAATCTCAAGACCCTTAATCGCTTGCGCGGGTTCCGGGTGGCGAATAGACCAACAGCAGCGCTAAGCTTGTCGGTAAAAATCCACAAAAGAGCGCCCATGGCATGAACCTGACACCGGGCTAGACCACTTTGCCCACAAAGCAACTGAGAATTGTGCCCAAGTTGGTTGAATAGGACAGTCCTGTCATAATGTATGCCGGGGTCGTCAGGCTATATTGCCGAAGACCTGAACCCACCCCTAGTGGTGCACCGTGTTGGGAAAATGTCACGTTCCTTGCGTGTAAAAGAACTCTGCTTAAGGTCTCGGCAAGAGTAAAACCCGTAGGATCCCCCTTGCAAAAGGCTAAATATCCCGTTCCTATCCATAACACCTTTTTCCCGTGGCAGTCAAAACCCCCCTCCCCGATTGGCCTCATGTTCCCCTTTCCTCCACTTCTTCATCATTTCATGTTCATTGTATCAGTCCGCTCCCGGATATGGCCGAAATCGCTCTGCTCGGGAGTAAAGCAATAACTATCCAAAAAACTTAATCGCCTTTTAGGCTCTGCCGTATACCTTTGCTTTATGCAGGTTTTGTCACGTTCACTCATTTCTCTTTCATTATTTTCAATGCAATGAAAATCACAAGACACCAAAAGAGGACAACCTGATAATTAATAGAATACGTCAAATTGTTTTAGGAGAGATAGTCAAATAATGGTAAATTATCACCTAATGGCATGAATATTATTTATTACAATTAATTTGCACCTTTTCAGTGACATCTTTTCGTCAAAATCAACTTGACATAAATGTCATTGAAATATGCACAAATATTAATAAATTAATCGTTGTTTTATTATTTAAAGAATTGATAAAAGAAAGGTGTTGTTCAGGTGTAACAAATGAATGTTCTTTGAACTGGGTTTCATATGAAAATAATTACTGTCTAAATTTTGAACTTTATATCTACCGTTTTATCCAATTCTTGACTTTTATAGTGGCAATTCATGTTAAATTTTGACATAATAATTCTTAAATGTTATTTAAGGTTGCCCCTTGAGTCACTTAATGTCCATAAATAGTGTACATTAGTACCTTTTATAACCTTGCATAAAAATAGTTACCAAATATGTCAAAAATCATCAATTATAATACAAAAGTTAACACTGGTATTTTCGTAACCGTTACGGATGAGATCTTTATTTTTAACACAAAAGCCCCGACATCAGCACGATGGAGCAGTAGGTTTTCTTGACCTTTTTTCATGTTTTTGTCAAAGTTTACTACCGTGGAGATGCTCTTGCCTGTCACAACAATCACAGCTGTGAATGATATATTTTCTTATGTTAAAAAAATGACAAAGTAAACGCCTACAAACATTATAAGAACAATGTTGTGACAATATTCATTGTATTTTAAATAATTAATAATGTTGTAAAACACGAGAGAAAATTAGATTCATTTTACAGGGAAAATCATTTTATAACCCTTTTGTTAAAAAAGAAAGCGTTTATTGTTAATGTAGCTCAAGGCAAGACATCGACCTTGCTGTTCTAAGAGGCGACCTTGAAAATAAATCTAAAATGGAACTATGAGACATCTCTGAAAGCACAAAGTTTTAAAACAAGTGCCATGATAATTACTAATGAAGGTCACAACTTGGCATGACCTCTTTTTCAAACTCCCTTAAAATTATAAACATTGAACAAACAAAACAATTTTAAACTTTCATTGAGGTCAATCATTTTGATAAAAATAAACATTTGTACAATGTACCGTATGTCTGTCCGTTACAAACTTCTAATGAAGCAATTAATTTCAAAATAGTTTACATGTACACAGCTTTAGCATGATAAAACATACCGTGCTTCCCCTTGTTAGGCCAGTAGGACATCTACTTCCCGTTTTCCGTCCTAATGTAAACTTCATTAATGGTAAACATATACAGATTTCTCGTCTTTTACTAAAGGGATTTATTTTAAATTTGGTACACAGCGTTCGTACGATGAGTTGTAACGTGCTTCTTCCCTTCCAAAATCTTTCTACTTCCTACTTCCTGTTTTCCGAAAGGTAGAGTGGGAGTATCCTTTGCACGACTTACTGCAACCCCTTGTTGTGTTAACAGAGTGAATACCGATAATCAATTCCAATGCTTGTATTTCGCTTAATACATTTCATACAAGTATATAACTTTCTCGTTCTTCATTGATCGAGAACCATCAATTGGGAAGTTGCATGCCTTAAATATTATCACAATCAATTTTAATCTGATACCCTTTGCTAGAATTAGGGTTTGTTTTTAGGATCTTCTGTAGTAGACTAAATAACCTTATTCTCATCCTCCCTTTCCACTGACAGTCTGCATTTTTCGACTGGTGAGTAAGTAAGTTGGTGTTTAACGCCCTAACAAAACTGTTTATTTGAGGGCGATTAGCATGCAGACATGATAAACTGAACATGAAGTGATGAGGAAAAAAAGGGGTTAGGAAGAGTGAGTGAGTTGATGTTTTACGCCAGTGTAACGCTATAAAGGTTATTTACAGGCGATGAACATGAAAAAAAAATGATAAATTGAACATGAAATGATGATGATAAATGAAATATGGGGGTGGGGTGGGAAAAACAGGAACGGTAAATTTTTAAGAACCACAGACAAAAGGGGACAGGCGGGTAGGGGCGGAAAATTTTGCCTTTGTGGTGCACTATATGGCGGTCCACAAAGGGAGAAACGAAACAAATTTTGATGAAATGAAAATGGGAGAGATGGGTAGAACGGAAAATATTGCCTATTTGTTTCATTTCTTTGCGGTACATAAACGGCTCACTGAGTCAGCAGCCAGGCTTCCCATAACCATACATTTAGACCTGACAACCCCAAAATGAGGCCCGACGCTTTATCTTTCCACAGAGTCGAACTTTTGTCGCTCTCTGGACTAGGAACTGTAAACGAGGGCCACTATATTTAGCCACTTAGGGTACACACCTTGTTTGCTCTGTCGGCTGGACACTAAGCCCAAGACCCTAAGTCGTCTCTTAAGACAAGAAAGGCTCTGTCAAGGTCCTTTAACCGATCGGGTTTCCGCTGATTGGCCTTGTGACCCAATTGACATTTGTTTGGTTTATTTACATTTTATAACCCTTTGGTGTTCATTTCCTTCCGAAAATAAATCGATAACTAACCTACTAAAAAAATGGCTATTCATACATCATAATTTTTTTTTAACCTTTAATATGCTTTGAATGCATTACTTATAGAATCCAGCGTTTTGCCCTGTCGAGGTTTTCTTGTTACAAACTGGCTAGCCTTAGTCGGCGTCAAACATAAAACCATGGGACATGATAGGAAAGTATTTTGGACTGACTTTAAAAAAAAATCATTTCCAATAAGTAATCAAACTTAAGCAGAAAACTCTGCTTCAAGTATATCAGCTACAGTTACTACAGGAAGGTTTTGAAGAAACAAAGAACAAAATGTAAGTATAAAACTCACCATGACTCCAAAAGCGAAATCCTTATCTGTCTTTTAAGCAATTAAAACAAAAAATAATATCCCCATTTGCTCTGTGAAGATTTTTTTTACAATTTTCCCCAATCAATCATTTAACTGCATCAAAATACTAGTATTCGACCTCGCGCACATATATAAGTATTCTTGCACTAAGAATTGTAATTATAAGTATATATACAAACACTTCTCAAATACGTTTTTTTTTTAATAAATACAATCATAAATCGATCGATTAACCTTTTTTAATCAGCCCTCTTTATCACAAGGGGTATTATATGTACAAGTGAAAAAAAAATATTGGTTAAAAATGCAAGTTAGGGTTATCAAAATATTTATATTAAAAGGCCAAAGATTTTTAATTTCTTATCAAAATTGTTACAAGTCAATTTTAAATGCAACGAAATCTAAAAAGTGTTGACATTATCAGTAGATATGGTACCATTTTGTACTGCATACCTTCATAAGTAGGTTTAATGAGTACTTGAATTAAGTTTTAATAACCATATTCTTACTAATTGAATGTTCTCTAATAAAGGACATACACAAATGAAAAAAAAAGGAAATAATATAACAAAAGCATTAAAGAAAGACTGCATGTGGTCCATAGTATTGCAATTAAAATCCCATGAGAAAATATATTTTGAAAAAAATTCCTTCCCAAAGTCATGAAAGTCTGCTTTTTTTATTAATAATCCGAGCAACACAATTCTTTGGCCGATTTTCTTTTCCTAAAATTCATAGTTTGACCCATTTTATTACCTGCATACATTAAAGAAACATATACGAAATGTATACTTTGATGAATAAGTTCTCGCAAACTCGGAAACCGAAAAGTCTTTAACCTCTCAAGTTTGTGTTGGACACCCTTGCAACACTAATTATAATTTATAAAGGCGATGAATATGGAAAGGGTTACATTTTTTAACAATGATGAGAAATATTGGGCTGGGTTGGGAAACAAAGATTATTTAAAACGAAAGAATATGGAATTTGTGCCCCACATATTTAAATGATTTTGATAAATGTACAACAGCAAAATTTCATTGCGTGTCAAGCGTTTTTATGGAATGACCTCACACGCTGGCGCTCGCTCGGAGTAAAAAAAAATGGAAAACCGATAGAATATTACATTTGATAAAACATAAACAGAAGCCAAATATATTACAACAATGACCAAACAGATAAAGTTATCAAATTTTAAAGAAATAGTCAAACGTTGTCAAATTTTGAAATATGTAAACTGCTCCTTTCCAACATATTCTAGTACTCGAAAAAATATAAGAGCATACAACTGAAGCACGGGGAAGCATTTTACGACCTCCACACGGCACTAAAGCCAAACTCTGAAATAATATTAAAAACGAAAGAATATGGAATATGTTAGTTCGTTTGTTATTGCTCTACTCCCTATCAGCATGATTTCGGATATTTCCGTGAGGTGAATATAAAAGGAATGATTCAATAAACATGAAATGATGAAGTGGAGGGAATAAGGACACAAGGCTAGTCAGGGAGGGGATTGTTGACTGCCACTGGAAAAAAAGAATGATGGGTAGGAATTGGCAATTAAGCCTCCAAGATGGGAATCTTACGTGACCTGCAGCGGGGTTCTTTAAAGTGGCAAGAACGTGCGATTGATTTCAACACGGCGCAATACAATGGTTTGGCTTTCGATCAGGCTTATCGCATTATGGGAGAAACAAAGGAACAGTTAAATTTGAAGACAAATAGAAAAGAGGAGAGGTTAGGTGGGGGAATTTAGCCTTTGTGGTGGGCTATTTGACGGTCCTCAAAAGGATCTTTTACGTAGATGAAGCGTGGCACTCTCTGCACTCGTTGGTCCAACATGGTCAGCGGTCAGGCTTTCCATATTATAGATCTGACAACCCTCGCTGACGATGGACACCTTATTCAGGAAAGTAAGAATCCCAGCAACCAAATGAATCGCTTCTAACGACAAGTAAGGCTCCTGGTGCAGGCCTATTGGATACACGGGGGCCGCACGGAAAAGGAAAATGGATACAGAATTATGATTTTGACTATCAACGAATAGAGGGATGAACCTTCAGGTAAATAAAAAAAAAATGTCTTATTGCATAACAAAGAACATTGTTGGTTGATTTTTTCAACCCAAAGCCGTGCGATTTGATAATACAATGTACAAATGTATATCCCGGAGATTAATCAAGTGAGTGAGTGAGTGAGTTGGTGTTTTACGCCCTTGCGACGCTATATAGGTTATTTACCTGCGATGATCATGAAAAAGGATGATAAAATGAACATGAAATGATAATGATAAATGAAACATGTGGGTAGGGAGGGAAACAAGGGAATGGTCACTCTGTGGGCTGAGCGCTGACCTGACGTCAGAATCCCAAGACCCTTAGTCGCCTCTTACGACAGGCTAGGCTCTGCTGCGGGCCTACTCGCCACCCGGGCAGCACACGGGACTCAAGTGAGAAATGGGATAAAACCCCCACCCTGTCCATATTTTTCATTATTTTATCATCCTTGTGCTGTAAAACACAAACCCACTGTGTAAAACTATAAAACTCTGTAAGACCAAGTGCTGCCGTTGCCGTTAACTAACAACGAACGAAACAACAGACTACGGTAATTGACCTTTAGATCGGTGACCCCTACCCAAATGAGGGCCATAGAAATTATATACATGTACATAGTTATTTAAATTGAAGAAAGAGACAGATAAGAATCCACTTTTTTGTTACATGTATAACAGGAAGGAAAATAGTAGTCTACTTACTGTTGAAGTAGAAATAATTTCGGGGGATTTAATTTCGTTAAATCATGGGTTGGAGAAATTCTCAAAATTAAAAACCCAATGAATGTAAAAATATTTAATTGAAGAGTGAATTCCAAAATATAAGACCCATGAAACTTTGTCCCCAACATTTCAGTTTTGTGGTCTTATCCAAGAAATTTTATCCCTGCTTAAATAAATGATTATACGGTATTTATTGCTTTATTTCATTTTTGAAAATTTATTTAGATGACGTAGTCAAAGCATCGCTTTAACTTGTGATTTCTTTAATCTTTTGTCCTGAAATACCACCGAAGGTCGCCTCGAACTTGACCGAATTTCCGTTTAAATAGACTCAATGACATAGTTTACTTTTTATGACTAGGGTAGCGTGCTTAGTTAATAACATTATAATAATTGTACATGTTGATCTACTACTAATACAGGTTAATTGGCAGTATTAAGAGACAAATAAACCGGAATTGCAATATTAAGATTCACAGTACGTAGGAATATTAAATAGTACTTTTTAAAATTAAGGGTATATCTGTCTGCAACATGAAACATTTGGACAATTTGCTTAATAAAATAAGTATTGTTCGTTCTATAGTGACTACAGAGTTTCTTTATTTGATGTTAAAGCATGTTGCCTTTCAAATGGACACAATTTAGTTAGTTAGTTATTGCTTTACTCCAAAGCAGCACGATTTCGGCTATATCCGGGAGATGAACTTGAAAGTGGTGATGCAATGAACTTGAATAAATGGACACAAAAAGCACCTCTTTCTTCGCCGACTTTGTTTTATGCGCTTGCTTTTTTTTAGAAACTGGTTTAACAACAGGAATTTCAATGAGACAATGTGTTAATTTTTCAAATTGGCAACATATGGGATGTCAAAATTATATGTCGCAAAAAAGTTTCGATAGAATAGGTGGATGGAAAAGCGACAGAAGCAACATAGCGCTTATTTCCAGAATGATGTAAAATTCGTTGGATAAAATGAAAAAAAAACGATCAGGTACGTGTAAATACGACTTATTAGATAAATGAAGCTTTTTGTTTTAAAACAATCAACTTAAAGGTCAATGCAGAGTGCATATATGTGATGAAATTTATTAGGATGATGCGTTCATACTATCACGCTATCTTATTGGGCGTTTTTCTTCCCTTTCATGTTTAGATGGAAAGACACGCAGATGACGTCACTAGAATATTGTAATCTTTGGTTATTACGAAGTGAAAGCCAGTGAAAGCTAACAAAGAAAAATGACGTCATTTATCATGTTCAAAGGTTAATCACGTTCATTGTCTGAAGATATGTTTTCAACAGTAAAAATATATATTTTACTCTTTAACAACTTAGATAATTTAGCCTCCTGCATGAAGATCCTATGGGTCATACTCTTGTTGCCGGTTGCAGATCAAGAAATTTGGAAAGGGGAACCCGCTATTTGTCTTAGGGTAGGTGGGCTCTGGTCATGCTTCAATAATTTCTTCTATATATCCAATCATTTTTTTTCCGCCGAAAAGGGGGAGGAGCGGCCCCCCCCTCAGGATCCACCCCTGGTTGCAGAGTAAGATTATGCTATGTTCATAAGAATCAGCAATAATTGATAAGATCCATTTTTATACCCCTGCTTCTAAGATGGGTAATACTGTTTTACCTGTGTCCGTCCGAAGCTTCGTAGTTCCGAGGTTCCGTAGTTCCTCCCCACTTTCCGTCCCGCTTATTGGCATTTTTACACTGTATACATGTTATGCTTGATGGATTTTGTTCAAATTTTTCACAATGATAAAACCCTATGAGAAGTGGGTCCTTTGCATTTTTTAAGTGTAGGAGCCCCCAGGGGCAATGCCAAGCCCTTCCAAATATCTTAAAAATTGATATTTGTCTAAAAATAACGTTCTGCAAACATTGACCTACTATGGTCAGCGGTCAAGCTTTCCGTATGATGACCTGACACCCTATTTAACCGGTCCTTTGTTTCCCACCCCACCCCCATATTCCATTTATCATCATCATTTCATGTTCATTGTATCATCCTTTTTAGCTCACCTGGACCGAAGGTCCATGTGAGCTATTGCCATCACTTGGCGTCCGTCGTCGTCTGTCGTCTGTCGTCGTCTGTTAACAATTTTCAAAAATCTTCTCCTCTGAAACTACTGAACAGAATTTAATGAAACTTGGTATGAATGATCCTTAGGGTGTCCTGCACCAAACTTGTGTTTCGATTTTTGATCTGCCAAAAAACATGGCCATCGTTACTAAAAATAGACCAGGGGGGTCAGACTACTGTTTTTGGCTTGTTAATCAAAAAGTATAAGAGATAGAGGAAATCTGAGGCCACGCTACTGATTCAGCATCAAAAGCTCTACAAAAGTCTCCATTTGGTCAAAGTGGTCAGATGACCCCTTATAGGGGTTACGGCCCCTTAAAGGTGAAAAATAGCATTTTTTCATGTTTTTGGCCTACAGAATGAAAACTATTGCAGATAGAGAATAGCTGTTGCTTGCTTAAATGTTTAGCTCATTTAGCTCTACAAAAGTCTCCATAGGGTCGAAGTTGTCAGATGACCCCTTATAGGGGTTATGGCCCCTTAAAGGCAAAAAATGGAGTTATAAAAAGCTTCAGGAATGCATGTATCTTTATTTGATAAATCTGCATGAAAAACACTGTCAGGTTATTCATATGTTGATGAAAGGCAGCAAAAAAGGATATGGCCCCTTAAAGGTGAAAAATAGCCATTTTTCATGTTTTTGGCCTACAGAATGAAAACTATTGCAGATAGAGATTAGCTGTTGCTTGCTTAAATGTTAAGCTCATTTAGCTCTACGAAAGTCTCCATAGGGTCGAAGTTGTCAGATGACTCCTTATAGGGGTTACGGCCCCTTAAAGGTGAAAAATAGCCATTTTTCATGTTTTTGGCCTACAGAATGAAAACTATTGCAGATAGAGATTAGCTGTTGCTTGCTTAAATGTTTAGCTCATTTAGCTCTACGAAAGTCTCCATAGGGTCGAAGTTGTCAGATGACCTCTTATAGGGGTTACGGCCCTTGAAAAATAGCGTTTTTTTCATGTTTTTGTCCTACAGAATGGAAACTATTGCACATAGAGATTAGCTGTTGCTTGCTTAAATGTTCAGCTCATTTAGCTCTACAAAATTCTCCATAGGGTCCAAGTTGTCAGATGACCCCTTATAGGGGTTACGGCCCATGAAAAATAGCGATTTTTCATGTTTTTGTCCTACAGAATGAAAACTATTGCAGATAGCGATTAGCTGTTGCTTGCTTAAATGTTCAGCTCATTTAGCTCTACAAAATTCTCCATAGGGTCAAAGTTGTCAGATGACTCCTTATAGGGGTTATGGCCCCTTATAGGTGAAAAATGGTGCTTTTGGCCTATAGAATGAAAACTATTGCAGGTAGAAAAAAGCTGTTGCTTGCTTAAATGTTCAGCTCATTTAGCTCTACAAAAGTATAGGGTCAACATCAAGACCAGGTGAGCGATTCAGGCTCCTGGGAGCCTCTTGTTCATGTTCATCGCCTGTAAATAACCTATATAGCGTTGCACGGGCGTAAAACACCAACTCACTCACTCACTCACCCTATTCAACACATAAGGTTCACACATAGAACATTGTGGACTGAGCACTGACCCATGGTCAGAACTTGATATCAAGACCCTTTGACAAGCTGGCTCTTCTGTTGGCCATTTTCCTTTCCAAACTGCACATGTACAAATGTATCAGTATCGTTTCAGGTGTTTATTAATTATCAAATTCAAATGTTGAATGAACCAGACATGCTTCCTTTTAATGAAATATAGAAATCTGTATGAGGAATTAACAGAAATGGGGTCATGAATCAAGACATGACCCATGTTAAAAAACATGTCAGGAAATCATTGAAGCATAACCAAAGATGGCCACTTCTTACTCAGTAAGAGACCCCCCCGCCCACCCGCATTTTCGAAACTTCTGAACATACATTTGTTTCTTACATTGCTCTTGAAAGTGTTCAAAGTATACTTTGATTGGTGTTAAATACACAAAAACTATTTTTTTTGCAAAATTTGTGCACAAATATTGTCAATTTAATTCAAATAAAATCTTTAGGACAATTTTCCTAAACTTCAACATAACAATTAGTCCCTTTTTTGTAGATGTTTTAAGTTTAAACTAAGTGTAGAACATTTGTCTAAATAAATGTGGTTATATTTGTTCTGTTGATGTTATGCTAATAAAGTTGTTAAATCTTAAAATAAAATTTCTTAGAATCGTCATAACTAAATTTAGTGACAATTAATCACAAACTAAACTTTCTTTATCTTGTCAACATTTTTATTCTACTTTTATGACAAGAACTTTTTGTGGTTTTTTATCCTTTGAGTTTTATTGTAATAAATGTCTTCAATGTTTTATGTATATTGATGAAAATTTAATTTATTTTTTAATACTTTTATGTGTTCATACATTTAGATATGGATACGTTGAAACCTAAAAATTAACGTACTACGTGTACTATGCTTACTAATATTGAATATAACAGTTTAAAATCCTCGTATTTGGTGGCATTATTGCAAGTTTTGCAACACATTTTTTTTCGTGGGTTCTTGATGTGTGCCGCATACAGAATAATGTTAAATTCCCTATCGTTGGGTATCAAATTTCGTGAGTTAACGCCACCAACGAAAACCACGAAAATGATAATGAGACCACAGTATTTATTGAAAATATTCTGTTCTGTAGCAAATTTTACGTGCATTTAAATGTGTCATTACTCTTATCTCGATTTGTCATTCTCTGCTTCTCTTAGGACTACTCGTCCCGTGTCGGGGCCCGTAACAGAGTCAAGCTTGTCATGCTGAGAGGTCACATATAAATGCAGATAGTCCTGGGATTCTGCTATTGGGTAAGTGCTAAGCTCAGAGAGCGGCCAGGGCGCAACACTGTGGCTAATTAGGTTAGCCCTCGTCAGGCCAATTACACGGAAATCCTGAAAGGAATGACGAATACACACGATTGGTGAACGGCGATATGTGTATGGAAGGCTATTAGGGTAAAATATTAGAATGCAACTGGGCAATGATGGGATGTGTAGTCTTAGTGTATCCTAAGGGTCTTTCAAATAACGAACCTACATTAGTGTTCTTTAACGTGCTAGGAACGTCACATTTAAAATTTACCAGACACTATGCACCACTCACTATGGTTTGGGTACATGTTTTCCCCATTTTTGCCTCATAACCCCTGCACAATAACAGGGCTTCCCCAATTCAACGACTTGGGGCTCACATATCTATGTCGCTCTGTAGGCATTGCGGCCTGACCTTATGTGTTAACTGGTTTTGTCTCTGGCCTTTCGGACTTTGACATTCGGATGCCACATTGGTACCTCTGTTTCTTTAACAGGAACATGTTTATAGGTTATAACATCAATTCTGTTATACTTTAATTTGTCTGTCTGAAAGCTAGGAAGATAGTGAAATTTACGAGTGACCAAATGCCACATCAGCTTTACTGGAATAAGTCAATTTGTCAAAGGAGATATCTTTAACCATTTATAAAAGAAATAGGGTCAATCCTTCTTTACTTATGTCAGATGTGAAATCCCCTATGAATTGTTTTCACGTCTCTTTGATTAGGTTTTTGACGCATAAATGAAGATGTTCTATATACAGATGACCCATTAAATGGTTCCAATTACATGTACTGATCATGGATAAATTAAGTCCACGTATAGGAGATGCTATTTTAGATAGTGTCAATGCAGTTTGATCAATTTTGTTTCAAAAGTACAAAAATCTAGAGGGTTTCTTTAAAAAGATTACCGACATACTGACAAAATAATATAATATTGACTGACATTGAACAAAAGCGAATGTACTTTTACATTAATCTACATTGCTCGCAGGTTTATAATATCCTGCAATAGATAATGTCCCCTGCCATACATATCTCTTCGTTTTCCCATGGCATCCTGCATTATTATTTCATGTTGATCTCTCTGATAAAGTCCAGTTCGCGCTCTGATTGTGAGAAAAAAATGACCATGCATTGACTTTTATATTTATATGCAAAATGTTTGCAAATGTTAACTTTAGGTCGCTAAAAAGCAATTAAAATTTAGTTAGTTTGTTTTTGTTAACTGTGGAGCAGCACAATTTCAGCTTAATCCGTTAGATCGACATGAAAAGGGTGGTAGAATGCACATGAAATGTTGATGAAGTGTTGAGGTGACACAAGGAGAATCGTGGAGAGTTTTGACTGCCACTGTAAAAAGAGTGATGGGTAGGAAAGGGCAATTTAGCCTCCGACATGGGAATAGTATGGTTCCTACTATTAAGGAAGCAGTTATAGCGCTGGAACCCGTGCGGGTTCAGGGTGGCGAATAGGCCCACATCAGCGCTAAACTTGTCGGTAAAAGTCCAGTAAAGAGCACTCAGAAACCTGACATCGGGTAAGGCTTCTTTGCCCACAAAGCGACTTGGATGTGTGCCTCAGGTGGTTGAATGGGGCAGCCCTGTTATAATGAATGCCAGAGTTGTCAGGCTATAATGCGAAAGACCAGAACAAAAACCATAGTGGTGCACCGTGTTGGGGAATAATGTCACGTTCCTTGCACATTAAAGAACCCTGCTACAGGTCTCGGTAAGAGTAGGACCCAAGAAGGAGGTTAAATTGCCCGTCCCTACAAAATGTACCCATCACTCCTTTTAACAAGTGGCAGTCAAAATACTCTCCTCCCCGATTGATATTGTGTATCCCTTTCATCATCATTTCGTGTTCATTGTATCACCACTTTCATGTTAATCTCCCGGATGTAGTCGAAATCGGGAGTAAAGCAATAACTAACATAGATTATAGATTTACACTAATTGTACACTTTATGATCTGGACTCGAGGCTTAATTATAAGTTAATATTTTTTTGTGCTTTGTCCGGGAATAATGATAGGCGAAAGGTTGGGTCAAAATTATACTAGTTTAATCCCGCCACATTTTATTTATATGTGCCTGTCCTTAGCCAGGAATCTTTGACAAAGGTTTTGTTTGTACTTGTCTTTTTGATGTTTTCTGTTCCTTGTTTAAGAAGAGGTCTATATATCTGTGACTATTTTAGGACTGGATTTTAATTATATGCATTCTAATTTGACCATGGGCAAATAACAGAACGGCAAGCAGCGCCTACTGGCCTCGTTGAACTGGATTTGCCATGGTGATTCTTTTATAAAACCTATTATTATGTGAGCTGTGTCGTCATCTCATTATTTTGAAGCTCAAAGACCTTTTCGGATTTTTGTCTAATTACAGCTAAGTTGACCCCTTGAAAATAAATATCCTAATTTTGCATTAATCATGATAAAATAACGATAATTATTGTGCATTTACCACATGTACAATATTTATAAATTGATCGCCGTTTTATTATTAGGCCTGGTTAAATTGAGTAGACAGACAACTTAGATTGTATATATACTTTTAAAGTGTTCTTCACTTTTCATTCATTTAGATCTTTAGTTGAGTTGAAAAGCTGTCTAATACTCCATAATTACAATATATTTGCCTTTTCATATCTATAATTATAACAAGAGCGAAGTCTTATATATTTAAGTTTTGATTACTTAACAAGTATTTTTTTTACATACATAATAGCTTGTCCCATTTATTGTGTTCGCTTCGTACACATATCCTAGATAATTTTATGTTCATATATTAAATATTTTATATAAAACAAATATCATATAGCTTACCTTGGCATGTAGATTAAACGGAAGTTATAAAGATATCACCAAATTCTAACACATTCGGCTATTATTTACATATAAAAGTTATAAGTCCCTTAATACTATACAGAGTTGTTAAACTATTAAATATACAGGTGACATTTTAGTCCACATTATTTCCATTGATTGACACTCGAATATTTCATCATTGTTTTTCTATCTTATCCATTTAGTACCTCATGAACAAATGTTTAAGCGTGACTTTCTCAAGACGTTCATCATGTCTGTATATAACTTTTTCATCATGCACCCCGCCACATATGTTTTAAAATAGAACAACACAAAAAATATATTTTTCACCTACTGTAAACCGTTTATATCAAGAATTGAAATAATAAATCTACTGATTTAATCAGGCTTAAAAGAGAACTGCCAAAATTAATGAAGTAAAAGTAGGGCCATTTAATTTCTGAACCTAAGTGTCATCCCTTTTCACCTTTAGACGACATTATTATAACCAAGTGCAAATATCTTAAACTTTTTACAACGTTGTCATTATTCTAGGAGTAAAACTATCTTGGTGACAATTATCAAATATTTGATTCAGTCCTCGGATTACATTCTTCTTCTGATACTGTAAAACTTGGTCTAGGCTTAAAGTCGCCTCATGGAGCAACCAGTGGCGGAGCGAGAAATTTCGAAAAAAAAAGAGGGGCAATGACTTAAGGAGGACCACTTTGGTCGTGTTTCAATGATGCCCATATATCCAACCAAATGCTTTCCGCCAAAGTAGGGCGCCCCCACCCAAATGGATTCGCCCCCTGGCAATCATTTTGATAGTTTGAATGTACTATAATGAATAGATTCCTCCCTGGTAAACCTTCCAGCAATACACTTATTACAATGAAAACAATGTCACAGGAAAAATGTCCTTTTTTCAGAGCTACATGCAAATATATAGTGACAGAAAGGAAACAACTTCCAATAATAAGCAGGACAAATATTAGTAACCGTCCATAGTCCCATGTAGAGAGCAATGCTTTTTAAAAAGACTTACTATTGAAGCTTGCAGTTTAAGTCCACTTAAGTGCCCAGGATTCTTCCTTCGGGTCAGATCAATTTTGCCCTAAGTGCGATTCGGATTTATGCCTCAGGATGGTTAATAAGCAAGGTTACCCTATTTTTGAATTCCGAAGATGTCGGATATTAATACAGAGTACATTGTACATGTACCTGACCACAAACCGTAGTGTTGTGCCGAAGTGAAAATATCGCGTTTCTCGAGTATGCAAATATCAATATGACTGAGGCCCTTGGATGCCTTTTAGAAGGCATGTTAGGCGGACCTTTTTTTCATTGGGTCGAAATTCGCCATGTGACTCAATGTCCCTTCAAACCTGATCATCATTTAATGTTCGTTTTATCACCATCTCCTTGACATAGCAATTCACACTGCTTAAAAGTATTTAGCAGTCTCTTAACTTTAAAAGTATAAAACATTAAAATTCCCCTTTTTTCAAGTTGATTTCAAACTATACGAATATTCCTTCCCACCCTTCATTTTTTATTATCATTTCATCTTTATTTTATCATTCATTTCATTTTCATTGTCTCTATCTGGATACATAATTAAAGAAAACAACGCTACATGTATGTCGATCAGACCATAAGGTTGTGAACGGCAAAAGCAGTTTTATAAATTATTCTGTCTGGTACAAACAGATAGCGAACCATTCAGACACAACATAAAAAGTCAACATTTATTTTAACAAAATGGCCCATGGTACATGGTAAAGTCAATGCATGGTACATGCAAAACAGATTACAAAAGTTGATGACTCCATAATTTGTGTGACTTGTTGTGACTCAAAAACATGTGGTAAAAAGCTAAAAAAGATGAAACAAAAGGAAAAATATACTTACTGGAAAAATTGAACTTAAAAAAGTTACAAAAACAAAGTTAACCAAAAACTGAGCAAAAAATATTAAATGATGTACTTTAAACACAAAAATAACTAAATAACTAAATAAAAGTACACTTAACCTTAAAAAGTAAAAATAAAGAATCTTATATTTACCAAAAATTGAACAAAAGTCAAAATGAAGATGGAAAATACAAGTTTAACCTTTATCTCAAAAAGTATGAAAATATACCAAAAATATTTACTTTTATGGAAAAATAAATATACACATACAAAAATACAATCATAAATACAAAAATTCAACTTACATAGTGAGCTGTCACACAATGATGATAAATATATAACTCGATGAAAATTGTGGTGCACAATTGCATACAAGGTGACATTCGAAAGTAAACAGGAAACAGGAACAGGAAATCGATACAAATTGAAAGTGAAAGTTACAATCAAACACACCTTAAGTCAAAAATTAGAACATTCTATAAATATACAATGGTGTGTCACAAATTAGAACATGACTATAAATATGTAAATCTAAATATAGAAATCAAAAGTACCAAAATATAATAACAACAAGGTCAAAAATAAGAACAAAAATACTACTGAAATAGTCTAAATAGAAAATTTACAGAATAGAAATAAACTGCATAAGTTTCATGAAAATCATTATCTGAAGAATATAATGGCCATAATTAAAATGAATTATGGACATGACACTCCCCGTCTGATATTTACATATATCAACCATGAAAATCATACAAAATCAAAATGGAAAAAATGAAATAACAACACAAAAAAAAAAATCTGTACATCAAAAGACAATTCATCAAACAAAATACAAAAATGTTACACATTCAAAGGAACCAATTGAGTAATTGGTCGGATATATGTTTTGGGTTGTCCATCTCGAACCACTCTAAGCTGAACCTTCCTAGTGAGTCCATCAGATCCAGGAAAAGTTTGTTCCACAATACCGATCGGCCAATCGTTACGATGGAGATCATTGTCCTTCATAATTACTACATCATTGACTTCAATGTTAGGCTTTGATTGTTCCCATTTTGTGCGGTGTTGTAATGTTTGCAGGTAGTCTTTGCTCCACTTAGTCCAAAATTTATTGGCCATAACTTGAATCATTTTCCACTGATTCACATATATATCTCTCACATTTAAATGCTTGAAATCATCATTTGACGTGCCAGTTTTCTGAGTTAAAAGTGAGTTGGGTGACAACACAAATGGTGATTCATGATCAGTTGTTAAAGGCACAAGTGGTCGTGCATTCATAATAGCCATGGTTTCGGATACAAATGTAACAAGGACTTCATGTGTTAATTTGTTATGTCGGAATTCGAAAAGAATATTGTCTATGATTCGCCTTGCCACACCTATGAGGCGCTCCCAAGCTCCACCCATATTTGAAGAATATGGGGTATTGAAGTTCCAACACATGTCATTGTCATTAAGGAAGGTTTGTATCTTAGTGTCTTCTGAAAAGATAGCTTTAATACCTAACTCCTTAGTGGCACCAATAAAGTTAGTTCCTCTATCGGAATACAATTTTTTGACTGGTCCACGAAATGCAATGAAACGTCTAAGAGCATTTATAAAGGAATTAGTACTCATGTCCTCTAAGACTTCAAAATGAACTGCTCTACTAGACATACAGACAAAGATGACAATCCATCGCTTGGAATTTGCGCTACCGCCTCGTGTTCGTCGAGTTATTATCTCATACGGTCCAAAACAGTCTAAACCAACATAAGTAAATGGCGGACAGGGTTGAATTCTGAATTCCGGGAGATCAGACATTTTCTGAGACATAAATTTTCCACGAAATCTTTGACAATGTACACATTTTGATAGTACGGACTGAATTAAACGCTTTAAACCAGTAATCCAGAAACCGGCAGTTCTTATTGCCCCTTCTGTTATATGTCTACCCTGATGATGAGTGAGTTTATGAAAATGAAGTACTAGTAACTTAGCTATATGGTGAGTGCCGGGAATGAGAATCGGATGCTTTTCAGTATATGGAGAAGTGGAATGTTTCAATCTACCACCGACACGTAATACTCCAGAGGTATCTAAGAAAGGATCAAGTTTCAGAATTCGACTACTCTTAGCTATTTTGATGCCGTTGGTTAAGTTTTGTATCTCATTTGCAAAGACCTCATTCTGAACTTGCTTCACTAAATAAGTCTCAGAATCCTTCTTGATCTGAACATGGTGACAATCTAATCCCTTAACTAATCTTGCTTTATGTTTTAACAAAGAAATAGCTCTAACTAAAGCTAGCCAGTTTGAAAATCGCTCAAATCGGTTGGTTTCTAATGTAGGTTTAGAAATTTGAGTTTTACAAGTTGTAAGTTCTTGTCGAATTTCTTTGTCAATCTCAGGTGATACTAATGGAAAGTCAAGGTTTTCGCTTGATTGCTCACGAAACAAAAATGCAGGTGGCTTAGTCCACTGATTGACAACTTCAATATCTGGATTACTAACAAATCTAGTGCCTAAGTCGGCAGGGTTTAAACTGGTTGGTATAAAAGACCATTGAGATGGATCTGAAACCTTATGTATCTTTTCAACCCGATTACTGACATATGTGAAGAATCTCCTAGTTGTGTTACATACATAGCCTAAGACAACCTTGCTATCAGAGTAATAGTGGCAATTACTACAATCGATGTTTAGATGAGTACATATGGAATCGCCTAGTTCACTAGCTAAGACGGCTGCGCAGAGCTCAAGTCTGGGAATAGTGTGTCCCTTAAGGGGAGCTAACTTGGACTTTGCCATCAGAAAACCAACAGATATTGATCCTGTTTGATCAATAGATTTCAAAAAGGCAATGGCTGAGATAGCTTTCTCTGAAGCATCACTGAAGATGTGAATTTGAATGTCTTGACATAATGATAGCGATGACGGAATGATCATTCGAGGTATTTCAAAGCGGCCAAAAGACAACAAGGCTTTATACCAAGTATTCCATTTCATCTCATGATTTGGTGAAAGTTCATCATCCCAATCGGTTCCCGGTGGAACAATCTCTCTAAGTAGAATTTTACCACTTATGCTTAAGGGTGCAATGAAACCTAGTGGGTCAAAAAGACTGTTTATGGTAGAAAGGATGCCTCTACGGGTGACTGGTTTCTCATTCTCATTGACTGAAAAGACGAACATGTCAGAGTTTAAGTTCCATGAAAGGCCTAAGCTTCTCTGAGTTGGCAATAAATCGCAGCATAAATCAAGATCTTTCAAATCCTTACCGAGATCATCAGATAAAAATGCTTTCATAACCTCAATATTGTTAGAGATGATTTTGTGAAATCTAATTTTGCCATTTACATGTAAGGCATTCTGAGTTTTACGCAGAAGACTAATTGCATCGCTAGCGTGTGGTAGAGAGGCTAAGCCATCATCGACATAGAAGTTGTTGCATACAAAATCATGTACATCACTGTCAGAGTTTTCAACTGCTTTTCTTATACCATAAGTTGCAATAGCAGGGGATGGTGTATTACCGAAAACGTGAACTGTCATACGGTACTCAATTAAAGGTTTTGAGTAGTCATTATCGGCATACCAAAAGAATCTAAGGTAATCACGATGCTCATTAGAAACTCGAAATTGGTAGAACATTTGCTCTATGTCACCTGAGAAAGCTACTGCGTTTTCACGAAATCGCATTAAAATACCAACTAGGCTATTAGTAAGATCTGGCCCGGACATAAGTGTTTGATTGAGTGATGTCCCTTGAAAGACGGCAGACGAGTCGAAGACTCCACGGATTTGATCCGGCTTTTTGGGATGGTACACCCCAAATAGTGGAAGGTACCAACATTCAGAATTCTCAGGTAGGCTCGGTGCAACCTCAACTGCTCCACTGGCAAAAACTTTGTTCATGAAAGTTTTAAAATGTTCGGCTTTAACAGAGTCTCTACGAAGACTTGAATCTAAAATGAGCGCTCGCTTCCACGCTAAAGGTCGATTGTTCGGCATAGAGATTTTCGCTTTACGAAATGGCAAAGGGGCGGACCAGTGACCAGTGTCATCCATTACAAAGTGATCATTCATCAGTTCTATAAATTGTTTATCCTCAACAAAGAGACCCACCTTATTGTCATCAGGTGTTCGAACAAAGATATCATTAGCCTCTTTAACTTCGAAACTTAGATCGCACAATGGAAATAAAGTACTACGCCCGTCCACAAGGACATTTGTTTTACGTACTATAGCTGGTGGTGGATGTACTTTGCCTAAACAGACCTCTCCAATTACAACCCATCCTAAGGGTAATTGTTGTGCAAACGGTTTACCTTGACCCCCTAAAACTTGATTCAGGACATGGTGCACATCCGGAACGTCACGACCTATCAAAAGTTCGACTCTTGCGTTGGGATCTAAACAAGGTAAGTATTCAGCGATTTGACGTAGGTGTGGGTGAGCACGTGCTACATCAGGTGTCGGAATTTCAAGTAGCTCATTCGGTATCGAATCGCATTCTATTACATCACTAAGATTAAAAGATGTCTTGCCATCAACGGAATCGATTCTAAGATCTGAGCGTCTACCAGTCATCATATGACTACCGGAACATGAAGACAACGTAAAGTTTGAAGCCGTACCTCTTATACCAAGACGATCGAAAAGAGTTGGTGCTGCCAAAGTACGGTTACTCTGGTCGTCTATAATTGCATATACACGAACAGGGGAAAGCGACTTGTCACTAAATACATCGACTAATACAGTTTTTCCGCATGAACGGCCGAAACGATTATCGCCACATAACTCGGTACATGCATTTACAACAGTGCTTTTATTTTGCTCCCCGCCATCAGTTTCTACAGTTTTGTCAAGAGTTTGAGAGTCTGCGCTCGGTCCAGAAACCTGAGAATTAACATGCATTGCAGACGAGTGACGGTTACTTTTACACACAGAGCATGAAATGGGTGCCTTACAGTTTCTAGATATATGGTCAGTAGCTTCGCAACAACGGAAACAGATACGTTTCTCTTTCAAAAACTTTTGACGATCAGAAAGTGGGCGTTTCCTAAATGCAAAACACTCATTCAGACTGTGACCTGCCTTATGTAAAGGACAACGTACAGAGTTCTCTGATTTAAGATCAGTCTTTCTAGTTACAACCTTTGTATTGGATGATTGCTTAGTACTTTGGTTAGTGTTTGTCTGATTGAAAGCTGGGTCGTTACGGATCTCACACATCTCTTTAACGAACTTTACAAAGTAGGAAAATGGTGGGTAGGATATACCTCTAGATTGCTTATATGAAGATGCACGTGTGGCCCATTTATCTTGCAGTGAAAAAGGTAACTTTGATACAATTGGAGCGACCCCTGATGATGAATTGAAATAACTCAATAATGTTGAACAGGCTGGATTAACCATAGCAGATTCTACTTCAGTTAAAATGTCTACTAGATCATACATTTTCTTATTGTCTTTGTTGTTCAAAGTTGGAAAGTTGTTCAATTTACTCTTTAAAGAATGTTCAATCATTTCAGGTCGACCATACCTTTCTTCAAGCCTTTCCCATATTTGTCTCAAACCTCTTGGTGGATCGTGTGCATTAGCAGCTCTAAGCGATCTTGCAAACCTACTTGACTCAGGTCCCAACCATTTCACCAAAAGATCCATTTCTTCAAACGGAGTAATGCCAAGTTCTTTGATAATAGACTGAAAAGAAGCTTTCCAAGACATATAAGTTTCAGGTGAATCATCAAAGTTACTAAATCTAGACAATAGTAAGTCTTTTCTTAGCATAAATCTGGTTATATCTGACATAACATTGTTCATAGAAGAATCACTATTTACTACTTGAGTAGATGATGTAGGTACACTTGTAGCCATGTTTATAAGATGTGTAGACGTAGGTGGAGGAGGATAATATGTAGGAACTACTGGCTTTGATGTCGAAAATGTATACACAGGCTGAGTAGTTGATTGCATCTGAACTTTTGAGACAGACGGAGCAGTAACATTTGTAGTGCTAGTGTTAAACTGGACTGAATCACTCACGTTAGTAGTGTACGGCACATAATTATCTATATCTAATTGTTCTATGTATTGTTTGACTGACTCTTGTTTATCAACATGTGCAGAGGGTAAATCAAGTTCTTGATCATCATAACCTTCTAGGATCTTAGCCTCAGTTTCAGTAACAGCTATTATGCTTTCTTGTTTGACAATGTTTAAGTTTGCCTCAATGTCAGCTTTTTGTTTTAAAAGTTCACTTTCTTTTCTAACATAATCAAGACGTACCTTCTCTGCTTCAGCCTTGGCCCTCTTACGACTTGCTGTTGATTTGCTGGATCTACTTACTTGAGACAGCGTCTCGACAATCTCTCTCTTTATCACCTTTATATTATCTGTCACTTGTCTCACACTACCTATACAGCTGTTGAAATGTTCTTTATGGTCTTCTAGTATCTCCAGAGCCTCCTTGGTGTTCTGTCTTTGAAGATATGACTTGTAATCTTCGGATTTCACACAAAACAGTTTGAAATTGTCACTGATGTCTTTCTCTAGTTGTCTAAGATCTTCTAAAGTATGTTTGTCGTTCACTGTAACCATCAAATCTTCTATTTTGACCCAAACTTTGTCACAAATGTCTTTTAGTTTCTCGCTGGTTTCGTCAAAGTTCATCTTGGCTTTGAATGTCAGTTTACGTAATCGTCTAATGGACATTAACTATCTTTTTACTATTCTGTCTGGTACAAACAGATAGCGAACCATTCAGACACAACATAAAAAGTCAACATTTATTTTAACAAAATGGCCCATGGTACATGGTAAAGTCAATGCATGGTACATGCAAAACAGATTACAAAAGTTGATGACTCCATAATTTGTGTGACTTGTTGTGACTCAAAAACATGTGGTAAAAAGCTAAAAAAGATGAAACAAAAGGAAAAATATACTTACTGGAAAAATTGAACTTAAAAAAGTTACAAAAACAAAGTTAACCAAAAACTGAGCAAAAAATATTAAATGATGTACTTTAAACACAAAAATAACTAAATAACTAAATAAAAGTACACTTAACCTTAAAAAGTAAAAATAAAGAATCTTATATTTACCAAAAATTGAACAAAAGTCAAAATGAAGATGGAAAATACAAGTTTAACCTTTATCTCAAAAAGTATGAAAATATACCAAAAATATTTACTTTTATGGAAAAATAAATATACACATACAAAAATACAATCATAAATACAAAAATTCAACTTACATAGTGAGCTGTCACACAATGATGATAAATATATAACTCGATGAAAATTGTGGTGCACAATTGCATACAAGGTGACATTCGAAAGTAAACAGGAAACAGGAACAGGAAATCGATACAAATTGAAAGTGAAAGTTACAATCAAACACACCTTAAGTCAAAAATTAGAACATTCTATAAATATACAATGGTGTGTCACAAATTAGAACATGACTATAAATATGTAAATCTAAATATAGAAATCAAAAGTACCAAAATATAATAACAACAAGGTCAAAAATAAGAACAAAAATACTACTGAAATAGTCTAAATAGAAAATTTACAGAATAGAAATAAACTGCATAAGTTTCATGAAAATCATTATCTGAAGAATATAATGGCCATAATTAAAATGAATTATGGACATGACATAAATATTTTAATTAATTTCTACATTACTTATATTTTTGTCGTGACTGAAATAGACATCCTCTTTACCGTCTCTACCTAATTCTCCTTTTTTACAATGACAGTCAATCCTCTCCTCTCCGATTGGCGTTGTGTCCCCCTTCCTATCATTTTATGTTAATTGAATCACCCCTTTTATGTTCATCTCCCGGATATAGCCGAAATCGCGCTCTTGGAAGAAAAGCAATAACTAACTTACTAACTATTGAAGGAAAACTTAAACGACAATGCCATATTGTATGAACGGACAATCTCTTGCAAGACCAAATAGTACTGCAACCAAAAATTCAGTGCGACGACTTTATTGTATCAACACCGCTTTAAATGTACAAAGGTTATGCAGTCGGCAGGTCAGTTATTCTGCTCAAGGACAACTACATTAGCAAAGCACATAAATAACCGGCCAAAGTTAATAAACTTTTTTTGTCAAAATACAAATGACAACAAAGTTCCAGACAATAAATTTTGCTACGCCTGACGCGCGTTTCGTCTATTCAAGACTCATCAGAGGCGCTCTACCAAAATATTGAAAATGCCAAACACTGGATGAATATGAAGAGCATAGAACAGTATAACCAAAAATACCAAACTGGAGAACCAAATTATTACTAAGATATTCAACCTATGTCTGGGGTAGGAAGAACCTTAGGGTTTAGACAATTTTGAAATTTAGACGGATAATTTAAAGCTTTGATGTATTCTCCAACTCAAAAGTGTTGGTGCCGGAGCGGGCTAACCTCGGGGAATTTAAACTCCACCAGCAGTGCTAACCTTCACGTGTGTTCGAAATACAAATGACAACAAAGTTCCAGACAATAAATTTTGCTACGCCTGACGCGCGTTTCGTCTATTCAAGACTCAACATCAACCGATTTTCAAGATCCAGTCGTAGTATTACAATGCACCCTAACTTATTCTAGTACTTCCCCAACTATTTGTATGTTATAATTAAAGGTATACCTAAATGACAGTTTGAGACAAATTTTGCTGAATCAGATATCAACAAGGTATGCAATCGAGATATATTTATTTTCGCTAAACACGCAATTTATATATGCCTTTTAACGTAATTCATTTGTTGACACTAAATTTACTATCGAGTAAATGAGTATTTATAAGATAAAGAAACATACATTTAAGACAAAAATGGAATTGTTTGTTGTACCGATATTGCCTTTATGCAACTTTTGAATGAGGTATTATATTTCGTAAAAGGCCAATAACCTTCTACAGATCTGTGACCGACTTTGATGTACGAAAAAACTGTTTCACTTCATTATGATAACTGCATTAGAGTTTACGATATGACGAATTGTACAGTATGACATGTATGAGAGGGGGTACATTGAAATCAACTTGTCATTATGTCATTTTAAACTTTCATAACATACTGCTATGCTACAGTAACTGATGAAGAGATAAATTTCAAATTTGGTCACAGTCTACCATCTACCCATATTCCATATTTCACGTGCAATGAACGTGATATTTTCCCCTACACGGTGCACCGCTATGATTAGCGGTCAGGTTTTACGCATAAAATAGAATGGATATGGTGAGCTGCAAAGTTAGAAAGGGGTGTTTGTGTGCCAACAGTGATGAAAATCATCTTTCTCTCCCTACCCACCCAATGTTCATCGTGTACTGTGTTACAACCCTAGATTGTCTACGAGGAGGCTTAACTAGGCAACCGAAAGCTAGATTTTTATCTAGCCTAGGTGGTCTAGTGGTCTAGGGCGCTAGACACAGTGCAGGCGAAGTTGCCATAAATGACAGAGTATGGGTTCGATTCCAGCTCAACCCCATACTGGATTTTCCGGTGTCAACGGCTTTAAAAAAATGATTTTCATCACTGTTGGCACACGAACACCCCTTTCTAACTTTGCAGCTCACCATATCCATTCTATATTATATCGATTACTTTACAGAGCTGTGCGCAACACCATTTATATTTACGCATAAAAGCCTGACAACCACGGCATTCATTATGACAGGACTGCACCATTCAATCAATCGGGGCACACATCCAAGTTGCTTTGTGGGCAAATTAAAACGGCCCACCACTTTTACCTACAGGCTAAGCTTGGCTTATTTGATACCTAGAATCTGCACGGGTTGGGTATATTTCAAACTTCGCAAATAGCTTAAGCAAAATTGGTTGAAGCTTCCTTCCACATTCGGCAATTTACCTCCAACCTTAGTACATCACGGCTAAGTGCTACCACTTGTAAAACTCACGTCGCGTTGCCGACAATCAATTTAAACCAACAACTCTACTCATCTGGGAAGGATGAATCTAGTAATTGTCTACGAGCACTTAATTTCTGAGAGATGACAACCGAGAAGCAACATTTCACTGTGCTAGAAAATTTTGTGCAAGACGTCACTCTTTCTTCGAGGAAATAATTATATGTTCAAACAGCTGTGGAAAAAAAACAGTAATACACAAGTAGAGGCCATTAAACACAAACAGGGGCAAGACGAAAAAACGGACAACATATTAACATGGAAAAAACAAAAACAACTGAATATCCAATTACAACATGATCTCTAGTCGTAATGAGAGTGAACTCAGGTGCCCTGTAAGAGTAAGCGGTCCCTGCCTGCTATAGCACACCTGTCGAGCTGCCAAATTCAAATTCAGTGTGTCAAATCCGGTAGAGGAAGACAACAAAATCCTATGACAAACCATAATATGTACCCGAGTGAGGTTGTTTTTTATGCACTAATAACATTACATGTATAATTATAGGTAATATTAGTGCGATCAACATGAAAGCGATGATGAGATGAACACAAAATAATATTGAGTTATAAAGGGGCGTACATGTATTGAAGGATGAAGGAACAGTTAATTTTGGACGACTGGAAATAGAGAGCAGTGGGTTGCCTATTTAGTTTACTACATGGCGGTCCACAAAGGTATTGTTATGTGCATAAATCGTGGCACCCTCCACAAAGTCGGTCCATTAAGGTCAACGGTCAGGCTTTCCATTTAAAGACCTTAAATCTAAGCGGTCATGGCTACCCTATTCAGCCACCTAAGATTGGTCGCCGTGTTTGCCTAGCACTAACCCAATGCCAGAATTTCAATACCCTTAGTCCCCTCTAACGACAAGCTAGGGTTAACACCTTGGTCGCCCTGTTGGCAGAGCACTAACCCAATGCCAGAATTTCAATACCCTGAGTCCCCTCAAACGACAAGCTAGGGTTAACACCTTGGTCGCCCTATAGGCAGAGCATTTACCCAATGCCAGAATTGCAATACCCTCAGTCCCCTCTAACGACAAGCTAGGGTAAACGCCATGGTCGCCCAGATGGCAGAGCACTAACCCAATGCCAGATTTTCAATACCCTAAGTCCTCTCTTACGACAAGCTAGGGTTAACACCTTGGTCGCCCTGTGGGCAGAGAACTAACCCAATACCAGAATTGCAATACCCTTAGTCCCCTCTAACGACAAGCTAGGGTTAACACCTTGGTCGCCCTGTGGGCAGAGCACTAACCCAATGCCAGAATTTCAATACCCTTAGTCCCCTTTTACGACTTGCTAGGGTAAACACCTTGGTCGCCCTGTGGGCAGAGAACTAACCCAATACCAGAATTGCAATACCCTTAGTCCACTCTAACGACAAGCTATGGTAAACACCTTGGTCGCCCTGTTGGCCAAGCACTAACCCAATGCCATAATTGCAATACCCTTAGACCCCTCTAACGTCAAGCTAGGGTTAACACCTTGGTCGCCCTGTGGGCAGAGCACTAACCCAATGCCAGAATTTCAATACCCTTAGTCCCCTCTAACGACAAGCTAGACTCCGCTCCAGAACATGTAATTGAATACAAACACTATATTAGTATTTCAGAATTGTTGAGACATCTATATGTATATTATAATCACAAATTATTTATCGAAAGACATATTTTATCCTTACGATTACTGTCGGCTTACATTTAAATCTCCTGTAAATATAAGTTACAATTTGTATTTGCCGTGTAAGATACCGGTATAATAGCTTAACGAGTGACAAATATCGGGAAACACGAGTTATCTATCTTGAGGTTTTCCACTGTATCGCAATTAGATTGTATTTACGGTCTGCATGTATAGTCCCAGCTTATTTTCTTTCAAATCGATGTAGGGTCATGTTAATTTTACTCCCTGCCCAATAACAGGTAAAATGTAACTATTTTAAAATTATTTTAAAACTTGGTTTTGTTTGTTAGGTTTGCAAGACAATAAAGAATTTAGATCGAATATATCCAGCATGGGATTTTCCAAACGGTATACACCGCATATTTACCTGCTCTCCTCAGGGTACTCCGGTTTCCTCCACGATTAAAACTGACCGCCCTACATGACCTTGGTGCGTCAATGGCGTTAAACAATAACACACACACAACAAATATTGTTTTGTAAACAGGGCAGGGTGGCATGGGGCATACACTCCCATTGCTCTGTGGGTTAAGCTTTCTTTCGTAACAGTCCAGTAATAAAAAAGGTGCTTTAAAGTTTTAAGTAACAGCATTAGTACTGCTGAATGTTGGTCTATTCCATTGCCATCGGGGATTAGTACAAGGGCGAAAAAGAATTCAAAATACAGGTGCATTTGCAATAACGCATGGCTGCACGTATAGACGATATTGAGATGTGGAATAAGTGTACGCGACACAACAAACATAAACAAACAGCAATTCAAAAAATCACAACGGAAAACAGCAAGCAGTCTTCAACATGACCATAGGTCACTGCTTACCGTCTTGCATTGGCCCAAGACTTATAATACAATACAAAAGTTTCAAAACCAATCCTAAATCATCAACGAAAGACCGAATTCTTGACATAAAACAGTTAACACAGAATGACAAGGATATAACAGTATATTCGCAGTGTAACTAGTTATGGCATAACTTACAAAATGACTTACTACTGTTCGCATAGATTGTCACATATATAATCATACTGTAAGGCAAATGCACCGATACATTTATTAAAACGGACGATTGATAGATTTATGTTAACACTTTTCCAGTTTTTATCACGACGTGACAAACTATATGATAAGAAAGCTTAAAAAAACTATATATTTGCCTGCGCAGCACATGTGAACGAAACCAAATAAGACGAAACACACGATGATTGCACTGCGTAGTTCACGGGAAATATTAAATGTCAAGGTTTCTATAAAGATTGTAAAGTAAAACAAATATAATAATTCCCAAGAGAACGCTTAATTAGACTAACAAGAGGCTCCCAGGAGCCTGGATCGCTCACCTGAACTACACAGATACATATATTTTGTAGATATTATTGTGCTTAACTATATGCGATTTAAATTTCTGAAATAACTTGGTTACATGTAGTTTTCAAGTTATTGGGCTTAATAAGTGCAAAATTTAGAAAAAAAATGAAAAAAAGGGCAAAAACTCCCACATCAGCAGTCAGATCTTTTCCAAAATTTCAGGACAGGTACTTAATATGCTGATCACTTTCGATTTTTGCACAATTTTGATATCTGAAACCATTTTTGAGTTATTAGCAAAAAAATGAAATTTACGCCCTATGTTCTATTTTTAGCCATGGCAGCCATGTTTTTTTACGAATCACAAATATGAACGATAGAGTTGTAGCATATAAGCTGTTAAACAAGTGTGCCAAGTTAAGATGCAGTTGGTCTTACGGTGCCAGACAAGTTAATCTTTTAAATTCAGGGGAAAAGTAATGAACAATGGTGAATTTTGTTGTTTTAAGGACAATAACTCCTAATAGAAATGGTCCTACAGCTTTGACCTAAATACATGAGATGTAGATATTGATGTGCTTGATCATATGCAATTTAATTTTTTGAAATATCTTGTATAGTTTTCAAGATATATGGCTAAATAAGTGAAACATTTTGAAAAAAATCCAGATAAAGGGCAATAACTCCTACATCAATTGTTGGATCCTCTTGAATCTTTCAGAGCAGGTAGATCTTGAGATGCTGATCACTTTTGTCTCCAATCAGAATTTTGATTTCTGTGACTATGTTTGAGTTATTAGCAAAAAACTGCAATTTACTCTTATGTTCTATTTTTAGTCATGGCCGCCATATTTTTTGACGAATCAAAAATCTGAACAATACGCTTGAAGCATTTATGCTATTAAATAACTGTGCCAAGTTTGGTTGAAGTTGGATGTATGGTGTCAGACAAGTTAATCTTTGAAATTCAGGGTAAAAGTAATGAAAAATGGCAAATTTGACGCTTTAAGGGCCATAACTCCTAAAAGAAATGGTTCCACAGCTTTGACCTAATTACATGAAATGTAGATCTTAATGTGCTTAATCATATGCAGTTTGCATTTTTAAAATATCTTGTATAGTTTTTAAGATATAGGGCTAAATAAGTGCAAAATTTTGAAAAAATCCAGAAAAAGGGCAATAACTCCTACATCAATTGTTGGATCTTCTTGAAACTTTCAGAGCAGGTAGATCTTGAGATTCTGATCACTTTTGTCTTCAATCACAATTTTGATATCTGTAACAATTTTTGAGTTATCAGCAAAAAACTCCAATTTACCCCTATGTTCTATTTTTAGCCATGGCGGCCTTATTTTTTGACGAATCAAAAATCTGAACAATATGCTTGTAGCATTTATGCTATTGAACAACTTTGCCAAGTTTGATTGAAGTTGGATGTATGGTGTCAGACAAGTTAATCTTTGAAATTCAGGGTAAAAGTAATGAAAAATGGTAAATTTTGACGCTTTAAGGGCCATAACTCCTAAAAGAAATGGTTCCACAGCTTTGACCTTATTACATGGAATGTAGATCTTAATGTGCTTAATCATATGCAATTTGAATTTTTAAAATATCTTGTATAGTTTTTAAGATATAGGGCTAAATAAATGCAAGATTTTGAAAACATCCAGAAAAAGGGCAATAACTCCTACATCGGTTGTTGGATCTTCTTGAAAATTTCAAGGCAGGTAGATCTTGAGGTGCTGATCACTTCTATCATATGCCAGAATTTTGATATCTGTCACCATTTTTGAGTTATTTGCATAAAACTGTTTTTGACCCCCTGTTCTATTTTTAGTAACAGCGGCCATGTTTTTTGACGTATCAATAATTCCAACGCAAACTTTTTGCACAATACCCTAAGGAACAACCATATCAAATTTGGCTGCATTTGGCCAAGCAGTTTCAGAGAAGAAGATGTTTGAAAAAAGCTAACGGACCATGGACGACGGACGACAGACGACGGACGCAAAGTGATGGCAATAGCTCACATGACCCTTCGGGTCAGGTGAGCTAAAAAGGAGTGATCATTCAAAACTTAAAGGTTATTTAATGTTTTATGTTGGAAAAATGTATTTAACTCCTTGGAGATATTAATTATATTTATCATTCAAGTAAAAAAAAACTTAATAAAGTCGGATTATTTTAGTACAGAAAAGTGACTGGGGAGTTTAACGTCGTGACTATACCTATATATAGGTCTGCAGCGACGTAAAACACAGAAAAGTAATATGTATGAAGATTATATACTAAATCGGTAAACTCCTTATCTAAAGCCACGCCCACTGTGCGAACTCTTTACAGTATACAATAACCACCCCTACTGCCAAGTATTAGATACAACACATATGTAACAGAAAAACAAGCCGTTAACACCCGTTACCGTACAGTTTTTCCGCTCGAGAAATCAGGTCAAAGTCCGAGGCGCTTGCGCCGAGGATTTTGCCTGATTCCGAGGCGGAAAAACTGTTCGGTAATGGGTTTACCGGTTTGTTTTCCTGTTACAAATGTTTTGTATCTGACTTGTACGACGTCGAAAAATTATATTAAAATTGTGTTATAATTTATTTATTGTAAGAATTGATTACCGTAAAATTTGTGTTTATAAATACATTTAAACCACCTAATTTTTTCCTCAGCAATTGTGGTCTAGTGGGAAGATGAAAGTTAAGAAAGACTTAGTGTCTGAATGAAAAAAAAATTAATAAATTTCGTCTTCATTCAAAGTTATTGAAAACATACAGCTGGCTATCTAGCTTTTTCCAAATTTTAACAAACTTAATATATCGATTGTTTTTTTTTCTTAAAAACAAACTCTTGCCGTAAAGGGAAAAAATGTAGGTCATAAAACATGTAAAACATAAAGTTGTTAATACTGATAACCTGTTTGTCGTAATTGAACGGATTGGTTCTGTTGGTTTTTTGTGTGTGAAATGTTTCATGATCGACATAATCAAAACCAAAATTTACAAGCGTAAGGTTGTCCTTGTTTTACATCATCATCATATCTCTTCGTTTTAGAAAAAAAAAACTAATTTGCTCAAATGTATCTTTTTAACCCGTCATATTTTTTTTATAACAAATTATACATCTAAATCGTACGGTAGAGTATTCAAAACGCACAACTAACGATATTCAATTTTGTGATAAGTATTTATCTTTTTTTATCATCTCTTCATGGACATAAGTTTTAAAAATCCAATTTCAATATCTTTAATTGATATAAAAATATTTCTTATTTTTTGGTCATTCACAGAGTTGTTATGGCATCAAGATCCATATTAGTTTTCTTTTTTCAATACAAGCAGAGTATTTAGAATTGTTTTAGTGAAGGGAAGCCTCCATTATGGGGTGGAATAATTTAAGACATGAGTATAGCATGAACTGGAGAACAAAACTCAGTTCAAATCTCACCCAGTATTTATTTAAGTTTATTTTTAACTGGCTGACCGTTTGGGGCGTTATTTTTTTACAAACTTTTTTGTTCACGAGTTCGCAAAATTTACAAATAATCCAGAAAGTGTGTTTAATGTTCAAATTTATTCAATATATGAATTGATTGTCGTAAAAGTTGGTGTTCATATATATTTACACCCCAGTTCAATTGTTAAAAGTCGAACTTTCATTTTCAGAAAGTTTCTTTGTGTGAATAGCTCTTTTGTTCTAAGAACAATAGGCTTAATTCACAATGGCAGAAACAGGGGTTTCCAGATACCCCTGCTTTTGCGCTTGTGAACACACCTCATGTTCATAGAGCAAAAGAGCTTCTCACACAAATAAACTTCTGTAATAACCAGCCCAAGGCATCTGAGAAGGAAATGAAAACAGTTCACTTTATAAGGTTTAAAATGAATTTTGATTTAAAAGAAGCAAAATAGATATATATTAAAAAAAACCGAGAAAATAAAACAAAACATAAAAAAATGAAAATAAATTAAAAAAAACAAAGCAAGAATATGTCCAATAGACAAATTGCTCATATTTTGCAACATAAGATACGGACGAACAAACGGAGGGACAGACGGGTGGACGCAGAAACGTATCCGACGATTATATGCCCCAATAACTTTTGTAGATAGGGCATAACAATGGATCAAAGATAGAATGGCCGCGGATTTCGTTAAACAGGAAGTAGGTAGGCAATAGACCTGAAATTAATTCAATGGCATGGGACCCATGCTGATTACCAAATATAAAAAGGATGTAATAAGAGGTTGCTGAGAAAACTGGAAAGAATATTGTCCATAATTGACCATTTATGCAAAACATTAAGAAAGTCAGCAAACTCTTAATCGAACCCCACGCTAAGGGACATCGTACTGCATATTAAAATACAAAATTCGAATTAAAATGAAATAAATTTTCTTCAAATACGCACTTTCCTCAACTAAAATTACCTGCTCTCAGAAATTAATGATATTCAAAAGGACAGCAGCCAAAGCACACCCGTCTTCCCTGATGGTCATATAAAAACTGTATGATTCTTAAAGATACTCAATATAGAAGTGTTCACTTTTTTAATTAGCGCGATACAAAATCAGCAGTTATTTGTGAAGTCATTAAAGTCAATAATCTGTTTAACAAGTTGATTAATCTGCTTTAATCTTTAAATCATCTCAGTTGCTTAATATCTGAATAAAAGAGGCCCTGTGTGGGGAAGACAAATTCTGAAATATGTTAACTAACTCAGTTTAATAATTAATACCACATTTTATTGCTTTCTATAAAAGATTGTAATCTAGTTTTGTTCTAAGTTTACTGGGGTGTAAGTTAGTTATACTATTCGGTATACGGTGTTTCTGGATAGGAAACCCACTCGGACCTCCGGTCCTCGGGGTTTCTTATCCAGAAACACCTTTACCTCATGGTATAACTATTACTTAAACAACCAATTTAATTGTAATCCTCAGTAGTCGTGGGGTAAGATTGAAGTCTAGTACAAGGAATGATGGTTCGAACCCCACTCAGGACAGGGATTTTTTCGAGACGATTTTATCTCAAAATGCATAAATGCAAAATGTCTTACAAATTAAAAAAAACATGAATATGATAAATAAATCTACCTTTCCAAAAACTATCACTTCGTAATGTACGCGTGAACTAAGTTGACCTTTAGATAAACAGGCCGTGTAAGATCTAAAAATAAAACAGGCCGGTAACACCCGTTAAAGTACTGAATTTGAATAGCTCTGTGGGGGGTAAAGTCGTACAATCATTCAAAACCCCCGCGAAATATAATTACGGTACTATAATATTTCCTAGGAAAATACTATTTTTACCAAATTAAAGATGAATTAGTTAAAATGTTTATGTGTATTTTATATGAAAAATCTACTGATTAGGTATAATACATATATGTATATAATTTGAATGTTTGGGACATTTGTAATATAAAATTTAGATAAAAATAATACGACCTATACAATTTAGCGTTAGCATTGTTTTCTACACAAATCCCTTTATTTTCGTTCCAAAATGTATAGCTTACATACGCAGCAGGATTTAGTAAGCGATGCAACAATAATCGTATGAACACTTACGATTATTGGTTGTACAAGTTTTACCGTTTTTGCTTTTATGAGAATATCTAAAATTGTCCTTGGTCCGTTTGACTTTGAACGACCACATTTACCCTTTTCGCATGGCATACATTGGTCTGTGCTATAAGTGCTGTGTTCTTGGTGGATCTACACAATATAATTAAATAGGCATTTAAAATTTCAGTTTGTTCTTTTCCTAAAGTTGTCTAATGGACATTTAACAAACAGCAACCAATTCAAATAACTAGTTATAGTTAGTCATTATTTTGCTCCAAATGAGCAAGACTTACTACATCAAAGTTTCCTACATATATTAACAACCTAAATACTGCATCAACACTTGCGTTTTTAAGTTAAAAAAGTGCTAGGTAGGCAAGCTTCTGTATAAGAGGCTTAGACGATACCCGAACGGACTAATTTATACCTGTTTTAATGCGTGAAAAGGTAGAAAAATGCGTTACGTAAAGAGTGGGGTCGTTTGAAATATTTCTTTCATGTTCCTTTGTAGATGCACATTTTTGATGAATTAGTTCGTGATGCTATATTTGTTGCTTGAACTGGTTTTCGTATATTGACCTGTGATTGTGTTTGTATAAATTGTCAGAATGTCAAGAGGCGGGTCAACAGATATAGGTTCAAAACTTCATTGTTTTCCAATGGCATCTATCTGATTTTTAGGTCATCATTATGTAAAGTCATAAGTTGTATAAGGTGCCACAAGTTGACGGAAGTGTAAAACCTATATATTCGATGAACTTAACATAAAGATAACATTTTCTATGACACCGATAAAACATTTCGACCTTTAAGTTCACGTGTAATAAAGGAGTTCCCTTTTAGAACTAAGAGTGATTAAAGCGAACATGGTTTAGAGGTACATGTATGGTACTAGAAAATAATGTCAATACAAATGCAATGTAATATTAATAAGTAATCCATCTATTTGTTTTTCATATCAGAATTTTTATTTATGAACTAGTTACGAAAACGTTAAATCCATAACAAGTTTTGTTTTCATTCCAATTTGACACGCGTGTGGATTCCGGGTTGCGAATAGGCCCACAGCAGAACTAAGCTAAAGTCCACCTAAAGCGCTCAGAAACCTGACGTTGGATCATGTCATTTTGCCGGGCCCACAAAGCGCGAGATGTGTGCCTCAGGAAATTATAATGGAGTAAGTCCTGTCGATATGAATGACGGAGTCGTCAGGCTATATTGCGCAAAATATGCACGCAAGAAGTTGGTAAAAAAAAATCACGTTCCTTGCACGCTAAAGAACCCTGCTGCCAAAACATGCTATTTTTGACTTCTGAAAGACCATTACATGTACATGTACTCCTTTAAGGGGTCGTCTGACATCTTCAACCCCAAAGGTATAATAAGAGTAACACGCTTTGGGGCCCCATGCAGGAGACTAAACTGTCCGATCCTACCCAACCCTTTTTACAGAGGCAATGGACATTTTGATTAGCCTTTGGGCCCCTATCGCCCAAATTTCATCATTTTTTTTCATTTTCATTTTATCAACCCTTCTATCGTCATCTCCCTGATATAGCCGATTTAGGGCTTCTTGGGAGTTAAAAACAACGTCGGTCGTTCGATAAACACATTTGCCCCACAAGATACACCTTGTGATGCTCAATAA
Organism: Arcuatula senhousia; assembly: GCA_963971305.1. Lineage (NCBI taxonomy): Eukaryota > Metazoa > Mollusca > Bivalvia > Mytilida > Mytilidae > Arcuatula > Arcuatula senhousia. The sequence goes on from OZ020315.1 coordinate 25,775,173, forward strand.
AATGCAGAATGACAACCATAATTTATTTTAAACATATTTTATTCAACAAAAGTGAATAGGATTGGATAGCAGGCATAGCCTATATACATCCTCTCCTTAAAGGCAACATACAACATGCAGATTGGTGATAAATATAAATACAAACATGATAAACAACAATAATCCCAGCCGCTCGGAAGGTGAGGGGCCCCGAAAAGTAAGCACATGGTGTGCACTACTTGGCGGTCCACAACGGGATTTTTTATGGCACGAAGCGTGGCACACACCAACGTCGGCCCACTATGATCAGCGGTCAGGATTTTCGTATTATCCTGATTACCCCCGCAGACGAGGGCCACCCTATTCTGCAATCTTTGGGACACACTTGGTCGTTATGTGGACTGAGCACTAACCAGATGTAATAATCCCTTGATCGCCTCTTACGACAAGCTAGGCTCGGCTTTGGGCCTTTTCGACACGTGGACCCAGTAAGTGATCTCGGCAAGTTGTTCTAAAGTATCAAAAGACTATGATTAATAGTTGCTGAGAAATCTGTGACGAAAATTTTCAACCTTGAAAATTTAGTGAAAAAAGTCAAAGTCGGTTTGTTTAACAGGAAGTAGTTGATCGACAGAGTTAAAAGCGTATCCCACAATATGGTGTACTTCTTGCATACCAAGTTTGTTAAATTCTGTTCAGTTGCTTAAGAGGAGTTGCGTTCACAAACTTTGATCGCAGACGGACGGACGATCGGACCTGTCAAAAACATTATACCCTTCGCAACTTTGTTGCGTGGGGTATAACTAGTAGAGTGAGTGAGTAAGTTGTTTTTTAACGCCCGTAACGTTATATAGGTTATTTACAGGAAGGATGATAAAATGAACATGAAATGATGATGATAAATGAAATATGGGGGCGGGGTGGGAAACAAAGGAGCGGTAAATTTTGAAGAAACACAGAAAAAGGGGAGAGGTGGATGGGGACGGAAAATTTAGCCTATGTGGTGCACAACTTGGCGGTCCAAAAAGGGGTCTTTTACGTGCATGAAGCGTGGCACTCTCCACACACGTTGGCCCACTATGGTCGGCAGTCATAGACCTGACAACTCCCGCGGACGAGAGCCACCCTATTCAGCCACCTAGGGTACACACTTGGTCGCTCTGTGGGCTTAGCACTGACCCGACGTCAGAACCCCAAGACCCTTAGTCGCCTCTTACGACAAGCTAGGCTCTGCTGCTGGCCTATTCGCCACCCGGGCCCCGCACGGGACCGGTAAATTTTGAAGATCCACAGGAAAAGTGTAGAGGTAGGTAGGGGCGGAAAATTTAGCCTATGCCTTTAGCTACAAAGGGGCCTTTTACGTGGATCCCTTCAATATATGTATAAACAGCAATTTAAAAAATCCGCAATGGATAATACCAACAGCCTTCAATTTTAGAAGCTTTGCAATACCTGGAGGTCCTGGAGGGCCTAACTTTCTCTATTGATAATGCATAGCAAAGGTAAAAAAATAAATAAATATATTTTTCTAAAAAGTCTGCAACGATAGAAAAAAATTCTGCTACATCTTTTGTTTTCTGCCACTCTTTACATTTATGTTAGGACGTGATCTATACATTAGAACTGACTTCATCTATATAGCAACTAAAATGATTTTATAAATCACATTAAATAAAAAAACCCATTTGGAATGAGAATCAGATTTACATTGTAGTACAGTGTACGTACTTTCTGTAAATTCAAGAAATTTTTTATGATCATAACAGAATATATATGTTACAGGCAATGTGTGGTTAAGGGATTACATGCAACTCATTGAAATAGAAGTCTTTTCTATTGATTATATGAAATCCTTTCATTTTCTAAACATTTTTTCTCTGGCCCCAAAATGATTTACTCACAAAACATCTATAATTAATTGTGCCTTCATCTTGAAATTTCTTGCTCCAACTATAGTTTTACTCCCGTCCCGTGTCGGGCCCCGAGATGCAAATAGGCTGGATCAGAACCTAGTTTGTCGTAAGTGGCGACTAAGGGTCTTGGGATTCTCACATCGGATTAGTGATTAGCCAACAAAGCGACCAAATGTGAACCCTAGGTGGCTGAATAAGATAACCCTCGTCCACGGGTGTTGTCAGGTTTATAATACGGAAACCCTGACTGCTGATCATATTGGGCCAACGTTTGTGGAGAGTGCCACGCTTTATGCAGGTAAATACCCCTTTGTGGACTTTATATCGTTGAAAGGACGAAAAACACCAACTCACTCACTCTATCACGCTTTTCTCCCGAGCTTTATCCGAGAGATGAACATGAAATGGGTGATACAATGAACATAAAACAATATGAATGTTCAGGTAATTTATTATCTTTTTGTACATTGATAGAAAGACTGTAGTAAATAAGATTCGCTTTTCTCTTTTCTGCCTGTATAAGATTCGTTAAAAGCTTGCATATAAGTTTACATCAAGTCTGCTTTACAATTTTGTTGTTGTTTTTTTTTTAATTATTATTGCAACTAGAACTGCAATGTCGTTTAATGTAGAAAGACAGCTTATTATTCTACAAGAAATAATATTTATGATTTCATTACTTAAAACGCACAATAGAGATTAAATATCAACTAAACTGATATGCATTCTTAGGGAATGGAATTAATAAGATATTGTTGGTACTCTCTGTGGGAATTTCTTTAAGTTCATCTTTAAGTACGGCATTCATCATATAACATGATATTTGAATGAAATGTCAAATACATTTGGGAAATACATCCATTCATTTTAAAAGCATAAAATAACAGATTATGAGGCCGTAAAACTACCCCATGGTTGCAAAACAAAAACACGCACCGTGTGACTTGTGAAAAACAATCTTTAGATGGATTAAAGACATAATTTTTACTATTGTTGAAATAAAAGATTGCACAATTAAACACCGAAGACTGAATGAAAGTTTAAAAAATCGAATGCAAAACGTGTTCTTGTTTTTAAACTTTATGTACTACTCTTGCAGTAAATCACAATGCTTGCTTTCTAATGTGACATGTAATCTGTCTTACTATCTTGTAATACAAGGGAAAAAACAGTCAAAAATTCAAATTTATTACATACACACAGACAGTTAAATAAAATGTAATATGAAGTATGATACATTTGTTCAATTTCCAATAGATATAAGAACGAACGTTAAATCGATATGGCCAGATTCTGTTTCAATAGTGACGTTTTGCGTTAGTTTTCGATGGATCTACATTTTGTAATTTCAATTTGGGGTTGTCTTTTTTGTGTCTTTGCTTTGTAAGCACAAGAAACTAATTCAACACATGGTGACGCTCATCAGAGCGATATTACATCTATGAAGAGACTAATTATGTAAATGTCATCGTAACAATACTGTTAAATATACCCCTAAAAACCAATTCTTCACTTACATATTGCTTTAAATAACATCGAATAAAAATCAGATTTAACAAAATGATAGGAATGGGATTACACAGGAAAGAAATTAATATTTCTAAAAATGTAAACAATTTTGACTTTAGTGGAAGGAAGGATTTACTCGATTTAAACACTTTTCGCAGGTGCTGCTGAATCAGTTAAATAGAAACCCGTTTCTATCATTTCCATTAATCAAAAGCAATAAGTTGAAGATCTGTGTTTCTTGTATGCACATGTAAATTATAAATAAAATTATAGACCAAAATACAGCATTTGAATCCAAACAAAAACCAAAAGTATTGAATCCTTTAATTCTTCCGATCCACTAATGAAGTATTCTGCATAAACTAATAGGTTCGAAAGCTCGCAACACGCGGGGCTCGTGTGGCAAAAAGGCCCAGAACAGAGCTTAGCTTGTTGTGTAATTCCGACCACCAGTAAGTGCTTTGCCCACAGAGCAAACAAGTGCTTACCCTAGGTGGCTAAATAGGGTTTTCTGTCGTCGGCAATGGTTGTCAGGTCATAACACAAAAAGCGTGACAGCTGACCATAGTGAGCCAACGTGTGTCAGGTTGCATGTTTCAAGATCCTTTTTTTAACCCACATGCTAAATATTCCGCCCCTACCCATCACTCTCCGTTTCAAAATTTACTGGTCCTCATCAATTCATCATAACGCTAAATGCACGTAAAAGACTGCCAAGTGGTGCACCACATAGGCTAAAATTTCCGACACTAACCACCTATCCCTTCTCCTGTGGTCTTCAAACTTTACTGGTCCTTTTTGTCTCAGTCCATCCCTCAATATTTCCCATCATCATTTCATGTTCATTTTATCATCCTTTTCCCATTGAATAACCTATTCAGCGTTGCATGGACATAAAGCACCAACTCACTCACTCTCTCACTCATTTCATCCATTTGAATTTCATGTTCATCACCCGTATACATATAGAGTGTTTTCTCACACCCCGTTCTCAAGATTAAAGTGAAACCATGTGAGTACCTGTATATTTAACACCTGTCCAAATGTTAACCAAAACTTTTTTTATACAAATGAAATATTATTAAATATATCAAAGGACATGTATCTAAAATTAATCATTAAAAAACCTTTTTAAATAAGATTACTTACTTTAGTTGGGATGCTTAATTTTTTTCTCTGTATTAAACGAACAACACAGACTGTGAAAGTTTTCATTTAACTAGAGAGTAAGTAAAAGGTCAAAAAATCGCAGCAAGACAAGGCCATTTAAAAATCATGCATTTTGGTCACGACGTAAAAAAATAAACTTTATTTGGTAGCTTGCTTTTTTAACCGGCCTTTCAGCACCAATTCCTTTGGACATTCGACCCAGACTATTTTGACAGGTTGTAAGATGAATTAACCTTGTGTTTATAAACTGAACGTTCGCAGACGTCTGCTTCGCAAAATCAAAGACTGTGAAATACATTTGAGAAAACAACACTCCTAAGTTAGTTAGTTAGTTATTGCTTTACTCCCAAGCTGCGCGATTTCGGCTATATCCGGGAGATGGACATGAAAGTGGTGATACAATGAACATGAAATGATGATGAAGTGGAGGAAATGGGGACACAAGGCCAATCGGGTAGGAGAGTTTTGACTGCCACTGGAAAAAGGAGTGATGGGTAGGGACGAGAAATTTTGCCTCCTGCATGGGGATCCTACGGGTCCTACTCTTACCGAGACCTGCAGCAGGGTTCTTTAACGTGCGAGGAACGTGACATTTTACCCAACACGGTGCACCACTATGGTTTGCGGTCAGGTTTTCCGCATTATCACCTGACGACCCCGCATCTCTCGATGTCAGGGCTGCCCCATTCAACCACCTGGGGCACACATCCCAGTCGCTTTGTGGGCAAAGCGGCCTGACCCCGATGTCAGGTTTCTGAGCGCTCTTTAGTGGACTTTTACCGACAAGCTTAGCGCTGCTGCGGGCCTATTCGCCTCCCGGGCCCCGCACGGGCACAACACTCCTAAGAAAACATTTGCTGTTTGCTAGCATATGAAAAATGATTTGAATTTTTGAGAGACGCTAGTAGATTTGCGTGTTTTCCCCCATACATTACTATATATACATTCGTTTTGATGCAAACGAATAATGTTGTATGCAAAATATAATTCAAAAATAATCAGAAAGTATGCGAGTGAATATCTTAAGGTGACTTACTGACTATTCACAAACCATCGCAGTCAATATTTAGGTTCCACCACAATCGTCTCATCCTGTGCCCATCTTTAATTGATTACAAAAAGTTTAGATTTTTTAACATTACAGGTAAGGGTTCTTCATTGAATTGCCAGTCATCTTAGGAAAGGGTTCCAGATAGTTCGAAATTTTTGCCGAGGGCTTCGTCACTTTTCATGCATTGGCTTATGGTGCGTCGAGGGTACAGTGGCCAGTCGTGTGAGTTGGGTTCATTTTCTTTGTCTCCGTTATCGGCTTTTGGACCAATGTTGAAAGAAAATACGCCTCATCTCTTAAAAAGTTATATCTTTCGATATCAGCCACTAGTAGCAAATTTCAAAATTATGTCAGCTGAAATTACACTATTTGTTATTGTTTCAATTAGTTTGTGACAGTTTGATGTACTGAGATGATCACCTCTTTATCTCTTTTCATATTCTGCCTCACAACTATGTCGTGTTTTGTGTTAATAGACCTATAGATCGCAATTGAAGAAGGAGGTTGGGCGCCATAAAACCAGGTTCAACCCACCATTTCTTTTGAAATGCCTGTACCAAGTCAAGACCATTGCGATCTTTAATTTCTCTGGTGTGTCTTTGTCTTGTTTTATCTTCTTCTTGGATATATGAGATTGATCATCCCATAATGGTAATTTTGTTGTTACCTTCATATTTTACTCACTCACTCACCTATCTCTTTGTCAATGACCTTCAAAAAATATTGTTATTTTGTCTCACCCCACCTCCATATATCTTAAGTTAACATTTCCATGTTTTTGCCCTTATGACTTACATGTATAGGCGTAAATAACAAAAATCCCTTTTCACTTTTTTTTTATCGTGATGCCGATCTAATTCGTGCCGACAGCTGGAGATAAAGATATTTCGTTTTACGACGTCTTTGACTCTGTTTTAGAATTATCTTGTGTTAAGCTTGTTCAATTGTAGACTTTTAATGGTCTTTTAATAAGTCCATTTGAAATGATACAATGTATCATGTCGAAATGGGCATCACCAGATATTCAAAGTTTTTTTAATAATATTTGGTAACGCCATGTGCCTATTGTACATATGTCCTTTTTGCCAATTACGCCTATTAGTATTCCTTAAGTAAGTTGACTTTAAATAAATGGTTTTCAAAACATAGTTTAAAAGACAAATGAGTCTAGACCGTTTTTATGTGTTTTAATTTTTAAAAAAAATATTCAAAAGCATGTTAAGTTAAAATGAGTCCTTTAAAATAAGTGCACTCAGACGTAAACAAAAACAAGATCTTCATTCCTGGGTCAAAAGATAAGCGACAGACAAGCAAACGCATCTTACCAAAAGGAGACCCCTACCTGAAGCTAAATACCAAACATCGAAAGCTTACAAATAATATCAGCTTAGAACGGACGGACAGCACTTCTATGTTCCCGCTCCGTGTTTCGGCAGGGGGGATAAGCATGCCATGGTCAGGAACAGCTTTATATGTATACATGTGTAGATACGTATTTTAAATCTAAAAGGCCTAGTTGGTGGTGGTTTTCTTCCTGTCGTCATGTTATATTTAAAGTAATTTTTATATGTATTTTTTTTCTTAATGTATCCACCCCCCCCCCCCCCCCCTCAATGTGTTTGTTGTTGTTTCCACTGTTTCATCAACTTCCGTTTCGATTTAATCTTTCGATTAAACTGACATTGTTGCTCCGTAGCATATTATTCAATCAATCAATCAATCAATCAATCAATCAAATTTAGTGTCATATAAACATCTAGACAGAGTTTGTGACAAAAACAAATAGTATAACAAAACAACAGTAGAAATACATAATTAACGTATAATACATGATATTTTACGTGAACAATGCAATATAGGCTTTAATTGCAAGTATTTTATTAAGAGTCCCCTGTCCTCAATACTAATGATTGTTTTAAATAGGAACTTATAACATAAACTTGTTTATAGCTATTTGGATTAAGAAGTATTTTTAATTTTTGGTTGTCATTATATTGTTCATAATGATCAGTATTTTCAAAAAATTCTTCGATTAATTTTTTTCGCAAAGACTCGTTTAAAACTTTCTTTTAGATCTAGGCACAAAAGAGTTAAATTGTCTTTGAAAATCAATTTTAGTTTGTGGGCTTTTTTCAACAATATTTTCTGATGCCAACCTTTAAACAGCTTTGAATATGTCATAGAAGGCATTTTTTCTTGTTTGCGTGTATGGTAATCACGAAAGACTTTTCAAAACTGTATCCCTGTCTTATAAAGTGTGAAATTTTTGCACGTTTCATCGTTTGAATATTATATAAGAGTTTAATCTTTAACGTATCGATACATCCTAAATTAACATTGAAAAGTGCAAGGTTCCGAAATGCCTTTCAAGGCTAAATCTGCAATAAATATTACCACCACTTATACTGACGAGACAAACCCTAAACATCAATTAATAATGAAACTGGTTTTGATGAGTATCCTCATTCAATGCGTTATGACATTGCCGTGATGAGGAGCTTATAACGGAAAGGAAATTGTTATGTTTGGTTCCTCATTTGAATATAGAATACGTTTGCTTCATATCAAAATGGCCTTGACTATTGTTACGAAATTTTAGACATCGTGAGTCATGGTTCTAAAAATAGTTTTATGACTCAGGCTTCGTAGATTTAACTATTTGAGACATTGATTCATGAATATTTATACCAAAATGATATGTCTTCAATATACGTTGATTTCTTGAATCTTTCTTTTGCTGTGATTTCCCTGCTGGGTTAGTTATTGAATGATCCATTAAATCCTTAACAGCGTTTTGTCCCTGAAAATGTACTTATAAAACACCCAAGAACTCGAAAGTAGGACGTTTGTACTTGGCTTACAACAATATATAGAAGAAACAACGACGTAAAAAATAGATAATGGATATGGTAGGGTACAGCTGCTAACTGGAACGAGTCAGTGTTATGTTTTACAGTATGTCATCAAGTCTTTGTACTGCAAATAACATTGGAAAATCCAAAAGGGTGTGAGCTGGAAACGATACTGCGATACCTGTTGTCTTGCAATCTCCAGTAGGTCGAGGATTCCACACGACCACGGACACCGTTAAATACAAATAGGTGTTGGTAAATCGGTTTCATTCTTCGGCGGACTCAAAGATCCACACAAAAAATTGAAATGAACACATATTAACATGGAATGTGAAAGTTTTGTCAAATTTTTGGAATCCATGGGTAACTTAAAAATAAAAATAATAATATCTTTGTTCAGCTTCTTCATTAAAAATTTTTTAATCAGGTTTTGAACGAGATTTCAATATACATGTATTGTTTTACAAAGGTTTACTCCTTCAAAAAAATTTACATGTGATTATTGTAATATACATGTAACACATGTTTTCTGACTTGTGGTACCTTTTACAATTTTAATAAAATGACAGGTACTGAATTGACAACAGGTTACGTCTGAAAACAAAAGGCTCCCAGGAGCCTGAATCGCTCACCTGAACTACACAGATACAAATGTTTTGTTGATGTTATCGTGCTTAACCATATGCGATTTAAATATCTGAAATATCTTATTAAGTTTTAAGATATAGGGCTCAATAAGTGCAAAATTTGGCAAAAATTACGAAAAAGGACAATACCTCCCACATCATAAGTAGGATCGGTTACAAAATTGCAGGCCATGTAGATCTTAATATGCTGATCACTCTTGATTCTTGCACAATTGTAGTTCTACTTTTAGCCATAGCGGCCATGTTTTTTGACAAATTGAAAATCTGAACGATAGAGTTGTAGCATATATGCCATAAAACAAGTGTGTCAAGTTTAGATGCAGTTGATCTAATAGTGTCAGACAAGTTAATCTTTGAAATTCAGGGGAAAAGTAATGAAAAATGGTCAATTTCGACGCTTTAAGGGTCATTACTTCTAAAAGAAATGGTCCAACTGCTTTGAATTAATTGCATGAAATGCAGATCTTGATGTGTTTAATCATATGCAATTTGAATTATTGAAATATCTTGTATAGTTTTCAAGATATAGGGCTTAATACGTGCAGAACTTTGAAAAATCCAGAAAAGGGGCAATAACTCTTACGTCGATTGTTGGATCTTCTGAAAAAGTTCAGACCAGGAAGATATTGAGGTGCTGACTACTTTTGATTTTTGCACAATTTTGATACACTGTGAACCAAAATAATGACTGACATTACCATGTACAGTTCAAATTTAATTTAAAATGACTGAAATGAACTGTAATTTACCACAATTTATCTGTAAAATGCTGATTTTCTTTGATACAATATCTTCAGTAATTATCAATTTCCGTATTTGTACTGTTTTTAATTGTCCATAACTGTAGCAGATGATGTCAGTTTATATCAGTCTATTTTATGACTTGTATCAAATCATGACAGTCATAGAAATAAGATCCGTGAAATTTGAGGGGACAGGAACGATAGATTTTCAAATAGTAAACGTCTAATTATCGCATATTGAGGACATTCAAAAAAGAAGTGGGTGAAAGTTTCTTGCTGATATCAACATCTGCAAAGAGGGTCTTGCACGATGCCTACTCTGCTTAGATCATAATTAAGGAAATAAAGGTAATTATAACTAAACTACCGAACTTGAATGATCAATCTCATAGTCCAGAGAAAATGACAAAAACAAATCAGTCATACTGGAGAAGGTGGCGCCACATCTCATTTGTGTTAATATGATATTTAACTTTCTGGGCCCGTAAGAGCGTAACTGAAAAGACGAACAGTGACTAGAATTTTGTTTTTTTAAAACCTTTTTGAATTTTAAAATATTGGGTAGATTTCTTATAGAGGGTTCTAATTTGTTCCATTCTCTGATAGAAGATGGGACAAATGATTCTATAGTTTGAGATAATCGACAAAATGGAATTACAAGATCATCTCTATTTCTTAACGGATAGTTTGATTAGCTACCAATACTAGGGGGAGTCAGTCTACAAAGAAATGGGGGAGCAAGATTGTTTACCATGGTATATATATACATCATCTGTTATTTTCCACGTTCGTGTCTAGTTTCCCAACCTACTTCATGATAATCAGTCATACTGGAGAAGGTGGCGCCACATCTCATTTGTGTTAATATGATATTTAACTTTCTGGGCCCGTAAGAGCGTAACTGAAAAGACGAACAGTGACTAGAATTTTGTTTTTTTAAAACCTTTTTGAATTTTAAAATATTGGGTAGATTTCTTATAGAGGGTTCTAATTTGTTCCATTCTCTGATAGAAGATGGGACAAATGATTCTATAGTTTGAGATAATCGACAAAATGGAATTACAAGATCATCTCTATTTCTTAACGGATAGTTTGATTAGCTACCAATACTAGGGGGAGTCAGTCTACAAAGAAATGGGGGAGCAAGATTGTTTACCATGGTATATATATACATCATCTGTTATTTTCCACGTTCGTGTCTAGTTTCCCAACCTACTTCATGATAAATCTGTTCTTTGTTAGTAAAGATAGGTACACCTGTAACGATTCTAGCTGCTTCTAATTGAACACTTTCAAGTTTGTTTGAATATACTATGCCACAATTATCCCAAAGTTCACAGGAATATTCTAATATCGGTCTTATATAAACGATATATAATCTTTCTAAGGTCGTATATAATCCTTCGGGTCAGGTGAGCTAAAAAGTGGAAGTTAATTATTAGGTCAGTGAAGTTGTTGAGCCAAGATAAATTCGTTCTTACTGTAAATTCATTAAGCATATTAATTCAGTTAGAAATTCAAATAGATCGAACTGATCAGCCATTGACAGGTTTAACATTTCTACCTGAATTGATTTGGCTCATGACTATACATTAAGAACAGTGTTTTAGCTCGATTGGTCGAAAGCCCCGTTATCTTATGCCATCACTATATATGCGTCCGTCGTCTGTAAACAATTTAAAAAATCTTCTTGACTGAATCTACCGAACCAATTTGTCTGAAACTTGATAGGAATAATATATGATTTGTTGGCAACAAACGATCCTCATTTTAAATTGATCCGATTAAAACATGACCGTCTTTGCAAAAAATAAAACAGGGGGGGGGGGGGGGGGTAAAACAGCAGGTTGTTTTTGCAAATAACTCAAAAAAGAAGACAGATTCTGGTGTGGTGAAAAGAAATCAGCACGTCAAGATCTACCTACCCTGAAATTTTAAAGAAATACCAACAAACCATGTGGGAGTTATTGCCCCTATTTTTTATCTTTTGTTGCCTTTTGCACATTTTTTGTTTTATTTGTTTTATATCTTAAGAACTATATAAGATTATGAAGTTATTTCAATTGTATATTGTTCAGCTTAGTAGTCTATTGGGTTGAAATTGTCAAATGACCCCTTAAATGACAATAAATAGTCGTTTGTAAATGGTAGAAGTTAGGGAAAAGGTTTTGCTTGCTTAAACGTTCAGATAATTGAGCTCTTCAAAATAGTCCATTAGGTGGAAATTGTCAGATGATCCCTTATAGGATTATGGCCCCTTGAAAGTCAAAAATAGTGGTTTTTGCCTTATAGATTTTGAACAATATTAGATAGAGAAAAAGGTTTTGCTTTCTTAAATGTTCAGCTAATTGAGCTCTACAAAATTGTCAATCAGGTTGAAAATGTCAGAGGGCCTCTTATAGGGGTTATGGCCCCCTAAACCCAAAAATAGAGCCGAGTTTTGGCCTTGTAGATTGTGAACCTAAAAGATCAGGAAAGATTTTGCTTGCTTAAATGTTCAGCTAATTCATGTAATTGAAATCTATAAAATTATCTATTAGGCCAAAATTGTCAGATGACTGTTATGGAAGTTAAGATAAGACCCCTTAAATGCCAAAAATAGTGAGTGATTGTATGTGAAAGATTGTGTACCATAGAAGATTGTGTCACATTTTTGCTGTCTTAAATGTTCAGCTTTCAAATGGTTCCATGTCCTGACGGGCTGCTGGCAATGTCCATGCGGTTGTCTTTTTCACAAAATTACCCAAACAGAGCCTGAATAAAATGCAATGAATGGGCATAAATTTGGGTGTTAAGGGAAGGAAAATCATCCATGTATCGAATTATAAAGGGAAAGATACAATGTGAATGATTTAATAAAAGAAAATAGAAGATTGGTGTGTTTTGTGTCTGGTGTCTACACACGTCTGATAACAATAAGATCAGTATTGGCGAAGGTTGTTCATGCACTTTTTATGTTTTAATGTGCCCTTTTTAGTTGGTGTTTTTATCTAGTCATACTTTTTTGTATTATCGACGGTCTTTTGACTTTGTTTTATACTGAATTTTTAGTTATATATCACAACTTGTTTATGTCCCGATTATGGCTGAAATATCGCCGACGGGACATTAAGCAAACAACAATCAATCAATCAATCATGCACTTGACTTGAACCTTCTTGCTATGGGAGGGACAAATTATGTCCTCCTTTGGCTACTGTGTGAGGGACTTTTATGTCCTCATCAATTTACTACGGGAACGATATTTATGTTCTCTTTACAAAATATAAAATCTGTGATTTATTTAATGTATTTACAGAAGTCGTTTAATTGATCTGGTAAAATGATGAGTGTGTGCTAAACAAAACATATGTTTATTTCCTTTTGAGAAAAAATAAAACGCCATCGAAATATACAGTCATACATGTATTACTACAACGACGTCACATTTTATTTCTTACATTTTCCGCAACATTTCTGAGTCAGTTGCCGCACAAAGTAGGTCAAGTCGACAGTAAACATACAGAAAGCAATGCTGTCCCTTTAGACCTAAATGAAGCGACAATATTTACCCTCTACATTTTTTTTCAGATTTTGGAATTCTTGAAAATGGTTTGCATACTATTTTTTTTTTCATTGACCTGGGATACAGTAAGTCAGTCAATGCCAGGAAGCAACAAAGATTCTTACTTGTGGAAGCTTAACAGGTTATTGGTGGCAATATTTTAATTAGACATTAACCCCCCCCCCCCCGGTCTGTACATATCTAGCAATAATCCTCCGAAACAGGAACACGTACAATGTATCAAGTTTCACAAACATGACTCGAATATAAATGATATGGGCGTTTTTATGATCATTAAAACTGTACCAGCTTCTTTGTTTCATTAATAAACATTGTATTTAGAACAATGTAACGTAATCTAGGTTAAAGATGCTCTGAATGGTTCTTCATAATATTATACGATCATCTTATATGGTTGTACCCATATCAACTTCCAATATATAAACCTTTTAAGGAAAATATCACTACAATAGTATACTTTTACGCAGTTATCAAATATGACCATAAAAGGATGGGTTGCGATAAGGCCCTATTTTGGCCCATCTGTAGGCGAAAAATAAAAAGTATTTCATAGCCTCTTACTTTTTACCTTATTTTGGAGAAAAATGATTGTACTGTTGTGTCAGACTACTTTTAAATCCTTTTGCGTTGACACGGCTTGGAAAATCGTGTTCAAAATTGACCCATTTTGAATGAAAATTTCATCTTGATTTAAAAGAAATTTCAAGCTAGGGCTTCAATAAAGTGAAATTTTGTGCTCATGTAGTTGCAGCCAATGTTAACAATTCTATAAAAGGTTCATCATACATATACATCACTTTTTAGAACAATTTTGAATTTGAAATGAACGCTAATCTCAAGAAAAACGAGGAAAATGGAGAGATTTCGCACAATTTTTAACTACTGACAACAAGTTCAAAAATTATAGTCTTTTTAAATTTTCAGTATGTCTTGCACGCGGAACCAGCTTGAAACTTTCACAAAAGATGTGTTTTAGTAAAACAAGTTTTTGAATAAAATATGGAGCTGGTTCCGTGTGCAAGGCTATACTTTCGGGAAGGATATATATCACTCATTTGCGCCACTTTCCCATAGGCTCAATGTTAAAATCATTTGTGGTGGTTCATTTCAACCACCATTTACTAAAAGGTAAAAAAGTTTTTAAACTACAGACGTTTATTTTCAAAAAATAGAAATATTAACCTTTCGAACAAGATATTTTATGAAAGAATTTACTTAATTTTATTTTTGACTTTCGCCGTGGGCTGAAAACGGGTCTTATCGCAACCCATCCTTTGTTTGGTAATTGCAAACCATCATACACAGTGAGTCACGAAAAACAGAAGAAAGTCAGATTAAATGGAATGAACTAGCATTTCTTAGAATTTAAACTTGATTTATGATTATTTTTAACGCCTACATAATGTCAAAGGACGGATTGCACTTCCCAAAACTTCAAATAATTGTTTACAACCGATAATATCAAATTGAAAAAATCTAAAACTGCACTTCTCTTAAACTGACTAGAGTTCTTCATAATGAAAAGGGGAATAAGTATACGTTTTATTGAATGATGCATCTGTATGTGTCATCTAAATGCTCATAGAAAGGGGTACTTTGGTACCTTGCTGGTATCATATCTCCATAGTTAAACAAAGGACACCATAAAAAAGCAAACAATGAAAACAAAACAAAACAACAAAACGAAAAGTTCTGCAATTGTTTATGTGAAATCAAGTAGTAACGACAGTGGATGTGTGTAATCGGGAAGGTAGGCTATCTCTAAAAAAGTTTGAAAATTAAATATGGGTCAAATTTCAAGCGGAGAGGATGTACCGTTGTGTTACGTATGCTTCTATCGTGACATAGCCATCACTTGGCGGCGGTCAAAGTGATCAAAGGGATCAGTACCTCAAGATCCACCTGCCCTGAAAGATTATAAGTCAAAATAGCGATTTTTTTATGTTTTTTTGCTCTATAGAATGAAGACTATTGCAGATAGAGAAAAGCTGTAGCTTGTTTAAAACTTATCTTTTTAAGCTTTACAAAAGTCTCCATTGATTTACAGCTGTCAGATGCCCCCTAAAGGTGTTATGACCCTTAAAAGGCAAAGAAATGCTTTGTTATGCCCAATAGATTGAAAACTAGTTCAGATTGAAAAATTGTGTTGCTCATTAAGCTCTACAGTAGTTTCCGTTTGGTCAAAGTTGTAGGATGACCCCATATAGGGCTATGGCCCTTTCAATGTCAGAATACCGGTTTTTTCACCCAATAGGGGCATGACTCTTAAAGTTCAAAGTAGCGGTTTTTCATGTTTTTGCCCTAAAGAATGAAAACTATTGCAGAAAAAGAAAAGCCTTTTTCTTTCTTAAACCCTCGCCTCAAAAAGCATTACAAAAGTGTTCCTTTGGTGGAGGCTTTCAGAGGACTCTTTATAAGGGGTAGTGGTCCTTTCAGATACAAAATAGTGTTTTTGCTCTAAAGAATGATAACCATTGCAGACAGAGATCGAGAAGCTGTTGTCGTTTTATCCTTCAGCCCATTTAACTCTAAAAAAAGTCTCCATTGAGTCGAAGTTGTCAGATGGCCCCTTATGGCTTTCGGACCTGGTGAGTGATTCAGGCTCCTGTGATCCTCTTGTTTGTTTGTTCATGTACATTTTATGGGAAATTAGATAAATTTGATTAAAATACTACAATTTGATTTAAACAAATTTTCATATCTCAATGAAAAAAAAATCATGGGGAACGCCCACTTTTTACAGGAAGTGCCACCATTTTAGTTCTTTTATGAGTAAGATTTTCATGTTTTTTCAATTGTTTTGAAAAATTATCTATAAGGAATGACTGAAATATTTTTTGCTTCATTGGGGACTATGAAAAAAAAAGTTTTGCGCATTAAGTTTAATCTGCGTCGCGGATTATACAATGTGCAATTTTTTTTTCATACCCCAATGAAAAAAAAATATGACAGTCATTCCTTAAAAATAGTCATTACATGTAACCTGCTGATTCATCTTTTAATTGTGATCCCCTAATCTGACTATGTGTCACCGGGAAAAATAAAATAAAAATAGTTTATTTTAAAACATATCTTATGGCGTTACAAAGAAATTACGGATATGACTTTAAACTCAACAAAATACATTTATAAGTGTAGGAAAGTACAGGATAATTGACTTTTGGAAACTCCTTTTGTTATCACATCAGTTCAAGTGGGCGGTTTTTCTTTAATGCACCGAATTATTTTTAACCCACAGCATGTGTTATGTGTCTGTTAAAGAAGCAAAGAGGCACCGATGAGACATTCTAGTTTCTTAAGTAAGAAAAGGGCAACGACGAAACCGGTAAACACGAACAGAACAGCACGAAGACACACAAAGTCAACCGACTGGAATCAACAACGCGAACTCAAGTCGTAACAAGAGTGAACTCCGGTGCTCCGGAAGAGTAAGCGGTTCCTGCCTGCTATAGCATACAATGTACCCGTCGTGTTGCTATTTTCCGATCCAGTGTGTCTAGTCCGGTAAAGGTAGACAAAACAAATTTCTACGACAAACCAACATCTGCACTCATTTGAGAGATAGAAATCCATTATTTGTCTACGAGTGCACGATGTCTACCGTAAAATTTCTAGAGTGAAGACAGCAACCGTGGAGCAACATAACCAACCATGTGTCAGCAATTTCTGTGTCAAACGTGACGCTATACCATGGAAATCTATTTAACTCCAACAAGCGCTTGAGTAACGAATCAGCTGTGATATGTGTGACTCCATAGGTCAAACCTTATAATTTATATTTAATTGACGAACGGCTGCCAATCTCCATTTAATAGCATAACTAAGGACTTTTTAAAACAAATTCGTAATGTTTGTCTGTTTTAATTGCCTCAAATCTCATGGACCTTATGCTATGATAATAGTTTGTCGAATAACTGACATTTCCCCTTAAATATAGACTAATTATGGACCTTTTAAGACAAACCAATGTTATCATTGTTCTTGTTTTCTCTTGTTACAAAGGAGGTGTTCTATGTTTCTATCATGTTAACTAATTATATAACACTTAGATTTCAATTTTGCCTTACATTGTTATTTCCAATTTGGACCAACTGCATAAGTTCAACATTACAGGCTGCTGATTTTTTTTCTAGATGAAGATTTTTTTTTTTAAATGACCTTCGTGAATGGAGACTGTGCCATATTAACTTCAACCACGTCCATCTTATAACTATCTGTTTTTGTATTTGGAAAAAAGAAATAAACGCCTAAACGTCGGAATATATAGAGAAATCGTGACAATGTGTCTTATTTTGTAGACTAAGGATCTCATAAAATTCTTGTAAGATATCGTTAGGGGACGACCATTTGATTCTGAGGGAGGCATGGAAGTTTCGGTCGAGACAGATTATTTATTTTCAAAATTTTGCGGGCCAGAATATTTATTCTTCGCCGCAACGCGGCAACATTATTTATTTTCTTCATACAATAGCTCAATTGAGCAAGAATCTTGGGACAGATTATTTATTTTCTTGCAAACAGAGGCCAGATTATTTATTTACAACTTTCTCCAGGCCAGAATATTTATTTACAAAAACTGCCATGCCCCCCTCGAAATCAAATGGTCTTCCCCTTAGGTGGTACAAATGATCTGTTAGAACCATCATCTTCAGTGTGAAGTTACTTCATAGACTGGTTTCTTGATGAACAGTTAACATACATGTAAGAAGAGCTACTGCATATAATGTATTTTTTAGACACGACAGAGCTTTGCAGATAAATTTTGTATAAATGATCTAAGAATTATACAACATACAAATGACTATAACTAGACTTAAAATGATCATTAAAATGTTAATTGTAGCTTTGTAGAGCTAACCATTTAAGCACGTGACAGCTTTTCTCTATCTAGTAGAATACTTTGACATGAACAATTTGAGCCAATGACCCAATAGCACTATCGAAGACAAAATTTCTAACATGTGAATATTCTAAGTTGTTTTGTTAAAAATTAAGTAAAACCTTACGAAAACATAACACATTCATGGCTTGGGATAGTGCCTGGCTTAAAATGTTTATGGCATAGACTTTTTCAATGGGTAACTACAGTGTTAACACAGAGACATGTCTCACTTGTTGCAGCTGAACACAGATATGAATCCGAACTTTTTTAACCCTTACGTAACTGCATACCAAATATCAACAGCTTACCATAGGTAGGTCAGGCTTAACAAATATTAGAAAAAAGTTAAAAATTTCATGAAAATGTTAAAATAAATCAAAGTCACTGGACAATGACTGCATCATCATTTGCCGAAAATGCTTATGATATAAAAACGAAAGAAAGTGGAATATGTGTCAGAAAGACACGATCTACATATACATGATATAGACATGACTTCTAAAAAGATCAAAATGAATTTCACTGCGTGTGAAGCGCTTTTCTTGATATACCTTCATCAGACACGCTAGGAGTCGAAAAATTGGAAGACCAGTAGGACATTAGAATTCAAAAATACAAGCCCAAAATTCAAATTATATTGTAAAATTACTCAACGAGACAACTGTACCAATCTTATACATGTATGTAGCCAAAGTGTCAAAAATTCTTTAAACAATTCTGGAAATATGGAAATAGTCTTTCCAACACATACTTCAGTACTCGAAAATATATAAGAGCATACAGCTGAAGCCTAGGGAAGCTTTCTACGACCTACCTGAATCTAAACTATGGTGGTCTTGACAACGTCTTGAATCAACCAAATGGAGAGTTATATATATGAAAGTTTTTCAGCATGCAACAGCTTTCACTTAGCGTAGGCGTTCAGGGATTGAAAAACTTGTTACATGTGCATATTTTCAGCATTGATTTTGGGCGGGTAAATCACGGCCATTTTGGTGTGGCTGACGATAAAAAAAAATCGATATCAAAAATGAACTTGGCATACTACTATCATCCTATATGCAAATTTTCATCAAAATTGAAGCAAGCTTAATATTTGGCTGGGAAAATGGCGGCCATTTTGAAAATGGTTGACGATAAAAAAATTTCTATACCGAAAATGAACTCGGAATACCTTGTAAATGAATTTTCATAAAAATCGGACCTATTTCATTTTTTTTGGCAGGAAAAAGGTGACAAATTATCTTCCTTTCTTTTTTAGATTTGCTGGTTAAAATAAAACCACTAGTCTGATTCTAATTTTTTTTTGCAGATTGTAGATCATTATTGTACCAACTATACCATAAAAAATAACAGCAACAGCGTGTTTCACCTTTAAGTGACTTTTGTAGAGCTTTTGATGCTGAAGCAGTAGAGTGGCATCAGATTTCATCTTTCTTTTATTCCTATTGATTTACAAGCCAAAACAGTAGCCTGACCCCCTGGTCTATTTTAAGTAATGGCAGCAATGTTGTTTGGACGGGGTCATCATTTGTGTAATCTTGGTAGAGGACATCCCATAGATGAAGTGTGCAAAGTTTCAAAGCAGTCCCTTCAGTCGTTTCGGAGGAGAAGATTTTCAAAGAAAAGTGAACGACGACGACGGACACCAAGTGATAGCAATAGCTCACCTGGGCCTTCGGTTCAGGTGAGCTAATAAGTCAAAAAGCCTAAACAAAATATGTGATTATAACTAAACAACACACATCTTTATTCGAACCGTACAGCAATACAAAGATAAAATAAAACAAATTTGTGTTGGTTTGTTTTGTTTTTACTTTTTACGTTAAAAGTCTTAATTACGAACGTATAAATATTTGTTTGAACTTTTTTCTAAATTGTCTGTCGAATAAACCATATATCAGTGGATTAGCAATGTTATTTATAATGTAACTGTTGTACAAAAACCGGTACAGCCATAAAGAGTTGCCAAATGTAGTTTCTACGAATGTTTTGTCTTTTGTTTCCATCATTTCTAACGACCGTAATGGAATAAATGAAATGACACAAACAATTGTAACCGTGACAAACATCATGGAAAATCTGTGATTTTTCAGAGATTCTTTTACTTTTGACGATTTGCTCCTGACACTAAATTTTGCCCCCGATGCCAAAGAGGACTTTCGTGTAAAAATCTTGCTATCCAAGCTTCCAGATGATTTTGATTTACTCATAGAGTCCACCATATTTGTTTTGTTTATAGTACTACCTCTGTCTAATGTAGCAGACGACGAATAATCTAAACGAGAATCGGATGGGTTTTCGGAATCGGAAAGTGTCATGGACGTTTCGTTCGTCCCTTGAGTTTTAGCTTTTGATTGATTCCTGTTTGGAAATTTGTTCCTCTGCTTATAAATTTTACGAACAACTAAGAAATACAACACACTGACAGCAATAATTCCCGACACGCATGTTAACATGAAAACACCATTGTAAACAAGTAGTTCTGTTGATCCTATGTAATGTTCCGAGTACTTGCAGGCAGTCCCGTTAAATCCAAGTCTTGTGACTGGTGCGGATCCATAAAATACCACAGCGGGAAAACCTAATAATCCTGACGAAATCAAACAGACTACCACACCCAATTTTCTTACGAATGGCGACATTTGGGTTCCCAATGGCTTACAAACTAACTGGTACCTTTGGATGGCAATAGCTAACAAAATGAAGGCAGACGACAACGCTGTCACGTGACACAGCACGCGCAAAACTTTGCAGAAGATCGAACTGGTAAAAATAATTTGCATAGAATCCAAAACAACTGTAAACACGCAATTCACAATACATGATATCATATCGACAACTGCTAAAACCAAAATAAAATATCTATTTTTTATGTCCCCTTTAGTAGCAAATGCATAAATGTATATCACACAAGCGTTTCCGATGCATCCAAAGATTAAGTAGATTATCGTAAGAACAATATTTGGTATCGCATCTATTGTCAATTGGCGATTTGCATGAACTAAATCAAAAGTAGTTCCCTCAGTGATATTCATCTTTCAAGTGTGTCGTGAATTTGTCGTCTATGAAAACTCTTTTTGTGCTTTATGACACTAAATTAACTTCAAGTGTGAAACAATGTTTCTCTCTATCTCGTGTAACATCGTTTGTGTGTTTTATAAGTCAAAATTTACAAGGAAGTTTTTTAATTAAAACCCAACAATTTCGATAAATTAATAATTTCCCTGTAATGATTGGGTTTCCGTTTAATTGTTTAAACTATTTAATTCATCCTGTTTTTTAAGTGATAGGTGAAAGTAACATAATTATGTTAATATGGCTGGACTGATGACCGTGATGTACCGAGTACGTACTTATGTTGTCTATACGAAAACAATGAAATTTGAATAACAGCCAAAGTGTAACATGTACATGTATAATTAACTGAACGGGGAAAAGGCGGCTTAAAAAGGTTCAAAGGATAGTTTTTACCGTTTTTCCCACAATTCTTTTAACTTTTGTATGGCATTTGATGGGAAGTTTATTTACAAATATAAAGTAAGGTTGTAATGTCATGAATGTTGGCATGTGAAGAAGATAGCAACATGACCATATACGTGCCTGCATCCTCGGAAACCCAGGGATTCTTCTCTCGCAAACTAATTAGAATGAGTAAACGAGAGAAGATCTAACACCCCTGGGTTTCCGAGGGTGACGTGCTTGAAAATCTGGTCGTTTATTCGAGATGCGCCATATGTACATGTAATAGAAATTACATGTATATATGGATCAATTACTTTTTAGCCGGGGTAATCGCTAGCGATTAGCCACGGCTATAGCTACGATAGCCTTTCGGTAAGCTATCAGATGGTTTTTCCGGCGGTTCACCAAAAAATGATACATGTACTACACGTTTACAATATAGTTCATTTTCCAGATCTGTTTTTTTTCGTCGCTTTACTCGCAATTATGTTACAAAACTTATTTATTTAATTATCAAAATTTGTACAAGTATGTAAGACGCCTATCTGATGCGAAAGTATTAAATGATTAATAAAGAATACAAAGCGGATTGATATTTTGTTTATAGGAGTGTTCGCCGATCTCATTAGTGATGTCATTTTCACTAATTTGCATCTCATTAAGTGTCAAACTGGATGGCAATACACAGCGACGGACAGGATAGTTTACCCAAAGTTCAAATCCTCATAACTTTTTTTATTTCTTCGATACAATGGTTCTGTAAACGGTTCTTTGAAGAAGAATTTACTCATATTTACCATAGGCTTAAACATAAATTGTTTCTGGACCATGTAATTTTTCATTGAAAATTTTCAATCTACCAAATTTTCGATCTTTAGAACCACTGAATATATTTATTTTCAAGATTCACTACAAAAACGATCTTTTTCTGAAAATTGAAGAACCAAAAGTATTTTTTAAATAATTTTGAAAAACAAAAACGTTATAGCAATTTAAAGACGTTTTTAAACACAGTTTTATTGTCTTTTTGCTCTCCAAACCACTGGTAAACGTTGACGACACAGGCGAACATTCCTATTGTGATTGCGCGCCTGCAAACGAAGCTGACAGAGGAAAATCAAAATAGGAATGTTCGCCTATACGTAACTTTGAGGTCATAGCAATACTTTGTTAAGTGTGACTTCTCTGGAACTGCTTAACATATTTCGATGAAATTTTGAATTGTCATTTTAAATTGATACATTCTACAGGAGTTACAGGAAAGATTTTGCTAAAGTTGTATTCATCTCAGATGTATGTATAATAATACTACATGTATTTCGATTTTCTAGTTTAGCAAATTCTACATGAATAATGAGATTATTGTCAAAGTGAATGTTATGTGGAGGAGGGGGGGGGGGCTTGGCAACCTGCAATTTATATGGTCTTTCCTATAGAATGAGGGAAATCTTATGCTTTTTTAAAGCTTAAGCCTTATACATCAACAAAAGTTTACAATTCAACATAATTTTCACAACGTCTTCTCTTGGGCTATTCTTCATTTAATTTGAAAAATGTGTTTGGTGAGCCTACAGAATGAATTGTTGCTTGCTCATCTGAAAAAGTTGTAATAATAACTGATGATACAGCTGACTCTGATGGGTATTTATAGTCGCGACTAGGGGAAAGCCCCTCTGCGTCGACTTTAATACCTTAACAGGTATAGACTCGCTATGTGCCATGGGTCGTCCAGCCCATGACACACCACCGCCAATGTTAGCTGTTCCAGGTACATACGCCCTGGAGACAGGGCCCGTCTTCCACCACGAGGAGGTACTGGTCGGAATTCTGGAAGACGATGATACAGCCAAGGCAATTTCTTTTTTATACGTCCACAAATTTGCGATTGTATAATGTTATGGCGATGTCGTCGTCTGTCATGTCTGTGAACATTAGGTTTTAACTTAAAGTGCAACTAAAACGGTCAAAACAACTTCATCTTATTTAAAAGTTTTTATTTTTCTAAGATCAATGCAAAAAATCCGATCAAAATCGGTTCACAAATAACAGAGATATAAGTGTTTGAAGTGCAAAATTTCGCACCTTTCAAAATCCAATCAACGATATTTTCGGAAAAAGATTACAAGCGAGATAACCGGAAGTGACGCACAAGGGGGAACCGAAGTCGTTAGCTAGTATAGAATGCATTGGTTTTTAATGGGAAAATAAAGAGATTTGCAATAAAATATATGGTTTTTTTTGTTGGAAATTGTGTTACATTCATATTTAAAAGCAACACAAAACGAACACATGCGTTTTTAATAATTATTTTAACTCAAATCATATTTTAAAAAGATAGGCCGTCACTGTATTCAGGATTGAAATTTTGATCTTTTAAAATTGTAAAAAAATCAAGTATTATGATAAATAATGCAAAATTACATGATCAAAAGAAGCACATATGAGATTAATTTGCGCAAATTAAAAAAAGTTTTTCTGGTCAATCAGTACACATTACGTATAATCAAAGGAACATAGAATTAAAAAAAAGTTACGTTAATCTTTTTAAAAGTCTATGTTAATTTTATTCATATTTTCATGTTAAATGTCGGCATTGGACAGTATTTAGGATTCCAGTCTTTACATAGTCTTTGATAATTACCTGATTTATCAACCCATGCTGAGTGTGGTCTACCTTCTATGATTAATAAACAAACGCAAGTGTGAAGTTTTGTTTTACGAGATTAGACGATGAATACCACATACGGCGAAATAAACAATTTGGAGACAGTCAATTTCAAACATGAGCATCTTCTTATTGTTAGTATAATCGTATTCAAATAACAAAAAGTATGTACACACGGTTGTGCAATATTTGGATAAACAAAATTAAAAATTAAAATGTATACATGCATGTTAAAAAAAATTTAAATGAAATATAAGAAACATTAATTAGGCTATTTTGGAAATGGAGATTGTTGCATCCTGGCGTCAACAGTATTAGCAATAAATTATGTTTCCCATTGCTCCAGTTACATACAGCTACCGACCTAAAATGGTCCAGGGAGTCCCATTTTGACGCACCGACGAAATGTTGATGTGTATAATGTCAGAGGGATTATCTTAGTTTAAATTTTTTTTCGCAACCTGGCGTATACAATTATTCTTAATATATCATTTTTCTTAAGAAAACGTGGTACAACTGAGAAAATCATATCGAATTAATTATTGTCTCAGGGTCCAATATCAGATTATCTAAAATGAATTATTTCTTCATTTATTTGTCAAACTTCTGTAGAAATTCATCAGTAACAAAAAGCAGAACTTTATACTTACACACAGACCGACGGGTACATGTGTAAGCAATCTATATATGATGGAGTAAAAGAAACTAAGTTTACCTAGAGTAATGGTGAATGTCAGAATGCAAAATTTGATTATATAAGTATCTAATTAATACAATGCTGCCAGTTACATCGAAAAGTAACAAGTCACAGAAATTTGGAATGGCCAAAAATATGTGTTCCTTAGCCTCATTCCATGGCACAAATATAATCAGTAGAATAACTGACCTGTCATCTTTTTGAAACAAATTTTGTAACATTTTGAAAGAATATTCAGTTGGTGTTTTTTTATTAATGATTTATTATTTATAATTATAATCTATTATTTCATCTACATTAAATTTAACTGTTTTAAATGTTAAGTGATTTTAAAAATGTATTTTATATCACATATCTAGTAATCTGAATGTATTAATTATCATTTTATTACTAACTAGTTGCAAGAGATATACTACCGTTTGTTATTGTATCTAATATAAACAAATTAATCGGTTCCCCCTATTGCGTCACAAGGGCCTGTGGAATTATAACGCGCACTTGCGGAAGTTATAAAGGTGAGATTTTAAGAAATTAACACTAAATTGCAAATATCTTTGTTATTTCTCGTCGGATTCAAGTCGGGTTTTTTGTTTTGATCTTAGGAAATGAAGACCAATAAAATGAAATAAAGTTGTATAGGTCGTTTTAGTTGCACTTTAAGTAAATATTGACTGATTGTTATGAAATTTTGATTTGATGTTTTTTACCACTAAAGGAAGGTTGGTATTGTATTTGGGTGTTTTGGCCCCCCACTGCTTTAGAAAAAGGTCCGAATGGGGATAAAAAAGGTGTATTGACAAAACTGTTGTACAATGTTTATTATTCATTCTATTTAAAAAAAAATTGTCAAACATTGCAACAGGTGGTAAAAGAGGGGACTTCGGCCTTAAATTGACTTTTTTCATTGAGTTTCGATCTGCACAATTTTTTTTCATTGGAATCCTTGTGAAAATACCTGCCAGATTTACAATATTTCTTACCGTTTTGGGGAAATTAAGGGTTGAAGGAACAAAAAAAAACACGACATGTTTTAAAGTTTGTTGATGCAAATATATACATGTAGTTTGACACAAGAAATAAAGTTGTAGTGGGCCATCCAATTATTATGAAGCGTTAAAATGATGATTATATCCACTGAAAGAAGAATGGTGTTGTATTTTGGGTTTGAGGCCAAAAATGGGTGTATTGACAAAACGACTGTCGAATTTTTATTCTTATTTATTGAATTTCTCATTATATTCTGTCAACTTAATATTTCAATGATTTTATATACATTCCACCGTTACATTGCCCAGGGGACCAAAGACAGGCCACGCCCATAAAATCAACTTTTTAATTTTGCTTCAATTTTTTTTTCATTGAAATCCTTGTGAAAATCCCTTTTACACAAAAAGTAGCTTTTAATTTCATTTTTTGCTACAAATAAACAATTTAAAATTTGTAGATTACCCCGGCTACCAGTACTTTCAGTACTTTGATTATAACTCTTTCTCATATACGAACTTAAGGACAGCATTACTGATTCGATACATGTACATTAATTTAGCTGGAAGCAAGCCTAAAAAAAAAGGTTACATATATTTGAAATAAGTGAGTGGTGTACAATAATAATGGAAAATAAAACCAAAACAAAATGCCCTCCCCCCTCCTTAAAAAAACAATAAAAAAACATAGGGCTCGTGAATTATTGTTTCAGGCACATATATGCTACATGTATATACAGGTTTGTTTTAACAGTTGGTTACACGTGTGATCGCCGAAGAGCAATGGTCGCCGGTCTCCATGGATAATATACATGAATATTGTATAAAATAAAAAAATAATAAAAAAAAGTTTCGTAATTTATAATAATTTGATCAAGTTTCACACAAGCTAACTTCCTTATTTTCGCATATAGTAAGCTAGTATACCTTGACATTTTTTATTATTTTTGAAACGAAACGAAATGACAATGGATTATATGCAAACGAATAACTTTTTTTTTATCTATTAGAGGCGTTTAAGCAAAACTTGTAATGATGCGAAACAAAAGACATACAATGAATGAAGGTGGGGATTAAACAAGTAAGATGCTTTCAAAATATAGTTTTAAATATATGTACATATATTTTAATTGCGTAAATAAAGGTATATGGTTGTAGAATTATAATTTTTTCTAATAAAGCCGCTAAATTACAAATGTGGACATTTCAGGGGTTGAAAACATTAATGAACATAATATGATGAAGAGGTGAAATAGGATTGGAAAACAAAACAATTGTGCCGGGAAACAAAGTTTTGACCTCCAATGGGAAAAGGGAGGGATGATTAAGGTTGAACAGTGTAGAATAATGCAGGGGATACTGCGGGTCTCATAGGCCTCTTTAAGTCATGACAAATGCAATACAAAAAAAAAGAGAAAAAAAGCTTAGAAGAAATTTTCTCAACATTTTTATCGTACAATCCAGTATGAATCCAATTATCATTGAAATATGAAATGTAGGATAATGCGGGCGATAATCATACATTATCACAACAATACTGAGTAGAGAAAAGTGACTCCATACAAGATAGATCTATCACCAAAAGATTGTTTTCAGTCATAATCAGGACAAGAACAAATTGAAAAGAAAACAAATTGAAATATATTTTGTAGACCCACACAGAACACAGAGAGCACTCATTGGTCTAATGCATGTCATGCGAAAAGGGCTAAATACGGCCACAAACCAAAAAGAAAATCTGTCAAAGTCAAAAATAGCCGAATTTCGTTAATCAGGAAGTAAGTTAGTGACAGACCTGAAATCGAATTCCACGTTATGAGACCCACCCTGATGCTGTATACCAAATATCAAGTAGCTGTGATTAGTAGTTGCTGAGAAAACTGTTACGAATTTTTTTTCCTGCCCGTCGGACCGACATTCACCATTTTATAACCCGGATTTTTCTCTTCGTGAAATCCGGCCAAAAATGAACCAAACTCAACAAGACAGGTCATTTTCCCTCGATGCACCATAGGCCGAGGCGATGCACATAGAAACTGCCGAACACCTCGGCAAATATTTCGCACAATCTGGAACTTTGGTGACTGACAATGACAATTAAAAAAGCAAATTCTTATAAACGATGTAAAAAATAAAATGAGTATTCATTAAAGAAATGAAACTTTGTAAAAAGATGCATCAATGACATATACATGTAGAGATGGTCAATCTTTGAATATCTTAATTTTCAATTACGGAAAATTTAGTAAGCAGCGATCGGTGTCTTATTACCCGTCAAATTAGTCTCAGCACTTGGAAATTTATTGTTTTGTGTGCTAGATGTAGCGCTTGTTAATATTGCTCCAAGAATGTCTGTCCTCACTCAAAAATGTGAGACACAATTTGTTCATAGACAAATACAAAATTTTCAAACAATATGGGTACAGATTTTGGTTTTCCGAAATGTCCTCCTTAAACGGATTTGACCTTTACGTATTATTATTTTCTTTACAAATTTACGGATCAACGGGAAAGCGACAAGTACATGTATGTTGAAATACGATTTCCGGAGCATTTAAGTTCATTTCCTTTTATAAAGACGTGATATTACCTTTCTACGTTTTGTTTTTTTTGTAATTCTTTGTTGTGTTGTCTTCAATGTGTCGTCCGGGTTGTATTGTTCTTTTCAGCTTTGAGGTCGCATTACCCTTAGGTACAGTTAATTTCTTTTGCCAGGCAATACTTAATGAAATTTGTGGGCAGTGAATATAATAATTAAGTGTAATAAACTATCTTCATTTAGTCATCATCAGTAAATATAAGTTATTAAGATGACGCAGTTTTAGATCCAATTATGTCGGAAATCGTATGAATCTGTTTCTGCCATAGCATCGATGGGGAGGGAGGAGCACAGGTCGTTGCAAGGGCATTAATGGTACTTTACATGTATGGGCCCTCTTTGACTTAAAATAGGTTTAAAGGTAAGTCCCGTGGATGCTTTGCTGCGTGTTGTGAATAATTTCTCCCCGCCCCTTTTTGTGATATTTATTGGTTGAGGAATTCAAGTGTTCCGAAGCAGCCCCATTAATTATTTTACCAGACAAAGGGTTCCCACTTCGCAAAATGTCATGATTGGCATCTTCCGTTTGCTGCGTGCTCTACAGAGAGACTGAAATATCCATGGACAAAGAAAGCTAACCCATTCCTTAATCGAAACATATTTGAGATGTATAATTTCAATTTCTAGTTTATTCGATTCATATTTTAGTTTATGTCTTAAAACATCATGCATGTGTTTTCAATATTTTATTCGATTCTCAAGTGTCATGTTTTGTACACAATTAACAATAAATTATGGTTTTACGTAGTTTTCTAAAATAACGTCCCGAATACAAACGGGACAGCATTTACCACGTATCGAGATAGCCTTGTCACCACAAGGCGGAACTTCACAAGTCAGCATTTGATTCACGCAGACGATAACACCGTCAGTACACTTGCACCCATAACAGTCTGTATGGAAGCCTATGTCATCCCCGTCGTTGTACCAAACACCATCTTTAAAACACCCTATATACGAAGAGGAATCAAAGTAATTAAGTAAATTCTAAGTAATAAAGTACACTGTAAGTTACGCCTGGCGCGCGATCCGTCTACATGTACTTTAAGACTCATCTTAGACGCTCTAGTCTTGAGCACGTATGTTAGTTTGACAAGGAGGTATAGAATTGTCATCCTTTAACAGAATTGACGTACTAACTGAAGCAGAAGCTGCCTACTCTTCCAAAGCACCCGAGTTAACGTTGCTGATTGCAGTTTGGTTGTTATACATGTACATGTATGTATTTTGTATGTTATGTGATGATTTAATGTCTACCGATTTTGTCTTTACTGTTTCGGAAGAAGTAAAGAGGCAACAATTTGGCACTCGAGTGTCAAAAGTCCGAAAGGGCAACGACGAAACCGGTTAACACGAAAAAAAACAGCACGAAGAAACACAAAACATAAAATCAACCGAAAGTAAATCAACAACGCAAACTCAAGTCGAGTCGTAACAATGACATTCGATTGCCTATTGGAAGACCTTTGCTTCCCTTTGGCATGTGAAAACTGTGTATTGAATTTAATTATATGAGACGTGGAATAAGTTTACACTACAAAACCTACATTCATGTGAACAAACTGCAGTTTTTATCAAAACCACAATGGAAGACAGCCATTTTAATAAGATATAAATTTGAATCATAATTTATTTTGATTTAGCTATTTCACACAAACAGCTGTTGAATGTGCAATTTGTAATTCTGTCTTCATTGTTTATACAAGTTTCCTGCCCAAGGCAAAAATACTTACTATGTTCTACTGTCACTGTTCCACATAAAGCAATGCCAGTCATCAAAACCACAATTCCATATAAGATCGACATTTTACCTGAAACAGGTGTAGCGAACGCTTGAATATGATGGCCCTTGGAATCAACTTATTTTACGAATAATCTTTTAAATTATGAATTTAATAATACAATTAGAATCGAAACACCTTTTTGGCTATAATAGTTATTTTTTCTTTAATATAAAAAAAACCCATTTTTTTAAAGATTCACAAAAGACTAAGGACAATGTTCTCGAAAACATCTTTTTTTAAATGCATACATATGGGGTTATTTACAAAAAAAAAAGAATATGGACCATCTTTATGTTTCTCGAGCTCGAAGCCAGCTTAGATATTTCGATTCATCTTTTGTTACGACGATTTTAACCAAACCAAACAAGGAAAACTTTTCAATTTAAAAAAAAACGGTGTGGTCACCAAATGCAAAATTTGTATATAAGCATTTCTGCATTAGAGGTCTTATTTTTAAAAACAACTGTAAACACATGTTCTTCAATGAATTAACAAATTACATTTTTAAAGAGTTCGTTAAGATCTTCGAGAACAAGGACTAGGCTAACCCTAATAGGTGGTTTATGAAATGGCTTAATTCTACGATACTAAGTATACCGCATCAAAAAGTGTAAAAATAATTTTGAAAAGGTGAACATGTTTTCAAAGAAAAGGGGGTAAAACAGTTTTAAATAAACTATGAATACTTTTAAAATATTTGAAGTGAAATAAAAAAAATGTATATTTGCGCAGAAAAGAAGGTTAAACTGCTTTTAAAAGTTGTGAAACCTTTAAAGATATTTCAAAAAAAAAATATGTATAAAGGTACATGTACAAATGTATATTACATGTATGAAAAAGTAAGCTTTGGTCGTTTCCGGTTTTTTTACGAAAACGTTTTTTTTTACTAATGGCTTACCTTTTTTAATGTCGGTTTAGCTTTCGTCTCTTTGAATAAATTTCCGAGTCAAATACATTTGTAGTTGATAATAAATACCAATGTCATGGTATACAACCTGGTTTAATAATTGCTTTAAGCCTATTAAAATCGAGGTAACAGATGCTTCACAGACAAAGCATTGGTCACTAGAATGGGACAACATAATTTACATCTACATTTATCTATATGGAACGCCGCTTCTGCCGATGTTGCTTCTTTCTTTGTTTTGATGATTGTTTTCTTTCTGGTGATGATCAGTTTCTATTATCATTATGAGCAACTTCTATTATCATGATGAACAACCTCTTATATCTTAAATTACACAGTATAAGATCATTATGTTGATTTGTTTTTTAATTCGTATATATGTATCCTTGAAAGACATTTTCCAAAATCTCTTCTTGTGTGAAGCTTTGATGTATAATTCCTTACCATGCTTATTTTCAGTAAAACCTTCTATTCATATGGTGTTGTCGTTTGGTGCTTCCTTAAACTGATGCTTTACGCTCTTCCTACCGTAGATTAAGGTTATAGTATGGCGATGATTGTGAAAATTAAATGATAAAATATGATAATATTGAAATGTTTGGTTGTTGACAGGCAAAACAAAGAGACAGCAAATTCTAAAAACCATGATCATAGAGTAGGGTAGCGGCGGAAAGTTAAGATATATGCGATGCACTCATGATGATCGATCCACAAAAGCGCCACTCTGTATATACTTTGGCTCACTATGATCAGCAACCTGTAGGCCTTCCGTGTTTAATCCGACAACGACAACTGAGGGCTACATTATTCAGTCAGCGAGGGTACACTCATTGTCATGATCGATTTGTAGGCTCACAACTAACGCGGTATCAGAATCCCAAGACCATGAGTTGCTTATTATTACAAGCTTGGTCTTATTACAAATCGGGCCTACCTTGCAATGGTACCCGCACGAAGGTCGGGGGCTTCGAATTCTCAGCAAAGGTTTGTGATCCAACAAAACAATATTTAACCATCATTCTAATTTGCCTCTGATAAGTCTTGAATAGACGAAAGACGCACCAGGCATTACGGTAGCAAATTCTATTGTCTTGATTTTTTAAATTTGTAATTTTTATTTCTAACATCCGTGAAGGTTAGCACTGCTGGTGCACGAGGTGTTTTAATTCCCAGAGGTTTACCCGTCTGGCATCAGCACTTCTGTGCTATAAATTATCTGTTTAAATCTCAAAATTTTGAAAACCCTGAAGTTCTGTTCACCCAAGAGTTAGGTTGATTTTAGTCGTAATTTGGTTTTCCTGTTCGATATTTTTTGGTTTTATTGTTAAATGCTATTCAGATTTTGTCAGAGAGCGCCTCTGATGAGTCTTGAAAAGACGAAAAGCGCGTCAGTCGTAGCAAAATTAATTGTCAGGAACTTTGTTGTAATTTTTATATTCATAGTTGATCAGTTTCTGTTCCTTTCATGGTCAAATGTTATTTTTCTTTGCTTATAGAAAATAGCCATATTTTTCCGTGAAAAAATGTCAATTTACTTTTCTTGAGATTTATTATAGTCCATTACGCATTTGAAATTACACAAACTCAGCAATACATGTATATAAATGTACTCCCTAATCAAATTCAGACACATGCAAGGACGTTCATTGTCGAAACATCAAAAAGCAAATTACCGGAAATTATTAAACTAAAAGCGTCATTATATCAAAAGACAGGAACTGCTTACCCTTCTGAAGCACCTGGGTTCAATCTCAGAAACTAGGGTCTATAATGTTCACCTTTATAATCATGTATAAATATTCTAATAGCTTTGCATTCTTATTCGACCCCTTATTCAGATTCACTGTAGTTAGAATGTTCTTGTTTTTTCTTTAGAACTTATTTGTATACTAACGAAGTCCGGAAGGACCCCGTCGGCAAAAAATATGTTTTCCAAAAAAAAAAGATTCATCCATTTTTACAAAATCGCAATTTGACATGCTAACAAAATTTCAAAGGAGTACTTTCTCGACTTAAAGTGTTGAAATTGATAACTGAAGGTCGAACGGTCAAGACAGACAGATGAACACAAACAAAACTATAAGGCGTCCAAATCTTCAATCTTCAATTGGGGGCCCTTAAAATGGATATCTTACTTTGTAGAAAGTGCACATTTGGGAAGTTTTAAACATTCATGTATCTTCGAAGTTCATTATTTTTTTATTTATATGGAAATGATGGAAGAACATCAAAATCAAATAAATCAGCATAATGTCTTTGAAGGTGTCTACATGTACTAGTCATTAGGACAAATAGGGCAGCATTGACCAGGCATCGTGACAGCTTGGTCCCCACAGGGCGGAACTACACAATTCAGCATTTGATTGACACACTCGACAACGCCATCATTACATTTGCACCCATAGCAAAACGAATCATGGAAAGTTTCCCATATGTTTTCTCCATCGTTGTAAAACTGATTATCTTTGTAACATCCTGTAATCGAAAAATCACTATGTTTATGAATAAATAAAGGTAATAACAAAACTACATAGACCACACTTTGATAAAACGACCAAATAAGACAAACCAGAGAAATGAAAGACTTATAGGTTCTTACATAAGTTCTTGGAAAAGACCGGGTGATCTTTCACGAGTGATAGAATTTTTCAGACCAAAAAATTCTTTCACGAGTGAAAGATCATTGCCGGTTTTCCAAGAACGCGTGTTAGTACCTTTTTCTTCCGTAAAAATTATTTTTTCATACTCTGAAACCTTAGGTTGCTTCCTTTTAAAAAAACGAAAGTTTTAAATAACATTGCATTTCGTTGGTCGACATCATCGATCAATATCAGTACCGGCGGTTCTTATTTGTTAATTGACCAGTGTGAGATCGCTCCACGTGCTCGCATCTTAACCTGGTCATCTCACACTGAAATGAGTCATTTACGGAAGAATTATCATTTACTTTCAAAATAATTCATGACATGAAATTTATATGGTACTATTTTTGATGCATAAAAGAAAATAATAACATATTAATTATATATTGCTAAGAGGGTGATATAGTAGAACGATACCCTGAGAGAAAAAAAAAACATTGCCAACTGAGGCGCAAATGTCTTCGAAGTGTAGTAATCTACTTTATCACCCTCTCAGCTTATATGTTATTAAATTTATTATACTGAATCATGGATTTAAGTCCTTTTGCGCAAGATTTTTAAAATCTTTTGAGAGTTGTGTTTTGCTAAAACTGTAAAAAAAATCCCATATAAAATAACGTGGTCATTTGATATTATACAATTATCACCCTAATTGGTGTGTGACCCGGTGGTTTCTGTCCCCGAGAAAGTAAGGTCACCAGAGGGCTTGCCCCGAGGGTGACCTTACTTTTCGAGGGGAAGAAATGCTTGGGCACATATCATCTAGGGTGATAACTGTTATATTAAATTGAATATTTAAATGAAACAATTTAATTTTGAATTCTAAACATTTTCGGACATTTTAATCTTTTTCCATGTGAAAAAATACAGTCCATACATTATTGAAAAAAAAAATCGTGGGGCCACGTGCAAATTATCACGAGAGGGTGACCTTACCATGCGACCCAATGGTTATCGGTTGACCCAGCAAAATATCACATGTCACGTGAAAACCTCTAAGCGAATCAGAATAAAGATTTTTATATGAGTATATAATATTTTTTTTATCTATCACCCTCGTGGTCAGTTTTAATGCAATATTTTATATCACACATGTAAGTTAAATTCATTATTCGAAATGATTTAAAAAAAAACCTTATGAAATATATATTATAACGTATATTATCAATTATTATCACTTTGTGAGAATTTATTTTGTTTGTTTTAAGTGTGGCACTATAATTAATCTTCGGATAATGGATAAAGTTCGATCACTGTAGAACAATAAAAATGTTTACAACTGTTAGTGCGAACTCACAATTAAACATTCCCCGCTCACTTTCCCCTTCTATAATACCACAGATTGAATTCGTTTTAATAAAGTTGTAGAATGTTGTGCTCATGTAGATCTTTTGGTTTGATGACTGAAAGCAAATCTACTTACTTTTACCGGCCTCAATAATTGTGACCAATATGATGAACGTAATGGCCAAAGTCAAAACTGTTTTAATCTTCGACATGCTACTGTAATGAATGAGAACGGTTACGTGTATTGTTACTTAACAAGAGGCTCCCGGGAGCCTGAATCGCTCACCTGACATATGTGCCTGAAGTAAAGGTTATAAGGCAAAATCTATTTAACGTTGAAAAGGTCACAAGATTAATAAGGGGGTCATCTGACAATACGGTGGATCTAAAGGTGCTGATCACTTTTGTTCTCAATCAAAATCTAAAAATCTGTCACCCTTTTTGAGTTATTTGCAAAAAAATGCAGTTTAACCTAATATTCTATTTTTAGTCACAGCGGCCATGTTTTACAACCAATCAAAAATCCCCACAACAGTTCTATACATCTAATAATAATAAACAATAATACCAAGTTTGGTTCCATTTGGACTTTAAGTGTCAGAGGAGTTAACATTTTCAATATAAGGAAATGCAGTTAAAATGCTCAATTTTGACGTTCCAAGGGCAATAACTCCTCAAAGGAAAGGTCCTACAATGTTAACCCTGTTACAAATTTTGTAGATCTTGATGCGCTTAACAATATGCAATTTAAATATCTCAAATATCTTGTATAGTTTTCAAGATATTGAGCTAAACAGGTGCAAAATTGGCAAAAAATCCACAAAAAGGGCAATAACTCCTACATGGGTTGTTGGATTTTCTTCAAAATTTCAGAGCTGGTAGATCTTGAGGTGCTGATCACTTTTAATCCCAATCAAAATTTTGAAAGCTGTCACTGTTTTAGAGTTATTTGCAAAAAACTGCCATTTACCCCTAAGTTCTATTTTTAGCCACAGCGGCCATGTTTCACGACCAATCAAAAATCCCCACATCAGTTCTATACACCTAATGCTAATGAACAACCATACCAAGTTTGGTTGCAATTGGACTTATGGTGTCAGAGGAGTTAACGTTTTAAAAAGTTTACGGACGACGGACGACGGACGGACGACGGATGGACGACGGATGCCAAGAAATGACAATAGCTCACATGACCCTTCGGGTCAGGTGAGTCAAAAAAGGAAAACTTGTATTGTTTAATTTGGACTTGCAGTAAAAGTACGTTATAACAGTTAATAAAATCAAATGTTGAGATATACATGTAGTTCGTTCACACATTAGATATGGTATTGCAAATTTGTTGCGATTATTGCTATTTTTTGGTACAGGCAAATTTCGCGATGGTCATTCGATGTACAGGCATAAACTCCGATGACCATTACTTTGGTAATGGTATATATCGGGATTGCCATTCTTGGTACAGGCATAAATCGCGATGACCATTCTTGGTACAGGCATAAATCGCGATGACCATTCTTGACACAGGCATAAATCGCGATTGCCATTCTTGGTACAGACACAAACTGCAGTGGCTATTACTTGATACAAGCATGGAGCTTTTATATCAAAACTCAATGGTACAAGCATATACCGCTATAGCTAGTCTTGGAACCTTAACAGGCATGTATAAAACCGCTATGGCCATTCTTGGTACAGGCATTTAACGCGATGGCCCTTTTTTGGTACAGGCATTAAACGCGATGGCCATTCTTGGTACAGGCATAAACCGCAATGGCAACTAGTTATTACATGTACAATCATTAATCGCGATGGCAATTCTTGGTACAGGAATAGAATAGCTATCATGGCAATTCTTGGTACAGGTATTTATTACGATGGTAATTCGTGAAAAACGCATAAATCGCGATGACCATTCTTGGTACAGGCATAAATCGCAATGACCATTCTTGATAAACGCATAAATCGGAATGACAATTCTTGATACAGGCATAAACCACAATGGCCATTAGTTATTACATGTACAAGCATAAATTGCGATGGCAATTCTTGGTACAGGAATAGAACCGCTGTCATTGCAATTCTTAGTACAGGTATTTATTACGATGTTAATTCATGAAAAAAGCATAAATCGCGATGACCATTTTTGGAACAGGCATAAACCGCGATGACCATCATTGGTACAGGCATAAACCGCGATGACCATCATTGGTACAGGCATAAACCGCGATGACCTTTCTTGGTACAAGAATAAACCGCGATGACCTTTCTTGGTACAAGCATAAAAAGCATAAATGGCCATTAGTTATCACATGTACAAGCATAAATCGCGATTGCAATTCTTGGTTCAGGAATAGAACCGCTATCATGGCCATTCTTAGTACAGGCATTTATTACGATGATAATATCTTGGCACAGGCATTTTATGTTTTAAACTGACAGCTCTCGTTCGTGTTTACTGGTTTTGTCTTTGTTCTTTCGGACTTTTGCTATTTAAATGTCAATTGAAACATGTACCTGTCTGCCTTTTTGAATGGCAAACCTGGAAAGTTTATATGATTTTTTCGCTTAACAATCGACTTATTGTCCGAAAATTTGCTCTACCATTTTTGTTTTATTTTTGTCTTGATGAATATCTATTTTTTAACATTACTATCTATAAAATGTTGTTCCCCATTTTTAATTTCGTTGAAATCTAGAGCTTATTTCAATATATGAAGATATTTTCTAACTTTGTAACACTAGTTTTTGACAGATTAATACAGGATTGGAAACCAAGATTTAGCTTGATACTTGTATGAATTCCACTTCAGTTTGCGAATCCTGCCTTTGTGGCGGTCCTCTTATCGAACTCTAAAAAGGTATCTTTAACTTGCATGAAATATGGACATCGCATTGCATGTGTACTGGCAGATCATTTATTGTTCCCTTCGAAGGACTAGAACCATTCCTGGAGATCATTGTCGTAAATGGTGCCAAAAGAGAGTCCGGTAATTGGTCGATCAACCTTGCATCCCTAAAGAGGATCGAACCACAAATCTGGTGTCAGTAGTCTGATCCGGTCCGATAACCCCTACATCACTTGCTCAAATGTATTGTGCATGTGGATGTATAGCGAAATGAAATTACTTACCTCACGAATCAAGTCTCTATACGTGAAATCTGTTGTGAGAAGCTGTTTTTATACTTGTATGAAAATCGGATGTTTAGAATCAAAATGATTATTAAAAACAAAAATGATATGATATATGCATGACATGTAAGAAAGATTTTCTACATGCATGACAGAATTTCAATTTTGATAATTTAGAGTACATTTGTAAATGTTTAAACTATTAACTGATACAGATGTTTGATAAAAATGCAATTTTAAAAGGTCAATGTTACAAATGCAAAACACCAATGACACGAAAGCATGATGTATAAAAAATGTAATGTAAATCTTTCAAACTACGCATTTTATAAAAACTAAAATAAGGAGAGAAATACAAGTTACTCTACTACGGAGCCCGGATAGGGACATACAAAGAAAAAAAATATGTTGTGCGCACAATATATTATTTTGTGCGCGCAATATATTATTTTGTGCGCGCAATATATTATTTTGTGCGCGCAATATATTATTTTGTGCGCGCAATATTTTATTTTGTGCGCACAATATATTATTTTGTGCGCACAATATATTATTTTGAGCGCGCAATATATTATTTTGTGCGCGCAATATAAATATAATGTGCGCACAATATAATATAATGTGCGCACAATATATAATATCATGTGCACACAATGGTCTTACTCAAACGCGGATACGGAATGTGGAACGAAAACGGAAAACGAAACGGAAAACGGGATAAGTTTATTATTTGTCCTACATATGTTTATATAAAAAAAAATAATTAGATGTTTTTAAAAAGCCGGATAAGTGTCTTAAATTTGCTTGTTCCCGTTAGGGCAAATTTGGTTTTATCATACCCTGTCCAATGTAGTAATCATTCAAGACGTAAAAGGCTGTCGGACAAAGACTTGAAAGTTTAGGAAAAGCAATATACAAGGAAACAAGACACTTGACAAACATGACAAAGCTACAAGACTCTCACAAGGCAAATATAAAGAAGCCTGAGAAGACAAACATTAGCCCAAAAATATTATGAAGAAAAAATCAGAAAAGCATGCAAAGAAAAAAATCAAGACGAGGACCAGCATAGTCTAAGAACGTAGAGAGCCTAAGAGCTATACATAAAATTTCGACTTGCTCCATTACGGGTAATGGGACCCCTTTGTAGCTCCACCTAATCAAAAAACGTCGAAGGAGCTATATTATTGCAGCTAATGTCAACCAGATCACAATGCATCCTCCACGACGCATCTTACGAAATTCGTGCCTTGTGGCTACTCCTTTGTCATTGTCAGCTCCAACTACAATTACTCAATAGTTTTTCGAGACACCTCACCAGGAATCTTCACTAAGTCCAGTTTCTGCTGTGTCCCGTCTGGTAACGTCGCATACCAGCAAAAAGCCCAAATATACAGAGAACAATGGAGGAAGAAAGCCTAAAACAATCAAGGAACACCATAAAGAAGCCAGCAAACCAATGAAAGAAGATTAAACTGTAGACTGTATGAACTCAATAAAGTATCCGAACTCGTGTAAGCGTTTAAATTCCTCCCAAGGAACAGCAAGTCCCCTCCCCTCAAACCAGCCCCTTCTACACATTTAACAGCCATTTTTTATAGCTATTGCTTATGAGCAGCAGACCCAATACCAGTATCCACTACCCCCATTTACCTCCTCCCCCTCATTACCTCCCCAAAATTTGGAATGATATACGCCCCATTTTACCCAAAAACAAACATTTTAAGCCTAAAAAAGCTACTTAAAGCGTTTTCAATGCAATCGTACACCAAAAAAACTAGAAAGTGATCAAAAAGTTGGACTAAAAATGAAAATCGGTACATCAAATTCAAAGAAATCAAAATGTATTGACGAAAACACATCAGTTTTGAAAAAGAAACATGATAAAGCTTTACTCAAAACAAAATCTGTTGACGAAAAAACATCAACCTATGAAAAGTAACTCACAAAATCGGGACGAAAAGGGAAAACTGTTGAAGAAAAACTCACCCACAAAAGAAAATATGTTGACGAAAAACACCAAAATACTAAAACAAACGCATAGAATCTCACCTAAAAGAAATATATTGACAAAAACAAAACTGAATAAAAAGGTACGTCGAGCGCAGCATGATACGACCACAACATGTTGAAAACTGTATACGTTTGCGACCCAATATGGATTGTCAAATGCTTTGGCCACAGTCATGCAGCCCATGGTGAACTCGCAAAGCTTTTTGACACAAGCAAATCTTTGGTGGACTTTCAATGCATATTTGATTTTTTTATACATTTGTACAAACCTTTTGAAAATTAGACCAAAAATTAAAAAGTTGATTTTTGAGCGTGGCCGGTCTTTGGCCTCTTCAACAATGTAACGATGCAATATATATCAAAACCATTGACACATTTAGTTGACAGAATTTAATGAGGAATTCAATAAAAAAATATTTTCAAAACCGAATAAGTAATAAACATTCAACAACAGTTTTGTTAGTAAACCCATTTAAGCCTTTTTGGTCCTTTTTCAAAAACGTTAGGGACAACCAATCCCAAATGCAAGTACTAAGAAACATCCTTTAGTGGATTTAATCATCATATCAAAACTTCATAACAATTGGCTGGCCCGCTACAACTCATTTTTTTTTTTTTGTGTAAAACCATTTGCCTTGACCGACTTTTAAATATGACGTTTTTGCCCCTTTGACCCCTAATTTTTCAGAAACGGTAAGAGATATTGAAAATCTGATTGACACCGCAGGCAGGGATTTTTACTTGGATTCCAATGAAAACTATAAAATGTGTCTATGAGCCACAGGATGGCCCTCCCGTTCTTGAAATATCTGACCCTATAAGGGGTCATCTGACAACTTCGATCCTATGGAGACTTTTGTAGAGTTACATTGTTGTAAATGAGCAGAACATTTAAGCAAGCAACAGCTTTTCTCTATCTGCTATAGTTTTCATTTCATAGGCCAAAAGCATGAAAAAAACGTTGTTTTAGGGGTCGTAACCCCTATAAGGGGTCATCTGACAACTTCCACCCTATGGAGACTTTTGTAGAGCTAAATGAACTGAACATTTAAGCAAGCAAAACCTTTTCCCTATCTTTTATCGTTCACAATCTATAAGGCTAAAACCATTTTTTGACATTTAAGGGGTCATAACCCCTATAAGGAGTCATCTGACAATTTCGACCCAATGAACATTTTTTAGAGCTAACTAATAGCTGAACATTATGCAATTGAAATAACTTCAATGCCTTATATAGTTCTTGAAATATAATATGGGCAAACCAAACAAAAAAAACCGAAAAGAACCAATTGGAGATCAGCCATACATAAACAATACAAGCTAAAAACACGGAGAAAAACAAGAGAAAAAAGTGCAAAACGCAGAAAAAAATCAAGAAAAGGGGAAATAATTTCCACATGGTTTGTTGGAAAATTTGAGGGTAGGTAGATGATGTGTTGATTACTTTAACCCTATGCCAGAATTTTGATATCTGTCACCGTTTTTGAGTTGCTTGCATAAAACTGCTGTTTTACCCCCCTGTTCTGTTTTAGCAACGGCGGCTATGTTTTTTATCGGATCAATTTAGAATGAGGATCGTTTGTAGCCATTATGTCATATTTCATTACTACCAAGTATCAATCAAATTGGTTAAGTAGTTTCAGAGAAGAAGATTTTTGAAATTGTTAACGGACGACGACGGAAGACGACGGACGTCGACGGACGCAAAGTGATGGCATAAGCTCACATGGCCTTCGGCCAGGTAAGCTAATAAAAAGCAAATGATCAAAGTGATAAATCAAGTTCTAACCAGTTCTAACCGGTTAGATCCAAGAGTAACGTGGTCCAATCTATTACACAGGTCACACAAATGAATCCTTCTTTGTTTTGTTAGTTTCGCCCTTTATGGGCACCTGTACTGAGGTTTGTCCACTTGTATGGCTTTAAATTTGTTTTTTGTTCGTCTTTCATGGACGGTCCCCCCTCTACGAGCTATTGTGGTGAAGGTCGTATCTTTGTGTTGTTGCATAGCTTTACTCCCTTTTCTCCTCCTGCTCCCACTCCTCAGTTTCCTCCCTTCTTCTTCTCCCCCTAATTCCCCCCCGTCATTTTCCTTCAATTCCTTCCTTCTACTTTTCTCTTGTTTTTCCCCGTGTTTTTAGCTTGTATTGTTCATGTATGGCTGATCTCCGATTGGTTCTTTTTCGGTAGCGGCGACGGCGGCGGCGGCGGCGTAAACTTTTTTGTAAGACTTTTGTGGACGATGAATTGCTGGAAAAGAATAATAGCTAGGCATCTGATATTTGGTATACAGACAGTTCAGGGTACGGTCTACGCAACTGTCACCATGCCGTGTGATCCTGACCCCTTTTTCACGCTCCAGTGACTCTGTGAACTTAGGTCTTTTTTTAGACGGTAAACTTTTTTGTAAGACTTTTGTGGACGATGAATTGCTGGAAAAGAATAATAGCTAGGCATCTGATATTTGGTATACAGACAGTTCAGGGTATGGTCTACGCAACTGTCACCATGCCGTGTGATCCTGACCCCATTTTCACGCTCCAGTGACTCTGTGAACTTAGGCCTTTTTTTAGACGGTAAACTTTTTTGTAAGACTTTTGTGGACGATGAATTGCTGGAAAAGTATAATAGCTAGGCATCTGATATTTGGTATACAGATATTTGAGTTTATGGTCTACCCAACTTACAGTCGATGTGTGACCCTGAACCCATTTTTACACTGTAGTGACTCTGTTTTCTTGGGTCTTTTTTTCAGGCAGAAAACTTTTTGTAATACTTAGGTAGTTGATTTTAGTGATGGTGCCGGCAGGCGAGACATACTTTTAGTGGCCACACTTGTTTTTGTTTGGTTTGCCCATTTTTGTTAAATACAGTTCTATAGTCTTGGTAAACAGTTTCTGGTTGCTTCTTTGGATCTTATATTCGTATATCAATGTCCTTGGGTAATGTCATTTCTGTTGATGGTTACCATCTTCCTGGTGGAGTCACAGTTGATGTCTAAAGCGGTTTTGAATCCACGCACTTTGCAAAGGCGGGACGAAATTAAAGTGTGTAAAGTTTTCGGTTAACAAGAAGTAGATGTTCGATTGACCCGTTGGGACCTTTTGGATTTGAGTACTTTTCATTTGTTGAATAATTTTGGTTTTTTGACCTTACAATGTTTTGATTCAAATGCTGCTGATTAGAGGTATCTCCTTGAAATATCGATATACAGAATACCAAAATAAAGCGTTGTTTACCCATTTTGATAATTGTATTTTTCAATATAAAGCTTGTCACCAAATATTAACAACCTAGGACTTATAGTAAATGTGTTACGAGTAAACAAAAACGGGGCGGAACTACGGATGGACACAGATATACTCTCTCTCCTTCGATGTGGGGTATACGGATATTTTGTTGAATAATAACATGTATGTATGTTTTACCTTACGAACTCTCCGAACTTGTCATGCAACATTTTTAAGGCTGGATGAAGCAAGGGGTTTCACTTAGTCCTGCTAAGAATACCCCAATCCGACGGACAAAATGATTGCAATATAGCCTCCTATCTTTCGAGTGGGGTTATCATTAAATACTGGAATATAAAGTCTATAGTCGTGACATTATAGGCTAGAAGCCTCTGCAGCGACTCATTACTAGACACCGCGCTTAGTGCCATGGGTAGACCAGCCCATGCCACACCATCGCTAGGGTTGGCTGCTCCAGTTTCAGTTAAACCGAAGACCGGAATCGTCTTCCAATACGTGTAGGGTCTACTTGGAATTCAGGAGACGAAATAAAACAGGTTTTCAAGCTATATCTGACATGTATGTCATCAATCTTAATTTTACTTTACTATATTTGCTAAAAAGATTGTCAGGATCGAGCTACGGTTAAAAGGTACTTGATCGACTGACAAATCTGAGTCTCTAAAACTTTTCAAGAATAATTGTCTTCCTAATTGTCTTTATAGTAGGTTGAACTTTTGTTGTTTTTTTTTTTCTCATTTTATAATTATTTTATATATCATTTTATGGCTACAGAGCCAAGGTTTTTCAAATATCCATGTTTAACTCAAATTCCTAATATTAAGTTTAATCAACCAATTGTACTAGTGTAATAAAGATGGAAAATGGTGTGAAACGGGAAAGCAAGGGGTAAAAAAATGGAAAACATGGAGGGGGTGAAAGGCAAACTATTGCGGAAAATCTGCAAGATAACTACAAAGGAAAAGGTATGATAAAAGCCAAATATGGCCTAATGGGAACTAGGAAATGTGCATTTATCTGTCTTGTTTAATAGACCTACGTTAAATGGTTTATATAAAACATGTATGTAGGACAAATAAAACACTTATTCTGCTTTCCGTTTCGTTTTCCGTTTTTGTTCCGCATTCCGTTTCCGCGTTTTAGTAACACCAATTGTGCG
Organism: Arcuatula senhousia; assembly: GCA_963971305.1. Classification (NCBI taxonomy): domain Eukaryota; kingdom Metazoa; phylum Mollusca; class Bivalvia; order Mytilida; family Mytilidae; genus Arcuatula; species Arcuatula senhousia. The sequence continues at coordinate 25,820,066 of OZ020315.1, forward strand.
CACATTATATTATATCGTGCGCGCATTATATTATGTTGTGCGCACATTATATTTATATTTTGCGCACATTATATTATATTGTGCGCACATTATATTATATTGTGCGCACATTATATTTATATTGTGCGCACATTATATTATATTGTGCGCACATTTTATTATATTGTGCGCACAACATATTATATTGTGCGCGCAACATATTATATTGCGCGCACAACATATTATATTGCGCGCACAACATATTATATTGTGCGCACATTATATTTTATTGTGCGCACAAAATAATATATTGTGCGCACAAAATAATATATTGTGCGCACAAAATATAATATGTTGTGCGCACAATATAATATGTTGTGCGCACAATATAATATAATGTGCGCACAAAATAATATAATGTGCGCACAATATAATATGATGTGCGCACAATATAATATAATGTGCGCACAATATAATATAATGTGCGCATAATATAATATAATGTGCGCACAATATAATATGTTGTGCGCACAATATAATATGTTGCGCGCGCACAATATAATATGTTGTGCGCGCAATATAATATGTTGCGCGCACAATATAATATGTTGTGCGCACAATATAATATAATGTGCGCACAATATAATATAATGTGCGCACAATATAAATATGTTGTGCGCACAATATAATATAATGTGCGCACAATATAATATGTTGTGCGCGCAATATAATATGTTGCGCGCACAATATAATATGTTGTGCGCACAATATAATTTTTTTCTTTGTATGTCCCTATCCGGGCTCCGTACTCTACGGTATATATTTTGAAACGATTTTTTTATCCGGATCCATAACCAGAGAGCATTTATTAGGTTTTCAATCACTTTTGCTCATTCATATTTTGCTAACCTTTTTAAATTTTAAATGCTTCTGTAATGATTAGGTAATCCGCGAAGCGATTGCTCAGAAAGATTTTTTTTTTGTTTATTTCCTTAAAACATAAAATAGATTCTAAAACGATTTATTTTCGTCCCATACTGCAACGCCCAAACGGAGACATAAAAATGCCGGGTGTCCGTCCGCGTGTCATGCGTGCTCCGTTGTTTGCGATCAATCATGTGAGTGTGTGTCCGTCTTTTTTTTTCTGTGACAGTTTTCTCAGCAACTATTATTTGTTGATTTCACTATTTGAAATGCAGCTGCCGGAAGGGTTCACAGATGATGTGATGTTTTTTTTTTATTTGTCGATTGTCTTACTTCCTGTAACTTTTTTCCTAATTTAATCCTCAACTCCTATTATTTATAGGCGTTTGGTGTTTGGGATAAAGCAGCATGTAGGGGTTTAATAAATGAGATATGGGGTTTTATGTTTTTTCTGATTTGTCGTTTTTCAACTTCCTGTTTCCTTTTTTGCGCTTTGCTGGAAACCCATGCAGCTTGCATGCTTGCAAATCTCCAGATATATCAATCATAACAAAACCAAAAACGATAAATATCTGCACCAGAAAAAGAAAACATCTTATTAATATTTTCAATTCAAAATTGATATAGAATGGGTTTATAAATTAAAAAAAAATTTAACTTTCAGACAGTGTGCATTTGTTCATTTTCATTTTTCGGTCTAAATTCAATTATGAAAATCTTTGCCTAGCTTGGCTTACATTATTACAGGCCAATTTTCAGATTTTTAATACCATTTGCGAGAAAGATCTCAAATACGACTTGTAGTTCTACAGAAAATAAAACATACACTGTTCAGGTTCAAGTCCCCTGTATGTTGTTCGATATAAGCTTAGGCCGCGTTCACACTGAAGTTATTTTGAGTAAACATGTGAAGTAGTTTAATGTTCTTAAAACTAGTTTCACACTAAATTTGTTCTCATTGATAAACCTAAATTAAATGACTTGACATATGAAATGTTCACATTATTAAATGCAAGTGTACATGTAATTTAAATGTAGAGAAAACAACCATGATTGTTATTTTGGCGAATAGACATTTAAACATAGAATACGTATAGATTTTGATTTACTGCAGTCTTCTTATAGCTACTCCAACAAAACATTTCATTAAGAGATTTGTTATTTTGTACATATTTCACTTCTAAAATTGATGGTGACTCTTCCGCAGATGAAATGAGAAGTGGTATCCCTCGTATTTATCTGTGCAATTTCTGTCAAAATACCAATTTTCATATTATTTGATGAATGCACGTTAATGCACGCCAAATTTAAATATTGTGTGTTTTGCTATTTTCTCTACTTTTAAAAGATTTTTTCTGAAATTTTATTGCGAACAACCACGGTCGTTATACTTGTCCTGCGACAGCATGTTTTCTACCGATGTTTCTGCTCGTTTTCTACCGATGTCCTAGATTTCTACCGATGTGATGATAAAAAAACAAACTTGGCAGACGATTTTTTCCAAACAATGATACCCGGCAATTATGGCACTTAAAGACAAGTTAGTTTAATTTACATTATTTTTTTTAAGTCTGAACATAAAAAAAAAAACAGTAAGGTATTGTTTATTTTGTCCAGCAAGAGACAATTTCCCTTTTTTCAGATAATCATGAATATCTGTTTTAAATTACCATTCACTGGGCTAAAAATTATTCTCCATGTTCTAAATTATCGTACCTTTTTAAAGACATTTCCCTTTTCATTACAAATGGTGTAATTTTGATTTTTCGATCATTTTTTTAAAACATTATGGTCCTGGTTTTCTAAAGATGTGTCCTGGTTTTCTACCGATGGTCCTGGTATTCTACCGATGTGATATATTAAATGACATATCATCATGTTCATTACAAATTGTAAAACTGTATATTTTATTGCACATGATATTGATGATAAAAAGAATATGGCGGTTCATGAGCAATTGCGCGCGGCAAATGCTTAAAATTGGTCATTAAAATCTTAAACAAACTCATTAAGGGCTCGTATCGTTAATAAAATTATCATAGAGCATAAACACAATTTCTTATGTGACTTGAACAATGGTCATATGAAAGAAAGACAGTTCATTCTGTTTGCTTATGGCTGCCATTCCTTTCTAAACAGCCATTAGTTTAAATATAAATATACTTTATTGCATACAATACCCAAAGGTCTACAAACACGAACAAACAAAAACAATGAACATATAATTATAGCCACATAGTACAAATACAGCCAAAGAATGAAACAGTATCATTTACAAATATGTGTACATGTTTTTGACAATTGTCGCAACTCAAATGATTGCTTTACAAAAGGGCAAAACATCGACATATTTGGATTAAATACAAAAAAATATTTTTCAATAGTGTCAGGCTGGTAAAAATTTGAATATTTTGATTGTATAAAGTCAATAACTGTTTTTCTTATATTATTATTAATTTTACAATAAAAAAGAAATGAGCTTCATCATCAATAATTTTACAGGATTTAAACAGTCCTTGATCTCTTGGGATATTTTTATATCCACCAAGTTTAATCTCTAGGTTTTTATCACTAATCATAGTTTAGTACGTATTTTTTACTATTAAAATTTTGAAGATTTAAATAGTCTTAAATATTAACATCAGACTTAAAGTATAATTTTGAAGAGTCATCAAAGCCGGATATTTAATTTATTATAAGTTCATAATATTTTCCTTTAATAGTCTTTTTGTTTTCTCTTTTTAAGCTTGATTTAATTCATTAAAAGATTTATTAACATTCTCAAAATTTTCATAATCTATTTCAAATTTCTTTAAGATTTATTAACATTCTCAAAATTTTCATAATCTATTTCAATTTTTTTTGTTACAGATATAGCAAAACTATGCCAATTATACACACCCTCTATGTGGGGATTTTTATTTAAAATGAATTCCTCTTTTACAAGAGGGTTTATATCTAAAGAGTTTATTCTAGCAAAATACATGTAGCAAATTACTTGTATGTTAATAAAAGAGTCTAATGGTAATCTACCAAGTTCAGTTTTTGCAGCAATATAACATGCTGTTTTGCGCACACCCAGAACACTTTTACAAAATTTATTGTGTATTTTTTTTTTAAAGCTGGCTTATCAGAAAATGATAGTATCAAAAATTCTTCCACTTATATCATGTATATTAGATTTGTGAAGTGCTTAATATAAGGGGATATAATCCTCCATATACCATATTTCACTGTTATATCTAGAAATGTTGAGGCTGAGACAGTATGATAAACACAAGCATTTATGGTGTATGAATGCCATTAAAACAACCGAAATATGCAGTTATATGGATTTAAATCATCGGTAGAAAACAAGGACTCATCGGTAGAAAACACAGTAAAGAACATACCTAATCGGTAGAAAACCAGGACAAATCAAATTTTTTAAACCTGTTAGTTATTTGAAAAATCAAATGGCTCTTTTACAAATAAACGATCATTTATTGCATATTCTCAAATAGGATGTATTTAAATGTTAAAAATAAACGTAATTTTTCATATTTCTAAAAAACAATCGGTAGAAAACAAGGATCATCGGTAGAAAACGTGCAGAAAAATCGGTAGAAAACATGTTGTCGCAGGACAAGTATAACGACCGTGACAACGACCAAATCGCCGTAACTCTAGGCTATTTTATTTCGGGATACAGTTTGAATCCATTATGAGGAAAGGGAGAAAAAATTCGACTGACCGGAAATGGAAAAAAAGCACAGGAAGTGAAAATTTTAATTTTTTTAACAATTCTGTACTCCGTGCAATTTTAAAGTTTTTAAAATTTTAAAAAATTATATTTTTCTGTTTCTGAGGCAGATACCTATCGTTATAAGTTGCTTTCATGAAAGAATTTGACAATTAAAATTTTTAGTTGGAGTAGCTACTTCTTATAATGATTTTTATTTTTATAGAATAACAATACAGGTGTACAAATTCTGGCGGTTTAGTCCGTTCGTCCGTTTAATTGTATTTTTAAATTTATTGCTATATAAAGCTATTGCTATACATAAATATCGGCGCGAGCCCGCGGCAGCGCCATGTTGTCGGTAAAAATCCACGAAAGAGCGCTCAGAAATGTGATATATCGGGTCTGCCGCTTTGTCCACAAAACGACTGGAATGTGTAATCGGTGGTTGTATGATCAGTCCGTCATAATGCCGCGTAGTCAGGCTACAAATGTAATATGCGGAACACTTGACCGCAAACCATAGTGGCGCAACGTCTTAGGAAAAAATCATGTTCTTTACGCGTTAAAGAACCCTGCTGCATGCCTTGTTTAGAGAACCCATAGGATTCATGTGTAAAATTCTGCCCGTTCCTCATAACAATTGACAGCCAAAACTCTTTTCCCCTATTGAACTTTTCTCCCATTTCCTCCACTTCATCATCATTTCATGTTCATTTTATCACCTGTTCATGTTCATATTCCTGATATAGGCTGCTTTGCCAACAAAAATTAGATCCGAATTTTAAACACCATTTATGAAATTCTATTCCGTAAATACATAAATGTACATGGTTAAGGCCCAATTACAAACAGATATAATAAAAGGTAAATAGTCATGAGTTTTACAATTATAGTACATTGAGATATACATATAAACTATAGTAGTAAATGTAAATAATAGTACAACATGTTGTAAACCTATATTATTAACAGGTTTAAAACTAGACATTTACAACAGGTTTTTTCTAGTGTTCATACAATTTGTGATGAATGCAGAGGTCAATTTAAGTATTTTTAATGAGCTATTATTTAATAAAAATGGTATTTTAATATTTTCTTTAATATCTTTCTTGTTGTCTAGCAGATTTAAAATATTAATGTTAAATTTATCCCTTTGACTTTTGACTTTTGAGGGCTATGCATTGTAAAAGAAAGTGTTTTTCATCTTCTATTTGATTTGAATTACATAATGGGCAGTATCTTTCATTTTTTTGGATATTAAGATGTCGTCCTTGCTCAATAAGAAGTAAGTGAGCACTTATTCGAATTTTGCAAATGGCAGCTCGATCATCTCTGTTTGTTAATATATCAACATATGAGGGTCTCGTCCCCATTTTATATATACTTTGAAAAAATTCTAATTTAGATGATTTGCATATATTTGAGTTTTGGATCTGTAGACATTGATCCTGTATCCGTTGCTTGATTTGGCTAAGGCAGCTATTAGAAAACGAAGTATTATTTATCATGTATGCAAAACCGAGATCATTTAAGACATCCTTTACCTTTTTCATCCAGGGATTATATTCTTATGAGTTAATGAAGATTTCTTTTATTAAGGTGTTATCAGAATCTAGGATATGCTTGTAAAAGTTTAATATAGAAAATAAGATTTTACTTTTTAGTGGGATCCTATTTAGTTCTGCACGGCAACCGTCATTGGTTGCCTTACAGTTGACTCCTAGTATCTCTTTAATAAATTTAATGTGAAGTTTTTCATATACATCAGTGTCTTTAAGTGAGGCATCGGTGCCCCAAACTTCACTTCCATATAATAGTATGGGAACTACCAGTGAATCAAATAGTTTTTCTAAAAGTTTACATGTATTATTAATTCCTATTACTTTTTTAATTTTAAAACATGCCTTAGCTTTTTCCATTAATGTATTTATTGCCAGATTAAAATTTCCATTGTATTTTAGTATCATGCCTAGGTAACAATAGTGTGTTACTGTTTCAAGGTTGATATTATTATAAGTAAATTGATTTTGATATGTCTTACCATTTGAGTTGAAAACCATTATTTTTGATTTATTGATATTTACCTGTAGTTTCCAGGTTGAACAAAATTCGTATAAAATATTAAGTAATTTTTGTAGCCATTCTTTGCTTTCAGATAATAAAACAATATCATCGGCATATAAAAGTATATTAATGTTTGAGCAACCAATAGAAATTGGGTCAGTGTTTTGTCGGTCTAATACTTTGACTATATCATTGATAAAGTAATTAAAAAGCAGAGGGCTTTAAGGTACGTCTCCCTGTTTAACACCTCTTTCAGAAGAAAAATATTTGCTCAGTCCATTTGAAAATTTAATTCTACATGAGGTATTAGAATACATAGAATCAATTATATTAAATATCCTTTTTGGAACTTTATTTTTTAGAAGTTTATAGAAAAGTCCAACTCTCCAGACTGTGTCAAAAGCCTTTTTTAAATCTATAAAGGCAGTGAAAACTTTCTTACCATTCTGTTTATATTTATTTGTTATAGTTTTAAGTGTAAATATATGGTCAGTTGTGCGGCTTTTCTCCTTGAAACCTATTTGATTTTTACCTATAAGATTATTTTTATTTAAGTGTTTAAGCAGGCGTTTGCAAATGATTTTATTAAAAAGTTTTCCCATATTCGAACTAATAGAGATGCCTCTATAGTTTTCTGGATCGTTTTTATCTCATTTTTTATGCAATAGGACTAAAAAACTTTCATTCCAAATTTTGGGGAAAGTTCCAGTTTTAAATATTAGATTAAAAAGTTTTGAAGAGGTCTTAACAAAATTGGTATGGCATTTTTTAGCATTTTATTTGCAATTAAATCTGCAGAAGTAGATTTGCCATTTTTTAAAGATTTAATGGCTTCTAATATCTCATTACAATTAATCTCATTATCAATACTGTCAGGAAGTTCTGGTTTATTAATATTTTCTTTTAAGATTTTAAATTCTTTTATAATATCTTCCTGTTTTATGTTATATTCTTTCTCACAGATGTTTAGTTTTTCATAAAATTTTATGAATTCTTCTTTAGGTAAATCATCATTTGATTGTTTGTCTCCATATTTTTCTTTATCTAATTTATTTAGGGTATCCCAAAATGCTTTGGGTTCTTTCTCACTTAAATTATATAAATCAGAACAGATTTTTTCTTTATATTTTCGTTCATCATATTTACATTGTCGTCTATATTTAGACCTGAAAGAATAAAATTTATGTCTATATTCAGTATTTTCTGGAAATTTATTTACTATTTTTTCATAATTTTTAACCGTGTTGTATAGATCTTGACAGGATTCACTATACCAGGGTTTTCGGTTTGACTTAGCCTTTCCATTTCTTCTATATGAAGGGATTTTCTTTAGAAACTTTGCACATTGAGAAGCATTCTCTTGTAAAATTGCATTCGGTGCACCGACTGCTTCATCTGAATTAGTAAAATTGGACTGTAAAAAGTTATCAAATTTATTTTTACTTTCAATACTATTGCTTTTCTGAATGTAGAGAATGCCTCTGGATCCCATATATATTTACTGGGTAGGGGATCTAATTGATATGAAGAATTGTTTTGAGGGGTAAATCCCAGAACTAATGAACTGCTTATTATACAGTGATTAGAATAGACGGTAAAATCATGAACTTCAAAATACCCAACTACATTTAGTAAGTCAGAAGATACCAACATATAATCGACAACACTACAACCATTGTAGGTTATGCATGTGTATTTGCCTAACAGGTCCCCCATAGTGCGACCATTTAAGATCCGGAGACTAGATTCTTTGCATAAATTTAATAAAAGTTTACCACTCTTATTAACCAGCTTGTGGTCTAGGTTATTTCTAGGTATAATATGATCAGAAATGTACTGATCATCTTCTAAATTACTTTTATTTAGTTCATCGTGGGGAATATAAACAATGTTTTTAATGGTATATGCATTAAAGTCTCCTTGAACCATGATGTGACCTAAATTACTATACTTAGCTATGTCAGCTAGTAATTGTTCATATATAGGCTCTATACCATTTACAGTATAACTTGAGTTTTCTGGAGAAACATATACTGTAGCCAAATATATGTCTTTATTGATTTTGAAAAATGAATGATCTAATTTAACCCAAACGATATCTGAGTGTGAATTGGGCAACTTCTTTGTACCTTTAATAATTGAACTCTTAACAAAAATATTTACACCACCAGAGTTACGTCTGGCTTTTTTATGTTTTTTTCTATTACTTCCGACTAAAAGATTAAACCCAGGTATATTTATTTCTTTATCAGTAATATCATTTGTCCAAGTTTCAACAAAGCTGATGATGTGAAATTTAGAGACAGTATCAATAAAATTTGGGTCTTGTGTTTTATCCTTGGAGAGACCTTCAATATTCCAAACAGCTGTTTTTAATAAATTTTGAGTCATATTTTTTTAGTACAATGGTTTTTGAGTAAAAGGGCTTGTTACTTAATTTATACAGGATATAATCTGTATTCAAGTGGATTTTTTCTTATTTAAATTTCTCTCCTTCTTTGAGAGTATATGTAGTAAATACATGTATATATAATCATTTGAAAATACAGAAACTACATGATATCGAATATCGAACAGATCGTGCGTATTTTTATACCAATCTGATATAACATGTACTATTGTAAAGAGCTGCTGTTTGTACAACTTGTGACTGATCCGTTTGAACAATTCGTGACTGACTATTGAGCTCAAATAGGTTTTTTGTTTACTAGAAAATTTTACAGAACGTTCATTTCTGTAAAAATTAAAGGAAGGACTATTTCCTCTCTCTTGGCACCATAAGAGAGGATTGTCTCAAGAAACGATGCTTGTCTTTCGGAATCAGACATAATATGTGCTATAGACCATTGTCAACAAATATCGAGGAACAAAAAACTGACCTAACGGAGATAATAAAAAAAATAAGTGTGCACGAAAAATTTTCAATAGTTGCATTATTACGGATTCCGAAAATGCACATTACTTAAATCAAAATCTAGAACATTCGAAAAAGCATGCATCATTGCTTCATAGAAACAAATATCACAAAGATACAACATGTGTAGGACTTTCGACGAAGCCGTTTCTACATGTATGAGCTGGGATAATGAACCGGTGTTCACAGTGGATCCAAACTTAGATCTCCAAGAGCAATCTGTTGGTGGACAGAAAGACAGCTTAACAATATAATATAACACAATATTGGAAAAAGACCAACACTATTCGCTTACTTTTCTGCTTTTGCTTGGTGTTAACTGTACTATTTTAACGACAAATTGTTTAACTTTGAAAACTGTTCTTTTCTGCCATGTCTGCGTTCTTAAAATACCAAGTTTTGTATACTGTGGATTCATTTATTCTCGTGTGTACCAATTTTCGTGGTTTGATGAAATAGTACCAATTCGTGGATTAATACTTTCGTGGTTTTGATAACTACACCATACAGATCAATGTTACATTTCCTTTTCGATATCAAATTTCGTGGATAAAGGCCACCCACAAAAACCACGAAAATTGATACACCACGAATATTAATGAAACCACATTACATATCAAAAAGTCGGTAATACTGCGCTTTTGAAGCAGTTAAATAGCAGATAATACAATGGTAAAAGCTGTGTATAGAATAAGAAAATGAGGAATACATATTAATTTGAGATACGGATACCCCCGCACCAAATACAAGAAGTAGTAGCTTCTAATATAAATAGCTTAGGACATGGTTGGTTCCTCGAATATTGTCTTCACTCAGGAAATTGCATGGACAACATCATGCGCTTATATGCAAATACATGTATTGGATTTCTATCTCTCAGTTGAGTGCAGATGTTGGTTTTTCATAGGATTTTGTTTAATGTCTTCCTTTATCGGATTCGACTCGCTAAATGGGCGACGTCTGTGCCTAAGTTGGCAGTTAAGGAGCACCTGAGTTTACTCTTGTTACATATTGAGCACAGGGACTTGCTCCCCTCTATCAATATTTTGTTAGAGTCAATGTGCGGTAGGAAAAAAAACACAAGGGAGATACTACTTTCACCACCCTGGGTGTTTTGGAAAGGAAAATCATCTGTGAAACGAATTATATAAGAAAAGGTACGAGATCAATGATATATTAAAAGAAAATCGAATTAAAGAAAAGGGGGTTGTGAAAGTAGTATCTCCCTTGTGTTTTTTTCCTACCGCACATTGACTCTAACAAAATATTGATAGAGGGGAGCAAGTCCCTCCTACCGCACATTGACTCTAACAAAATATTGATAGAGGGGAGCAAGTCCCTCCTACCGCACATTGACTCTAACAAAATATTGATAGAGGGGAGCAAGTCCCTGTGTATTGAGTTCGCGTTGTTGATTGTTTTTCATTTGTTTTTGTGGCTTAAAGTGTCTGTTTCTTCATGCTGTTTTCGTTCATGTTTACTGATTTTGTCTTTGCCCTTGAACGTTTGATATTCGGATGCCCTATGGTACCCCTGCTTATTGTTACACATAACCAACCTGCGAGTCCCAACAGTAATATATCAATATTTATTTCTGAATTATCATTAAACAATACATATTATGCAACGATAAAACTGTAAATTATACATGTGCTTATATATTTTGTTAGAATGTTAGTAATTATCTGTAAATAATGAAAATTTGAAGACACATTTTTATACGTTTCCTAGCCAGTCAAGCACACCGGACAGCATTGACCAGGAATCGAGATGGCCCTGTCACCACATGGGGGAACCTCACATGTAAGCATCTGGTTTACACACGTGATGATGCCGTCAGTACATTTGCACCCATAACAGTCGGTATGAGATCCTATGTCCTCCCCATCGTTGTACCAAAAACCATCTCTAAAACATCCTACAGGAACAAATTGTTTACATTAATACATATTAGCTAGCACATATCATATTGGTTTAAGTGGCATTCTATAATAGGTTCAGATCTTGGATAGTTTTTTTTTAATTCATGACCAAAAGTTTGCGCTTTTTTTTTCTTTCACGACTACATCTATGCAATTTGCCTGAATTTTAAGGGTAGTTTTTACAGCTCATATGTCAAATAATTCAAAAGTAAACTTTTGACGCCGAAATGGTCGTAGATGTTTCGAATTCGCCAAGGGTTGCAATAAAAAGCAAAAAAATACCCCAAAATTAAGAGGGCAACCATGACTTAAAGAGTTTTATTCAACTTGGCTGTAAATAATTATTTTTTATCCAAAGTAGGGTAAAATTATTCCAAACCTTTATTCAATGTACAACAAAAATCAAGTGCCTAGTTATGAACAATGAAACAATGCATTTATTGAAAGTACATGTATCGTACATGAAAAACAATGGAAAACTGAAATAAACATTAGGATGTCGCGCACGATATTGGTACCACTTTCCGTAACGTCGTCAAAGACGTTGTACAAACAAATGAGATTCCGTTTGCTTCTTCCGATATAATATGATATATTTTTAAGTATGACTTTTCCCCATTCAAAACGTTCAAGAATATTTATCAGAATTCAGTTTTATCGTGTCATGTTTGTTATTTTCTTATTTTTTTAATAATACTAGTAATAACGTATTAATTTATAAGTTTTCTTTTTTAATACACTTTTGCTTTAATATATTTAACTTATATTTTTTTATATAAACACACACCAGTGTGCATGTCTACATCAAAGGGGAACGTACCTTCCCTCAAATAAAGAAATGGATGAAAAATAATAAATTAAACGCAGACAGAAGGCTCAATGTGTATGATTACGTCGTTTTAAGTATTGAAAAACGTCAAAAGGTAGATGGGGTGTCTATCACTGAGCATCTTTTTTTGCACATCTACCATAACTTTAAATTTCATAATGCTAGCTATTATAATTAATATCAATTCGGCTAAGTAAACATCAAAAGTGATAATTACAACAAAAATTTTGATAAAATTCACCTTCTTAGTAAATTTTCATATTTTCCCGTACTTTTTCAGGGGAGATAATTTGTATAGAAATAATAAAGAACACATTTTTCACTTTTGTCCAAAAAAAAATGATGGTAAACTTTATTTTTTATTTAGTATATTTAAAAATCAATATAAAACAAAGATTTTCACAAATTTTAAGAAAAATCTATGGAGTAGATTTTCTTAAGGAGAAGATTTGAATTTTCCCTATTAAAACTATAGTAAAAGTACTAAATTCATGCATTTTTGAAAGTCATTTCTACATAAATTCCTCTGGTGAACTTTTTATTTTAATTTTGAAATTTAAAGAACCATTATAGAGCTAGCTGTGGTAAAAATAAAATAAAAATCTATGGATAAATTTTTAGACACCCCATCTACCTTAATTAAGTGCGAAATCGTAAAAATCCTATGGTCTTGGTAACTTTTATCATAATATCCCGAAACTAGTTCTACAACAAATTGACAAAATGCACATTTTAAAAATGGTTTCAAAATTATAATCCAGGGGCGGTGTTCTCGAAGCTATCTTAGGACTAAGACGTGTCTATAGACCATCTAAAGACTAGTCATAGTCTTAAGTCGTGTTCTCGAAGCAGTCCTATTTTAAGCTCTTGTCTTATTTTAGGATAAAAACTAAGACACCAAATTTGATGTCTTTAGACCATCCAATCTTAAATTTTAACTTATTTTATACACCAAAACTCACTATATATTGTCCAGGTGTTCACCTAATGACATTTAATCATCGATTAACTTGTATTCAAGGCACCATGCATGATTTTAAACTTTGAACTTATTTTCACATACTTCGATGACCCTGTATGTTGTTTTAATTATTTTAGGACAACGTTGTTATGAATTTAAAATAAAAACTGTAGCTAATAAAGTGTTGACTTTTAGCTTTAGCATTCAAATTGTAGCCCTTTTGGTGTACATACAGAGGAATATATTCTTTAAAAAAGTAAATTATTAAATTTTGTTTGAATAAAAATTGTATTAAATCTATATTGAGACGTCCTAACAAAAGACGCGTCTAAGATAGTTTCGAGACACAGATTAGGATGGTCTAAAGATGGTCCAAACTAGGTCTCAAAATTTGACTTTAGACGCGTCTTTAGACATATTGTAGGAAACTTTCGAGAACACCGCTCCAGGAACTGTAAATCAAAGATACATTGTCTCAAACATTGAAGCAAACGTAAAAATAGTAGTATTTTGCATTGCTTCTCGGAAATGTGACATTTGTGTGCGAAATCGAAAAATACAAGTTCGTTAAAATATAAAGTAGTATATCTTCAAATTTTAAGATACGTCTACTTGAATAAATGCACATTCGAAAAATATAAGCCAAAATTTGTTTTATTTGTTCGTCTTCTTATTAGGTTTATGAGAAGTTTGACAAAAAACTTTCCGACGTCCAAAACGGCCATTTTTACGTCGTGTGACATTTGACTCGTTTGTACTCAGTAAGGCAGAGATCTTTACAAGAAGGAACCATTTAGATGATTTTAAATTTCTTATCTGAAAAGGAATACGCTTGCTGAAAATCATATCTTAAAGGCAAAAATAATAGCATTCGACTTCACCTGATAATAAAAGTTATATAGTTCATAAACTAAAAAACTTGAAAACGTCATTTTTCGTTTTTGTGACATTTTCCTATTACTTTGTTTTCCGAGCCTGTTCAAGTTAATTCACATATAAAAAGTCCAAAAATGGTCTAAGTATCAAGAAAAATGTCTAAATGTTTTGTACTTTTAAGATCAGTAATATTGTCGTTGGTTTAATATGTAAAATAAATAAAATTGCATGTCGAAAAATAATTTTGTGGGTCACTTTTCGCAGCGTCTACATCCTTTTTTCAAGAGGAAAATGACGATCATAACAAAATTGCGCTTTATTTTGATTTTACTCAGCCAAAAACATTTTTAGTTTGTCGACAAGTATCTGTTTATAAAATATGACATGAATAACTCAACTTTTAAAAAAGTTACACCTAGAAATACCAAAATGTTTGGTTGATTTTGTTACGCGTCTACAGCACGAAAATGGCGTCTTTTGAATTTTCTCAAAACGCCCCTGTTTTTCTGTGTAAAATGCTTTTGAAAAGATTTATAAAAAAATATTCTACAGAATCTACACATTAATTTGATATAAACTTCTTATTTGTTATGTATCCGGCAATTTTTAAAAGAGTTATTTTCATTGAACTTGGTTGACGCTTTTAACGATGGTATAAACATTGTGCGCGACGTCTAGGGAATCATAGACGTACCAATCCTTAAAGCCGATGAACAAAACACACATGAACCAACTTTACACAGGCAAATTGAACTCACCCGAGTTCATATGAAAACATTCACATGAAATTAACATGAACAAAGCTTGCGTTAAATTTACATGAAACGCACTGAATTGCGCATACAAAAAATTCACATTATTATCACGTGAGTCGATGTGAAGTAAAAATTACGAGTCTCAGATTTCATGTGAGATTCAGATGAAGTTTACGTAAAGCTCAATTCTCGTTAAATTCATGCCAGTTAAAGTGTCTGTGTACTACACTCATCAACCTAATAACACGCCAAAACAAGATTCGTATACACAATTGTCGAACTACACGATTTAATGTACTTACTGTTTTCAGCCAACACAACCGTGCCTACTACAAACACCAGCATCAGAAATTCTTGAACTTTTGGCATAATGATTGACTGCAAGTAAACAGTCAAATACAGTAAGTGCGAAAGCTGTTCTACTGCTCCCTTTTAAAGATATCATATACATGTGTTTGGATTCATAATGTTCAGATTTTTTCCACCTTCAACGTTTAGTTAAATGGTATAGGTATTATTGACTATTTGTAACTTTGTAACATTTTTTTCAAAAAAAAAAATGTCGGAAAGTAAACCAGAATATTTTTTTAAGTTTGTGCTGCCTCCATTTATTTTGATTACTAGTAATATATTTATAAATTGTTCCTTATTTCTTCATTGAATGCATGGAATAAGGACTCTGTATAAGGATATTTTAACACAAAAGACCATATCCATTATCTTTGCAGGCCAAGGGTTACGAGATAGCGGATTGTTACCCTAAGCTATCTAGCGAAGATGCATATATTCATACATATACTATTCAAAAAAGTTACGCATACATGTACATGTAGATAGAAAAATTCCAAACCCACACCATTTCATAACAATATAGCCAAGCCGTCCATCGACCGATTTTCATGAAATAAAAACCAATAAAAAGAAATGAATCTTATTTTTAGCAAAATCGTAACCTCGCTGGCTTTTTAAGATATTGCAAGTATAAGTCAAGCGTACATTTTACGCATCAATTTCCTGTTTAAATCAATGCAAAGTGTTTCTTGAAAAACACTGGCCGTGCTCTACTCACAATTTCTCACAATTTCTTAAAAATCATTGAAGTTAGGATTTTGGTCTAAATTCATCAAACAATCTTTATATCGTTTTTTAATGGATCTTATTTCATGAAAATCGGTTGCAGAACAGCTCAGCAATAATGTTTTGAAATTGTTTCGATTTGCATTAAACGTACGGGGAGTTTTCTATCTATGCGTAACTTTTTTATACCCCCCACTTCAAAAGTGGGGGGTATATAGTGATAGGGGTGTCCGTCCTTCCGTCCGTCCTTCCTTCCGTCCTTCCGTTACACTTCAGGGTACCCATCTCTTATCCGCAACTCCTCCTAAACCCCTTGATGGATTTTCGTGAAACTTACACACAATCTTTGTGACATAATGTAGATGTGCACCTACTATTTTAAAATTTGATCAGAATGATTTTTGGGGTTTCCCATAGCAAAACATGGACTTAGCCAGTCGACTACATGGGGTACCAATCTCTTATCCGCAACTCCTCCTAAACCCCTTGATGGATTTTCATGAAACTTACACACAATCTTTGTGACATAATGTAGATGTGCACCTACTATTTTAAAATTTGATCAGAACGATTTTTGGGGTTTCCCATAGCAAAACATGGACTTAGCCATTCGACTACATGGGGGTACCCATCTCTTATCCACAACTCCTCCTAAACCCATTGTTGGATTTTCATGAAACGTACACACAATCTTTGTGACATAATGTAGATGTGCACCTACTATTTTAAAATCTGATCAGAACGATTTTCGGGGTTTCCCATAGCAAAACATGGACTTAGCCATTCGGCTCCATGGGGGTGCCCATCTCTTATCCACAACTCCTCCTAAACCCCTTGATGGATTTTCATGAAACTTTTACACAATCTTTGTAACATAATATAGATGTGCACCTACTATTTGAAAGTTTGATCAGAATGATTTTGGGGTTTCTCTTATCTGCAACTCCTCCTAAACCCTGTGATGGATTTTCATGAAACTTACACACAATCTTTGTGACATAATGTAGATGTGGATCTCCTATTTTAAAATTTTATCCAATTAATATTTTGGGGGGTGGGGGATATTTATTTGTGAGCTGCAGCTCACAGTTTTTCTAGTTTGAAGAGTATACATGTATTTGTTTGACGTGACTACGGACATTCTAGTTTAAACTAGATAAAAGCAAGAATTATTGTGAAACTAATACTCGAAATAAATAAATAAATAGCTTGAATTATATTCTTATTTTGATATCTATTGTAGAAAATGATCAATACAGTCATGACAAATCAGAATTATCGCTCTTTCTACTGTTACATCCCTGACCTGCTATTTTTTTTCAATTTCAAAAGCGGCTGTTATTGTTGACAACATGTTTACTCTGCATGGATTGTTTACAACATAATCTAAACATACTTTCAGTTTATATAACCAGCTATAATGTTTCATTTAAAAACTTAGAAATAATTCATTTAATCCAGACAATTTTAAAAAGAATTTTACAATGTGAGAAACTTCACCTAAGTTGGTACTTGGAGTGCACAAAAAGAGTGTTAATTTTGCTGTTTTATCTGAATTAGGAAGGTTTCCACTGCATTTTAATATTCTAAAATATTTGATAAGTTATTGGTATAGACTAGAAAATCTTGATAACACTTTTCCATTACTTAAAGATGCTTATTCTTATAGTGTATCAATCCATGAAAACAACAAATAAATTTAAGAATTTTCTTAAGAACAAACTATCTGAAATATATACAAAATTATGGTACAAACTAAATCTAGTCTAAAAGAAGGAAAATTATGTACATATTTTAAATTAAAACAACATTTTGGATTTGAAAACTATTTATCAGAAATTAAAAAGTTTGAATGAAGAAAATCCATATGTAAACTCAGAATATCTGCTCATAAATTGATGATTGAAGTTGGAAGATATGTTAAAATAGATAGAAATGAACGTTCCTGTAATAAATGTACTTCTGGTGAAATCAAAGATGAAATCAACTTTTTGATTAAATGTCATAAATATCACCAACAAAGATTTACTTTATTTGATTTTTTTGGAAAAGAAATTAATAACTTTACATTTCTTAATGATGAACAAAAATTTAACTATTTACTTATTTCTGAAAATACTAAAATTCTAAATGCAGTTGGAAAATTTATTAATGACCATCTTTAACATGTTTACCATTGGTTAAATATAAATGGGCGCTACTATTTGTTCTGTTGTTTAATTCTGTAATGTCTAAGATATCTACATGTATTACATGTAACTCAATTATTATCTTAATTTCTCTTATATCTGTTTATTTGTTGCTCATGCTGCCCTTATGGGCCCTTGATTGGACAATGAAATATGTTCTATGTTCTATAACCACAAAGAACTTAATATCATTGTGATTTTAGATCACAGTTTTTGTCATTAATGATAACAAAGACAGAATAAACATTACGACAAAGGAAAAGCTAGGATAAGAAGCACAAATGAGAGCCGTTTTGCATATAATTTTTATGTGAAATTTGGGAACATTTCATTGGAATTGTGAGATTTTGAAGTTAACTGTATACAATGTATGATGCAGACCAAATCGAGGCTTTTGTTTATATGCACATGTTTAAGAAATATCCCCACTAAAACTCAAAATGGCTTAAATGTTAATTTGAAAATTAAAAATGAGCGAACTTGTGTCCTAAAAAGATATATTCAGGAAACATAACTATACTTATTGGTTACTCAAGTTAAAACTTTTTTGTTGGTCAGAAGTTCTCTCATATATGTAGTTTTTTTATTGACTAGGCAAAATAACTAGTAGAAAACAATGTACAAGAAACAAGAAGCAAAATTCACAATCTTAAATCACGTACAAGGAAAAAAAAATAAAAAATAAAAAAAGACCCTTTTAATATTTTTGAATTACATGTGGTACTTACTGTTGAAGCAGAAAAGTCAGAAATAAAATATGTTATTTTAGATGTACAACAACTATTATACTTGTCAACAGTGCCTTCAGTTATTCAACAGCTTGAACTAAACAAAGAACAAAAACATGATAAATTAAAAATGAGTTTACGGTTAAAACACAGACAAAATATGATTCTGTTTATTTTTTTTATTTCGTATTTTAAATGGATTAGTATTATTACATGATATATAATATAGACGAAATACAGAAAATGATTAAAACGTTCATGTGTTCATATGTTAACCTCCGATCATACAAAATCTAGTGTATTTTAAAGTTCTTTGCTTTTGTATAAAGCAAAGTTGATCGTTCTTTGTAAAATTGTGTTTTTCGTAAGATTGTATAGACCAAAGACGTACATACCTGTTTGCTCATTGAAGCCCTTTACTTTCAAATTTAATAAGAGACCTAACGTGCATGCTGCAATGTTGCACTCGTTCGAAGCTTCTCCAATTTTCTCTCTACAATGTTTTTGTAAGGTTATTGTGATAGAGCTACTTATTAAAGTAGTTAAATGTGTTCTGTTATAACAAAATAATTATTTTTCGTCCTTCTGGTTTTTAACCCAGTTTAAAATAGAAATTACAAGCGGTTTGCATCATAAAACTTGCAAGTTTATGTTAACCTTTCGTCGTGTCAAAGCACCATTTTGAGTTTAATTGTTTCTCTTTATTATCCGTGGGCCATTCAAAAGTATTACTAAACGAAGTAATAGTAATTTGACAAATTAACCTTAATTTGTATTTTACCCATAAAAAATAATAATCATAGTTATACTTCAGCGTTCGATCACTTAGTAAAGCTTCAGATAGCTGTCGAGGCGCGGTGGTGTAATGGTTAAGGTGTTTGACTGGCGACCTAAGGGTCGTGAGTTCGAATCCATTCGCTATCATTATCAGTAAGGTACTCAACTTCAATTTCTCCACTCGACTCAGCTGAAAACGAGTACGTGGTTGGGTAGTGATGCAAATACATGTATGTTAGACGATAGCGGTTAGCGCCTGAACGGCAGCTTTGGCTAAATGAATCCATTAGGAGTTGAGAATGATTAAAAGTTTGCGATGCAAAATTACCATGGGTGATAGTTTATGAACCGCTTTGAGATGACTTAACTGAACCACAAATTATTGAATTATTTTCAGGTCTATTTTTTAAAATGTTTAATTTTACATGTGATACGTTATAAGTTATAACGTTACTCCCAATAACGTGATGACTTCAACTATCCAAGTGTCAAATTTCCCTCATTGTGTAGCACCATTCCGTCAGCTCAAGCTTATGGAGTTTACGTACACGTATCACAATTGATTCGTTACTCCGGAGCTTGCGGGGATTACATCGATTTCCTAGACAGAGCGACACGTTTTACACAAAAATTGTTATCACAAGGTTATGTTGCTCCTCGGTTGCTGTCGTCACTCAGGAAATTTTACGGTAGACATCATGCACTCATAGACAAATATGAGATTTCCATCTCTCAGGTAAGTGCAGATGTTGGTTTGTCATAGGGTTGTGCTTTATCTTTCTTTACAAGATTTGACACACCGAATTGGAAATTGGCAGTGCAGCGGGTGTGCTATAGCAGGCAGGAACCACTTACTCTTCCGGAGCACCTGAGTTCACTCTAATTACGACTAGAGTTCGTGTTGTTAATTGATATTCAGTAGATTTTGTGGTTCCGTGTTTTATTTGTTGTCTGTTGTATCGTCCTGTTCTTGTTTGTTATTACTGGTTTTGAAACTGCCCTATCAGACTTTGACGTTCGGATGCCCAATTGGTACTTCTGCTTCTCCCAAGCAGCACGAATCCGGCTGTATTAGAAAAATACACATGAAAGGATTGATAAAATGATTATGAAATTATAATGAAGTTCAGGAAATTGGGACACAAAATAAAAAAAGCCAACCGGATCGGAGAACTTAGGACTGCCATTGTAAAGACGAGGGAAGGGTAGGATCGTACAATTTTGCAACCTGCATGGGGATCATACGGGTCGATCTTTCATGTACTTTTATCGAGACCTGGACTAAGGTTCTTTATTGTTCGAGAAACACGACATTTTTCCGAACACGGTGCACCACTATGGTTTTGAGTCAGGATTTCCGCTTTATAGCCTCACCATTTCTTAGTGCATCTTTGTTTTCTTCTCGGGAAACAGGATGGGTAATGCAAAGTTCTTGTATTATATACATGTAGAAAATAATGAAATGTGGAATAAGTGTACGCGGCACAACCCACAATTAAACGGCAATTTAGAAAAACCAAAATGGACAACCGCCAGCAGCCTTCAATGAGGCCATTTGACCTCGTTGAAGGCTGCTGGCCTTTTTGGTGACTATCTCTATCTCATATATCCCCAGGAGCTTGAGATAAAGGACACAACGGATTCTAGGAAGTCTGCTTCATATTTAGATCTATATCTCGAAACTGACTCTCAAGGAAGACTTTCAACAAGGCTCTATGACAGAGATGTATTTACTTTCTCTCTTCTGGAAAATGACGAAACTGCTCAGTCACAATCAATCTACATATATTTACATTTCTTAATTTACTATAATCTTGATCTAATCGTTAAGGCTTAGTCTACTTTTATTTAAGATTTTTCAAGAAAAATGGTTTCCTTTTATTGATACATATGCATTATTTATTATTTATCTTGACGTGTTAAATATATGACTTACATGTACTTGTTCATACATAAAGATGGTGTTATGGAGCCAGTGTACGCAATATAATGTACAATAATTATTTAAAAACGAAAAATCCGCAATGATAAAAAGACAGCAGCCTTCAACGTGGCATGTGGTCGCTGCTAGCTGTTTTGTAATTGACCCTTGATTAACAATCACATAGAACAAATAACATAAGTCTACGAATACAAACATCAGCTTTGACATGCACACATACATGTGTATGTGGCTTCAAATTTCCTTATAAGGATACTAAGTACATGCATTTAAATTCTTTTAACCTTACTCTTTGATCCATAGCTAATAGTTTAGCAACTAAGAATGATTATGTTAAATGAGCTAAGAAAATGATTCAAGCCAGTAATTCGGACACATGATACGGGATAGAACATTGGAAGCGTTGAACACAAATACCGCGTATGAAGAGTACACGAAACGAAGGTTTTGATAAAATATTATTTGATTCCATTTTTCGTGCACGCAGCGTGTACATTATAGATCATTCAAAAAGTTTCATATTTTCCCTATCTCATAATTTTGTTTGGAACTTTGTTCGCAGCTTTGAACGCAGCTTTTTCAAAAAGAATGGAAAACGCAGGTACAAATATCTAGTAGTCGATTATACCAAGACTTACTTTGTCATCAATGAGTCTAAGAAAAAGAACAAATATACAGAAGACCAAATAATCGACATGCTCGACTTTCTTATTGACAACATATTTGTTCAGTTTGGTGGACGTGTTTTTCAGCAAACAATAGGGATAACTATGAGCACTAATTATGCACCTTTGCTAGCTGATTTGTTTCTTCATTCATATGAGGCAGACTTCTTACAATCTCTTCTAGACAAAAAAGACCGAAGACAAGCTCTCTCTTTCAACTTCACGTTTCGTTATATTGATGATGTCCTTTCACTAAACAATTCTCGATTAGGTGACTTTCTCCATCTCATATATCCCCAGGAGCTTAAGGTAAAGGACACAACAAATTCTAGGAAGTCTGCTTCATATTTAGATCTATATACTTGAAATTGACTCTCAAGGAAGACTTTCAAAAAGGCTCTATGACAAACGTGATGACTTCAACTTTCCAATTGTCAACTTTCCCTTCTTGTGTAGCAACATTCTTTCCGCTCCAGCTTACGGAGTTTATGTATCTCAATTGATTCGTTACTCAAGAGCGTGCGGGACTTACATCGATTTCCTTAGCAGAGCGATACGTCTGACGGAAAAATTGCTCACACAGAGTTATGTTGCTCCTCGGTTGATGTCTTCACTCAAGATATTTTACGGAAGACATCATGCATTTGTAGACAAATATGGGATTTCGATCTCTCAGATGAGTGCAGATGTTGGTTTGTCATTAGGGTTTTGTTTTGTCTTCCTTCACCGAATTTGAAACGCTGAATGGACTATTGGCAATATGCGACGGGTGTACATGTGCTATAGCAAGCAGGAACTGCTTACTCTTCCGGGGCACCTGAGTTTACTCTTGTTTCGACTGGAGTTCGCGTTGTTGATTGATATTCAGTATTTTGTGTTTCAATGTTTTACGTGTTGTCTGTTTTTGTCCCCTTCTTGTTGGTGTTTACTGGTTTTGTCTCTGCCCTTTCGGACGTTTGACATTCGGATACCCCATTGGTACCTCTGCTTCTTGCATCTTAAATTTGATAATCTCCGTGCTGACTAGTTATACCCCCCGCAAACAAAGTTTGGGGGGTATATAGGAAACACCCTGTCTGTCTGTCTGTCTGTCTGTCTGTCTGTCTGTCTGTCTGTCTGTTCTGTCTGTCTGTCTGTCTGTCTGTCTGTCTGTCTGTCTGTCTGTCTGTCTGTCTGTCTGTCTGTCTGTCTGTCTGTCTGTCTGTCTGTCTGTCTGTCTGTCTGTCTGTCTGTCTGTCTGTCTGTCTGTCTGTCTGTCTGTCTGTCTGTCTGTCTGTCTGTCTGTCTGTCTGTCCGTCTGTCTGTCTGTCCGTCTGTCCGTCTGCCCGTCCGTCTGTCCACATAACTTGTAAGCCCTTTTCCTAAACCGCTTAAAGGATTTTGCTGAAACTTAATATAGAGGAAGTACATCATTTGTAGATGAGCATGAAGAATTTTCATTGCACTCTGACATCATTCAGGGGAGATAATTGGACTCGAGATTTGAGTCCAATATGAAGCGGGGGGGGAATCCTTTTGTGAGCTCGCTCACAGTATTACTTGTTATACTTTATAGTATATATGCTTTAAATTTTTATCCTGTAAATGAACAACAAATTCAGACCTCCAAAGTTAATCAAAACATGATGATAAGCATTGTCTCCCTTTCTTTCATTCACCGACATGGAGATCCAATTACATGAAGAAATAAACAGCTTAGTACGATGACAAAAACAGTTCGTTTTCATTATTTAATTTAATAATACGAACATAACTAGCGCAGTTTAGCTGCTATACTCCTTGATTAAATACAAATAAGGTATTTGTTTAGATAAGATATGCCGCATTCACTTTGTAATCAGTTTTATCCGTGAACTGACTTTGAACCTATTTTGATTAAGATGACAACGGGTAGGCGGCGAAACAGGAAGAAAAGTACAGCGAAGACGAATTAAAATTGATGTCCTTCATAGGAAATGCAAACAAATTTACAATTAGTTTTGCTTGTTTGTGATAAATTAGTAATTGTTTTCTTTGGTAATTGTTTCCAGATATGAAATTAACTCTCTTGCTTAGCATTGAAGTATCTTCATTCATACTACCAGACGGAGCTTGAATGTTTACATGTAACTGGTATATCTTTATTAATTTCAAGATCAATTGGATGATTAAGGCTACTCCTTAAGCTTAGCTGCGATAATGTCGCTCCTATGGCATGTATAATTTTGCAGGGCTCCTTGCGAGTAAGCAAGCATATGATATGTAGTTAATAAGCTCAAAGAAACAAAATCGGCGGGTCCCAGATGGCGACTAAGGGACTAACGAGACTTAAAGGCCACAGAATTCTTACGTTTGATAACGAATGGTCTGTTCAGGCACAAAGTGTTTACCTAAAGAGGCTGAATAAGTTGGCTCCCGTGCGTGGGTGTTGTCAAGTCATATAAGTTTGACCGCTGATTATAGTGTGCCAACGTGTATGAAGAATGCCACGTTATACACAGGCAAAATTTAGACATACGTCTGACATACGGTTGTAAAAACGTGCGTCTGACGTAGCGCATAAACGTACGTTAAACTTATGTTTCTAACCGCCGTACAGTAAACGTACGTCAAAACATACGTCAGACGTACATTTTTTTAAACATGCGTCAAACATACCTTTACCATACGTCAGACGTATAGTTTCCTAAAATGTATGAAATTAGTGAGTTATTTATTTAGTGTGTTTTATTATGAAATAAAAATATTGCCAAAATAAATTTTAAACGTGCGTCAAACGTACGCGGTTAGAAACGCGAATTTAATATGCGTCAGATGACATGCTTTTAACATACGTCAGACGCACGTTAAACGCAGTTCACCTTTTGCCTGTGTATTAGCATTAAATATCGCTTTGTGGACCACCATAAGTGCACCACATAAGCTTAATTTTTCGTCTTCATCCACATTTACAAATACCAAAACGCGGGTATAAACGGTTAATTTGGATTTGCTATATATCGATATTTCAAGGAGTAACCTCTCATCAGTAGCATTTGAATCAAAACATTGGAAGGTCATATTCCAAAACTGTTGAAAACGAAAAGTACTCAAAACCAAAACGTTCGAACTAAAACTGTTGAATACGAAAAGTTCTCAAAACCAAAACGTTCGAACATTTCTGCTCTAATTCCCAGTGCATGGTCTTCAAAATTTGACAGTTCATTGTTTCGTATTCTGAGTCTTTCATTTCATCTTTTTCATGTCCATCGTACTTTTCTAATCTAAATAGCATTGCTAAATCACATTTCTTTAATTTACTGTTCATCATCGGTAAAATTGTCTTTCCATAGTACGAGTATGTTAAATACCATGTGTAGACAGTTGATTTGGTTTTTTTCTGAAAGTTTTGAGACCAGCTTTAACTTTTGTTTCATCCTGATTTAAGTTATAGCGCATACTATAAAGGGGTCATACTTGTTTGTTTCACAATTCTAGTTGAAGAGGTTTCTTTTTGAAAAATGTATATGGATATTCTGCAAACTAAACATTTCCAGAAATCTGCTGTGCTTTTGGCCTTAGAATCAAGATGGATCAAATGACTTCGAATTCAAAATACCGTATAAGTGGTTTTTTTCGCGATGATTGAATTTTCGTTTTATTCGCGACGAACAAGTGGATGCGAAATTAAAAAATACGAAATATTAGTTTACATATTTAGAGTAACAGCTTGAATATGAAACTGCGAAAATAAAAGCATCCCTTTTATCAAGAAAAACGCGAAATTTTCCACTTGCGAAAAAAATCCATTTAATAAAACAATAATGGTTTTCTTTTACTTTTTAATTGTTTTGATTCAAACGCCGATGACGACGGACGGGTTCCACTTCGAAATATGCATTTTCAGATTTTATGACTTATTGTGCCATTTTACTTGACATGGGGTATTACATTTTGTATTTCAGCAATCTACAAATAGTTGCCATAAAAGATTTGTTTCAGGACCTTTTATTAAACCGCTAAGGGCCTATTAAAAAATCCGCGTATATTTGTACATGTACATGTCTTACTTTTCAGTTAAATTTCAAAATTGAGAAAACCCTTTGATTTTTCTCCCTCCAGGAATAGTTATATATTTGACTTGAGTGTGCTATCTTTTATGCTATATTTTTATCTAACAATGTGGTTTTTATATTCCAGCTTATTTTAAACTTTTCATCGTTTGCTTTTATGATTCTGATGGACACAACGCGCGTCACACGCAGTTTCAAATAAGCTTGAAAATTCGTTGTAAATAAACTCTTTAAATAGACTTCGATAGACTCTGAATCGTAAACTTATTCAAGGACAATTTTGTTATTTTTACTTAAGTACAGACATACTGTATTTAAGTTAATTGACACACCGGATATTGGATTCGTGGCGGAACGGACCATTTTAGACCATTTATGATAGAAATGACAGATTCCCTTCAAGACTGCCATCTGACCAACGTACAGTTTAGTTCGTCAGTAATTTTACTCTTGTCCTTGGTCTTTTGAAGTTAAGAAAAGAAAAAAAACCAAGGCCAATCATCAGATTAATATACCAAACGATACAAATTAGCTTTAACATTTCAAGAATAGAACAAAACAATATAAAATTAAGCAGACGAACAATCAGCCTGGCATTTGACTGATTTGTGTTAAATTTGATGTCAATCATTTTCCTATGCATAGAGGTGCTCATTAGTAGAAATCAGGGTTATACCATTGATTCATTTTTGAGTTGGAGAAAACATCAAAGTTTTAAATTATCCATCTAAATTTCAAAATTGTATAAATCCTAAGGTTCTTCCTACCCCAGACATAGGTTGATTATCTTAGTAATGATTTGGTTCCCCAGTTTGGTATTTTTGGTTTTTACTGTTCTATGCTCTTCATATTCATATAGTGTTTGGCATATTCAATATTTTTGGTAGAGCGCCTCTGATGAGTCTTGAGTAGACGAAACGCGCGTCAGGCGTAGGAAAATTTATTGTCTGGAACTTTGTTGTCATAACTATTTCATAGGATCGGTTAAAGTGGTTTGTGCATGTTGCTAAAAATATGTTTCTATGATAATAAACAGAGAAATCAAAGCAATGTTTCTTACTTGTTTTTACGACATTAATTTGTCCCACTGGCAATGGCGCTTGCATACCTACCTACCAACCTAGATAGTCATTTTTATGCCAATGAGCATAAAGGGTAAGGACTAGGGCTATTCATCTGTTTCTGAGGTCTTGTGCACTTGCAGATTTAAGCATTAAACATCTAAGGAAAGAGCAACATATTTTTTCCGTCTATGAAGAAATACCATTTTTAATGTTATTTCGAATAGTCAGAAAAAATATTGTTGTCGTTTCTTATAAAATATATATAGCTTCTACAACGCGATCGAGTTAATGATGAAATTTCTAACATCAAGGGAAATAAAATTGTTTATTTTAATGACGAGAATTGCCCAACGTTTAAAATATCATTTTTTTCCAAGAGATGTTAGAAATTCCATTATAATCGAGAATTAAGTTGTAGAAGGTTTTTCTTTAATGTCTACAAGTAAAAAACTGCAAAAGGTTGCTCATCAGAAAAAAATTTTCTCTAGAGGTGAGAAATATTTTTCTATAACTGGTTGAGAGGTTGATAAATCGGATGAAAGTTAGAGAATTTCAATTACATGCTTTTTCAATAAAAAAAAATGCATGATAGGAGGAAAATAATTTTAAATCGGTTTATAAATTTCATTCCCCAGTACAATATGTATGAATCCCACCTGATACAAAATTTGATACATTGAAAAAAACTTAAGTTTTTAAAATTGTTAACATTTCATCTATACGTTTTATTGCATTTTATTTTCTATAGCAGGTTATAGTACTCAGATTGACCTTGATCAAAAATTTTTTTTATGGCCAATAAAAAATTAAAGCTTTAAAAACCAATGTGTAGGATCGACCTCGACGTCTTTTATAAAAAAATATCTCTCACACAACAAGATGACACCCCCTTATGTAATAGAGAAAAAAAAATACGTTACGAAACCTGTCAAACGAGCTATTTTATAGCTTCAATTTTCAAAACTTAAAGTATTTAGCCTGTTTTGTGACCAGACTTTCTGCCTCTTATCGCAAAGTTTACAGATCTACAGCAATGACAAACACTTGTTGCTAGGCATCGTTAAAAGTTTAACATGCAATTTACAGACCAGACTGTCAATTTTCAAAATGAGAAGTGGCACTGCACGGCGAGCAAATACATAAAACATTTCCAATTCCTGGACACTCTCATTAAAAAACGTGTAAGTGACAGACTGCTGGAAAAATAAAATTGCGATAAAAGTTTTTACAGCATATTTTCCCGCAACTAGACTGATTATTCCGAGCAATAAACTATGCAGGCACAAGTCATGAAAATGAACAATCACGCACAAGTTTTCAACATTTATTGGACAACTCTTGTTGCTTTATTTCCCAAGAGTACAAATGCTATAGGAAGAAGATAAAGGTATTTTGTTGTGATAAGATCAACAGAAAGTTGAAATGATGTACATGCAACAAAAAGCATGTTTGATCTTCAAAATTAAGAAAAAAAGTCCTTTAATGTTAACCTGATTTAGTACCATTGCGTCACTTATATCAATTTTCAGCGTTGCTTCGTGCGTAATATGCATGTCCTGATAATAGGAAATGAAAGTCAAACAAAAGCTTATTTTGGTTCTCTACATTCTGTTCGATTACAATTATCTGAATCTTAAAGGTTATGTTTTTACCGACCTAGTACATCTGCTTCAAAGAAGCAACGAGGCACTTATGTGGCTGCGCAATAGTCCGAAAAGGCAACGAAAAAAACGGTTAACACGAACAAGAACAGTAAGAAGAAACACAAAAGACAAAATCAACCGAATGGAAATCATCACCGCGAACTCAAGTCGTAACACGAGTGAACTCAGGTGCTTCGGAAGAGTAAGCGTTTTATGCCTGCTTTAGCACACCCGTCCCGCTGCTAATTTCCAATTCAGTGTGTCAAATTTGATAACACTTTGAAGACTTATAGGCTCTTACATAAGTTTTGGGAAAAGACCGGCTGATATTTCACAAGTGATAGAATTTTTAAATCTTTCTATTAGGGGAGCACAGCGAAAAGACCCCAATAAATTCTATCACAAGTGAAAGATTGTCGGTTTCCAAGGACGTGTGTAAGTACACAAAGTGTACCTATTTCTTCCGCAAAAAATAATTTTGCATAGGCTGAACTCTTTAGGTAGCGTCATTCTATATACCGACAGTTTTAAATAATATATTGCAATTCACGATGTCATCAATCACTATCATTGCCGGCGACTTTTATTGGCTAGTTGAAATTGTGATATCGCTGAACTGACATGCTTGCATCTCAAACTGAAGAGAGCCATTTACGTTGTGTTATACTTTATGATGTATAAGGGTTTCCAAGGGCCTTAACATTTTTATTAAAAGAAATCAAAAATCGAAAGGCATAAACATAACAAAAACCACCTACCAAAATGTCTTTGCTACATTTGTAACCTGAATTAGATAATGAATGCTTTCCCTTTGACGTGTGGAACTTGTATTATCAATTTGAGTCTTTTCTTTGTTTATATTTATGATTACAGTCGCAATGAAGAAGTTTTAATAATTAAAATTCTTTACTTTTAAGTGTAATTGTTTATATCTTTTGTTCTAGGAGCCTTCGGTTCAATACTAGATCAACTCAACTATTAAATGGAATCAACATAAGATTGTTAGGGCTCTTTGTCATGTTTGTGCGCTGCCTATCTGTTTTTTTTTTCTTTTTCTGGTTGCAATAACAAAACTAGACGTGTGTTGATAAGAACTACCAGCTCCGCCGGAAATATATACCAACCAGAAAAGTGGACTTCGTAACATGGAAGCAAGTGACAGATGTACGCTTTAAAGAATGGCTTCAGACAAGCAGCATTGAAAGCGTGGATAAATGTTATCGGAGCTACCTAAAGATGATAGACAATGTAAGACGGTAACACAGGAAGACTGCTCCACGAACTCCAAGCAAAAGCAGGACAACCGCTAACTGCTGAATCTCCTCAATAATCACACATAAATAGTCCGAAAAGGTAACATATTCTGTTTGTTTCATCACGTTCGCCAATGTTACAATGAGTCAGATCGGTAAACAAGAGGCTCCCAGGAGCCTGTATCACTCACCTGGTCTTGATGTCAACCCTATGAAGAACTATGAAGAGCTGAACAAACTAAACATTTAAGCAAGAAACAGCTTTTCTCTTTCAGCAGTAGTTTTCATTCTCTAGGCCAAAAACGTGCAAAATGTTATTTTAAGGGCCGTCTGACCACTTTGACTCTATAGCGACTTTTGTTAAGAGCTTAATGAACTGAACATTGAGCAAGCAGCCACTTTTTCTTTATCTGCTATAGTTTTCATTACATAAAACATGTTTATTTAGGGGCTGTAATCCCTATAAGGAGTCATCTGACAATTTGAACCCTATGTATGCTTTTGTAGAGCTAAATGACATCTGACAACTTCAACCCTATGAAGACTTTTGTAGAGTTATATGAGCTGAACATTTAAGCAAGCAACAACTTTTCCCTATCTGCAATAGTTTTCATGATATAGGCCAAAACACTATTTTTCGCCTTTAAGGGGTTGTAATTCCTATAAGGGGTAATCTGACAACTTCGACCCCATGAAGACTTTTGTAGAGCTAAATGTATGGCAAGCCGTTTTTACATTTATTCCTCTTTATAGATATCTCATAAACTTTATAAGATATCTCATATACTTTATAAGATATCTCATAAAGTTTATAAGATATCTTATAAACTTTATAAGATATCTTATAAACTTTATGAGATATCTTATAAAAAATAATTTATAAGATATCTCATATACTTTATAAGATATCTTATAAACTTTATGAGATATCTTATAAATTTTATAAGATATCTTA
Organism: Arcuatula senhousia; assembly: GCA_963971305.1. Lineage (NCBI taxonomy): Eukaryota > Metazoa > Mollusca > Bivalvia > Mytilida > Mytilidae > Arcuatula > Arcuatula senhousia. The sequence goes on from OZ020315.1 coordinate 25,851,338, forward strand.
TTTACTATATTAGATATCTTTAAAAGAAAATGAGATATCTACTAAACACAATGTTTATAAGATATCTGATAAAGTTTATAAGATATCTCATAATGTTTATAGGATATCTTATAAAGTATATGAGATATCTTATAAATTATTTTTTGTAAGATATCTTATAAAGTTTATAAGATATCTTATAAAGTTTATCAGATATCTTATAAACTTTATGAGATATCTTATAAAGTATATGAGATATCTTATAAATTTTATGAGATATCTTTAAAGAGGCCTTATAAAAATATAAGATATCTTATAAAGTTTATAAGATATCTCATATATTTTATAAGATATCTTATTAAATATATAAGATATCTCATATAAATGGGAGTTTATAAGATATCTTATAAAACATATGAGATATCTTATAAAACATATAAGATATCTCATAAAACATATAAGATATCTTATAAAACATATAAGATATCTCATAAAGTTTATTAGATATCTTATAAAGATTATGAGATATCTTATATAAAATAATTTATAAGATATCTAATAAAAATTATAAGATATCTTATAAAGTTTATAAGATATCTCGTAAACTTTATGAGATATCTTATAAAAAATAACTTATAAGATATCTCATAAAATATATAAGATATCTAATAAACTTTATGAGATATCTTATAAACTTTATAAGATATTTTATTAGTTTTATAAGATATCTTATAAGTTTTATAAGATGTCTTATAAATTATTTTATATGAGATATCTAATAATCTTTATAAGATATCTTATAAACGTTATGAGATATCTTATATGTTTTATAAGATATCTCATATGTTTTATAAGATATCTTATAAACTACCATTTATATGAGATATCTTATATATATAATAAGATATCTTATAAAGTATACTAGATATCTTATAAATTTTATGAGATATCTTTAAAGAGGAATAAATATAAATATGGCGTGCCATATAAATGAGCTAAACATTAAAGCAAGTATTAGCTTTTCTCTATCTGCAATAGTTTTCATTTTATAGGCCAAAAACACTATTTTTCACCTTTAAGGGGCTGTAGCCCCTATAAGGAGTCATCTGACAACTTCAACCATATGAAGACTTTTGTAGAGCTAAATGAGCTGAACATTTTAACAAGCAACAGCTTTTCTCTATCTGCAATAGTTTTCATTCTATAAGCCAAAAACATGAAAAATACTATTTACCACCTTTAATTAAGGGACTGTAACCCCTATAAGGATCATTTGACAACTTTGTCCTAATGGAGACTTTTGTAGAAATTTTGATGCTGAAGCAGTAGATTGGCATCACATTTCATCTATCTCTTATACTTTTTGATTTACAAGCCAAAAACAGTAGTCTGACCCCCTGGTCTATTTTTAGTAACGGCGGCCATGATTTTGACAGATCAAAAATCGAAACACAAGTTTGGTGCAGGACACCCTAAGGATCATTCATACCAAGTTTTATTAAATTCTGTTCAGTAGTTTCAGAGAAGATTTTTGAAAAATTGTTAACAGACGACGACAGACGACGACGGACGCCAAGTGATGGTATTTTGGTCCAGGTGAGCTTAAAAGGTGATTTACTAAAAAACAAAAACTATACGCTCATTTGAGAGATATACATGTAAAATGCCGTCTACAAAAGAAGCAAAGGGGTACCATAACGCAGGTCCGAATAAATAACACAAAATATGTTTACAAAATAGACAATACAGGAAACAAAAATACACAAAACATCTAAATAAACTCAACGAGAATTAACTCGGGTTTTTCGGAAGTGTAAGCCATTTCTGCTCTCTTTCACAAACCATTCATATTGTCACACAAGGTTAATTCCTGTACAAGTTGATTATCAAAATTCTGTTATCAAAGACAGAAGATTATTTCTTATTGAATAGCGAGGCTGGTCGAGCTGTAAAATCATAAAATTTATTTCATGAGTTGTGGAAAACTTCGAACTGTAATTAACTGAAGTTAATTATTAGTTTAGTTTAAGTTTAAGACTAGATTTTTCTGTAATGGTCAAAGGTAAGTGTTGCTTCCACGTTGATTGTATTTGAGTAGATGTAGTTTTTTTATTTCTATAGTTAGTTGAACGATAGATACACATATTATATTGAATCAAAAATAGATATAATAAATTTCTATCTATCATGAATTATATTGAATCAAAAATGGATATGATAAATTTCTATCTATTCATGGATAAACTAAGATATTTTAATACAATAGTTATAAATTAAACTAATAAAAATTCTAAACCCGTCAACACCTGAAGAAATTGGGATTGTTGTCTCTTTTATAGATCGGTCATTAGAACTGAGGAAGTGAGGCCCTAGTTAGTCCCAATGTTTATATTACTAACTATATGTTTGTTTCATATTCTCTATGTCAATATGCTCCGAGGGCAGTACTACAATTAGGATTGGGCTGTATTTGGCTATGTTTTGAAATATTGAAATAGCCTTTGCATGGTTGCAATACATGTGCAAAGTGGGGTTTATTTAGTGCATATGAAAATGTACTAGTATGTGGTTCAGAACGTATTCAGGCAACACATTTCTCAATTGCCAGTTTGCACACTTTCAAAACAAATTAGTTTTATGCATATATAATATTGTCTCTGCTGTTTATAATGTATATTAATAATTTCCCACTGTCTTTTGATGTTCAATCTGTTACAATATAATGTGTTTTGATGCTTTGTTATATTTAATCATAGCTTGATTCGCATGTACCCGATATTTTCAGTACGCTTAAATTAATATCAAACGTCTATTTTTCAATGTAAGAACAACAAAATATGGACGTCGCAAACGACAGAAAATCTTCTAGAATCTGTTATGCTCCAAAACCGGCGTAACAGTTTGGTGTGGATTGTATTTGGTTGTGTTTTGAAACAGGGCAAATAAAGTTATTATTCCTGGTTGCAATGCATGTATAAAATAGGGTTCAATCAGTGAACAACTGTCAAGTATCTAGTTCAGAACATATTCGGGCAATATTTCGCAATGGCCAGTTTGCACTCCTCTTAAATTAATTAGTTTTATGCATATATAATATTGTCTCTGCTGTTTATAATGTATATTAATAATTTCCCACTGTCTTTTGATGGTCAATCTGTTACAATATATATGTGTTTTAATGCTTTGTTATATTTAATCATAGCTTGGTTCGCATGTGCCCTATATTATCAGTACACTTAAATAAATTTCAAATTGTTTAGATTGATGTACTACAAAAGTGTAGTTTGCATGAACGTCGCAAACGACAGAAAATCTCCTTTGGCGCGTATGTAGTTCCAAAAACCATCCTTGTCGAGTATAGTCAGACGCGTTTAAGGATGGTCACTCTTAATTTTTTGCACACTGACCCCTACTTTTTATGACATTTTCTTATTTTATAGACCGTTAAAAACAGCTGCATATTTTTTTTTGAAATTTTAAATACAACTTCATGTTTTTTTAGCCAAAACCTTCACAATGTAAAAGTAATGTAAAATCTAGAGGAGTCTAATTTTCCGCCAAATTTTTAACGTCTTTTTGTCATTTGATAAAGGGGACAACTATAAATCATTTACACCACAAATTATAACTAGAGGCTCCCAGGAGCCTGAATCGCTCACCTGATCTCTTATGCTAAAGCCTCTTAACTAGTGTGCAACATGGTCTACATGGTCTACATGTATTTGGAAAGTAACATTAAAGAAACTAGTTAGGATAAAAAGCACTTTTAAGATCAAGAATACAAAGTTTACAAAGCTTTCATTTAAAAAAAAAAACCAAACAAGTTAAAATTGATGGAAAACACTTAAAGGGGATAACTCTTAAAAGGACAATCTGACAATTTTGACCCTGAAATCATTTTTGAAGATCTTAATGAGCTGAACAATTTTACAATGCGAACTATTCCTCTAGCTCTTATGACTTTAAGATAAAGTCCAAAAACTGTGAAAACGGCCAATTTTGACGATTAAGGGGAGATAACACCTAAAAGGAGTCATCCCACAACTTTGACTCAATGGAGAGGTTTTGATGCTGAAAAAAAGAAGGTTGCTTTGGATTTTCTCTATCTTTATTCTTTTTGAGCTATAAGATAAAAACTATGGTCTGATCCCCCCTGTTCTATTTTTAGTTACAGCAGCCATGTTGGTTGGTCGACGTTCACAAATTTCACAAACTTGGTAGAGGACGTCCTAAAGATCAAGTGTACAAAGTTTCAAAGCAATCCCATCAGTGGTTTCAGATAAGAAGATCTTTGAAGAAAAGTTAACGACGGACGACGAACGCCTAACAATGACAATAGCTCACCTGTGAGCTAAAAAGTTTGATATAAAAAAAATCATCTATCGATCGATATTCTACAAGTACCAAGTTGATTGTGTACTAAGTCAGGCTTTTTGAAATACCTGACTACAATAAGAAATTTTCATACCAAAGATATATGACCATACACTGTAAGTGAATTTAATATAAGGTTATACTTAAAAAAATCTCCCGAGATTCATTTGGGTGTTCCTACGATATTATAATTCATACCTCCAGTACGTTCGCTACAACGTACTTGTGAAATATCACCTTTTTCATAGGTTTAGTTTTTATCGGGATATTCATTTTAATTGACATAATTCAGACTGAGTAGAATAATGTACATTGAACCTTACTTACGCCAAAAAAAAAACAACCAACAAAATCAACATACAAACAAATGAAAAACAAAAAGCCTCCATCCCTTTTGTTGAATCACGTAGTTGACGACGTTCAAGCTTGATTAAAAGAAAAAAAAAACTTCGTACAAACATTATAATACAAGTTGAATGGTTTGGATGTTTATGCTTTATGTTAACACAACTATCTCTTAAAGAAATAAACAGAGTGAAGGTTTATTTCAAACTTTCGTGCTCTTAACTCATAAACTAGGGAGACGTTGACCTTTTATCTACATATAAAAAACAAGTGTAAAATAGTTCGCTGCATGTTCCTGATCAGAAATTTCAATTTTCGAAATTCATGGATTTCTAATAATAAAGTTTTTGTCCATGAAATCCCAACTGATGTTGAATAAGCTGCAGTGATCCACAAAATTAACCTTTCCCGCCAAAATGTCTAATGTCAATTGTTTTAAAACGAGGTCCCGAACAAATCATTACGTTTTTAAACTTTATAAGCCTAAAAAATCCTATTGAAATGTTTAGCTTATAAAGTATCTTTTACTATAGGTAGTTTTCCATGTAGGTCTTCAATTCAAAATCTGTAGTGGTTAACGCGTCGGTCTACTTACACCAAGGTAATTAGTGTGGTTCGATTCTCGTCCGGGATGACAATTTCATGAACCAATTATCCGACTCTCTCTTGACACCATTTGCGAGGATGGTCTCAAGGAACGATGCTACATGTAGTCATTCGGATGGCACGAAAAAAGGTTGTCTCGTGTATGTGGAGAGCAATACCCCTTGCACTTTAAAGACCATTTTGTAGAGTTCGATAAGAGTAGGCCCAATGGGGACCTCTACAAAGGTCACACTCGCAAACTGCTAGCTGGAGAAGGATTCACATTAGCTTTAAGTTATTAAGCCAGGGTAAACAAATATGTTAAAAACCAATTCAAACTCCATTTATTTTGAAAGGGAGTTAAGCATTTTGTTAAGTACTGTCTGAAGTGAACATCTATCAATACTAAATAAACTACGGAAACGTTGACCTGTCATAAATAACATGAGAAATAACAAACAATATATTGATTTTACATAAAAATAATACAAACCAGATGGTAAAACAATAAATAAACCATTCCTAACCGACATAATGATCTATTATATCTGATAATTGATCTGATACTAACATATTCTTTTTACAATAGATATTTTCCTTTTCATTTCTAAGAGGTCATTAGCCAAACCTTGGAAAGCCAAAAGTTAATATCAATAGTTTGGACAAGTGGTTCTAGAACCACTTTGTGTCTAGAACTACTCTTTGTATTTGGTTAATGAGAAAGTAAAGAGGGTTGCACTTTTATCGTTATTTAATGACCATAAATCAGGAAAAACAAAGCAAGGGTTACCCTTAGTGCAATTATTGAATTTGATGAGTGCAAAAACAACAAACACGGAAAAAATAGTACTTTTTTGTTGCATTATTTGCCTATTAATGTATATAAATAATTAAGTACTAAATGGAATTGTTTTCGATGACTTCCTTTTATTTGCTATCCCTTTCGGAACGGCTAGCTAGTCAAGTTAACTACATTTTGTGAGATTGTGATGATCACCGGTGTCCTGAAACATCTTGAGATAAAATAGAAAATAAAGAGATGTGGAATAAGTGTACGCGACACAGCCCACAATTAAACGGCAATTTAGAAAACCACAATGGACAACCGCCAACAGTCTTCAACGAGGCCATTTGGCACTGCTCGCGGTTCTGCAATTGGCCCATGGTCTAAATAAGATGCATATAATTCAAATCCAGCCCTGAAATAGTCACGTCCCGTGCGGGGCACGGGTGGCGAATAGGCCCGCAGCAGAGCCTAGCTTGTCGTAAGAGGCGACTAAGGGTCTTGGGATTCTGACGTCGGGTCAGTGCTCAGCCCACAGAGCGACCAAGTGTGTACCCTAGGTGGCTGAATAGGGTAGCCCTCGTCCGCGGGGGTTGTCAGGTCTATAATACGGAAACCCTGACCGCCGACCATAGTGGGCCAACGTGTGTGGAGATTGCCACGCTTCATGCACGTAAAAGACCCCTTTGTGGACCGCCCAGTAGTGCACCACATAGGCTAAATTTTCCGCCCCTACCCATCTCTCCCCTTTTTCCTGTGGTCCTTTGTTTCCCACCCCATCTCCATATTTCATTTATCATCATCATTTCATGTTCATTTTATCATCCTTTTCATGTTCATCGCCTGTAAATAACCTATATAGCGTTGCACGGGCGTAAAACACCAACTCACTCACTCACTGAAATAGTCACAGATAGACCCCCTTCTTAAACAAGGAACAGAAAACATCAAAAAGACAAGTACAAACGAAAAGTTGAGAACAGTTATTGTAATTTGCAGTATAAGATTCGAATTTCTTGATGGTTCATTTCTATTGACTATCTTCCTCAAACTTTTACCAACTTTCAACTGCTACATGTATCACCTGTCAAAGTTCCGGAACTCTTTCGGGAACCAGTTTTTATTCCATTGTTCATCATTGGTTTTTATTTTTGACTGGCAAAGGCAAGGAAGCAGAACTATTATTTTCTAACATTTATATTTAGCTTATTATGAAACTTTTCAAAGAACGACGAATAATGAATTTGAAAATAAAAAAATCGTAGGTGTGGCATTACAAAAAAAAAATAAATTCATGTTTTTGTTTTGAGAAAACATGAAATGTCTATATACATGTATCTTGCATTTTCACTTTCTTGGACTTATTATATATAAAGGCGTCGAATAGCTTTTATATTGTTCTACGTTTTTCTGTCTACAAAATACATTTTTGTACTTTTATAATGAATATAAAAAAATAATTAGGTCTGATCGCAAAAGATTACATATAATTAACGTTGGTTGTCAAATCTTTCTTTCCGGTTTTACTGTCATAATTGACTCTTATATAGGCATAAGACACTTATATTGACGCAGATTTATTTTTTATAAAGTAGCATTTCTATAAGATTTGCATGTATTAGTTTTCACATGAACGACAAAATTACAGAGCTATCGGAATACGAACAGGAAAATTAAAGCGTAATGATCCAAGCTTTCATTTCGAATTGTAAATGACGATATTGCATTGTTGTGTTTCTATTTCTAGCTCTTTGAAGGTGATTTTTTTTGTCTCTAGGGATTGATATCTGCAATTCAGTACGCAGAGTCAATAAGGTATGTTTTGCATATTCAGTTCTCAGCTGCAAGGAAATGGGTGATTTATAACCTAGGCCTTTGTGATGATATTTCTTTTGGCCGATATTTTCAAAGCAAAGAACATGAAAGTTCCTGTTTAAGTAAGGGTATCAGTCCAAGTAAGGCAAGTTCAGGTAAAATGATATTGATAAAATTTCATGTTGGTTATAAAATAATATCCAAACCGGATCAAACAGAAATAACGTGAAATTGGTAATTGTTTTCAATATAAAACCGAGATGGGGCATTACTTTATAAGAGTAATTTTGTGGTAATAAATCTCGAAATGCGACATCGAAGCCCATTTGTATAGAAAAGCAAATAAGTACAAATATGGCATCCGAAAGTCGTAAGTCCAAAATGGCCACGACAAAACTAATGGATATCAAAAACAACACCAAGAAGAAAAAAAAAACCACAACATACATGTGCATGTATCCCCCAACAAAAAGCACAAAACCACACACACACACGAACACACATAAGACATAAAATGAAATCGACCTGAACATAAGTAGAAAAGTAAACTCTGGTATTCCGGAAAAGAAAGCAGTTCCTGCTGGTTATACCACCTTTCACGTTTCAAAGAGTATTGGGCATGTACTGAAGTCTTGGTCAATTCATTTAAGTAATTCAAAAACTACAATGACAAATAAAGCTCTGTACTCATCTGAGAAATAGTTTGAGAAATTCAATATACATTTATGTCTCTGGGTATATTCAGTCGTCCCTTCGTACTACGTGCTAGAGTAATAGCTATATCTAGGTTGCTTAAACATACTGTTCACGTAAAACTAAAAAAGATGCATATAGCTTTGCTTATTGTACTGTTTCCATGCGGGGCCCGGATGGCGAAAAGGCCCGCAGCAGAGGCTAGCTTGTCGTAAGAGGCGTAAGGGTCTTGGGATTCTTACGTCGGGTCAGTGCTCAGCCTACAGAGCAACCAAGTGTGTACCCTTGGTGGGGGAATAGGGTGGCCCTCGTCCGCGGGGCTTTTCAGGTTTAAAAATAAGGAAACCCTGACCGCTGACCATAGTGGGCCAACGTGTGTGGAGAGTGCCAAGCTTCATGCACGTAAAAGATCCCTTTGAGGACCTCCAAGTAGTGCACCACATAGGCTAAATTTTCCGCCCCCCTTATCCACCTCTCCCCTTTTTCCTGTGGTTCTTCAAAATTTACCGTTCCTGTGTTTCCCACCCCACCCCCATACTTTATTTATCATCATCATTCCATGTTCATTTTATCATCCTATTCATGTTCATCGATTGTAAATAACCTATGTATAGCGTTGCACGGGCGTAAAACACCAACTCACACGCTAATTGTACTGCCCGAAAATTTATTTAGCATTTTAACCTCAAAATCCACACATTTACTCGATCCTGATAAAAAATTCAGTATGCAATATTGAAGACCTAATTACTACAGTTTTCGTTTTACAAGATTTATATAAAATGAAAGCAATTGCTTAGCTCCCATTCAGCACGAATTTGGATACATCCGGGAAATGAACATGAAAGGGGATATAAAACAAAACATGAAATTAAATAATTATGATGAAGTGAAGGAATAGGGGACAGATGGGACTTTTTACTGCCACTGGAAAAAGGAGAGATGGGAATGATCAAACAATTTAGCCTCCTGCATGGGGATCTTACGGATCCTAATCTGTTAGACCCGCAGGAGCTTTTTTACGTGACATTTTTCACTAACAACCATGCATGGTTTGTAGTAAGGTTTTCACCATTATAATCTCACAACTCCGGCATTTATAATGACAGGGCTGACCCATTCAACCACCTAGGTAGCCATGTCATCTTGTATGAGTCCGTATGATCCCCTGTTCAAAGTAGGCTAAATTGTCCAACATACTCCATTTTTCGTTTCCAGTGTTTTGGTGACAGTCAAAACACCTTACCCGTTTTGCCTTGTGTTTCCATCACCCTTTTTTTTTCTTTATCGCCTCGATTAGAAAGGTTAACGAGCTATTTTAAGAGGAAAAAATACAAAACCAGAAGAGCTGCACTGCATGCTTTCACTTTGAACCATATTGTTAAAAAATAAAACACAACGGCTGTGTCATATTTCACTTCCAAGTCGTGCCTGCAAGTATAATGGTTAAATAAATGCAGAAATCCATGGCTAGAACAGTTTTCAACTTCACTTCAATTGATTAACATTGGATATCAATTAACAGATTTCACCACTTTTTTGTTTAGATGATTAGCCACAGGAAGATCAAAGGAGGGTTGTAATTATGCTTTGATTAAATCGTAGGAGGTCGTTTCTATTGTAAAAGCATTAAGTGGATAATGAAATGGATCACTATGCATTGTATTGGCGATTTTATGTGTTAAATAAAAGTGCAAACGAATAAATTGTTTTCTATTTTCCATGGGCTTAAACAAAGATAAAATGCATTTGGAACAATGATAATTCTGCTTCAACAGCCATATGAATTCTTCAAAGTACTGCATAGACTAAACAAAGCGTAGAAAATATTATGCTATTTGAATGCCAAACGAAGTATTATTCCTTAATATATTCTCTTAGTCTTGACAGTTATCCAATTAATCACTACAAAAATTACGTCAAGGAAAGTTAAGACACCAAAAAAAGCAATGCATAATTTACATCATGCAACATACAGAAAAGAGGTTAACGGCTCTTTATATAGCTTGATGCCTAGCTATTGTCAATATAATACCAAATAAAGGTATAACAAAATTACCGACCTTGGAGGATCAATCTCAAATGTCCATGAGAAAGACAAAAACAAGGAAGACATGCCGGAGAAATTGAAGATAACATTGGCTCTGACCTGGCATTTCCAAAGAAATGGTGGGTTAAACCAGGTTTAATGGTGCGTCAACCCCCCTTTCATTGCGATCTTAGGGTAGTAACACAAATAACAACATGGTTGTGAAGACAAAACAGGGAAATTCTGGAACCACTATTCATAAACTATAAAAACACTATTTGTATCTGAAAAGAAATTAGATTGCAAAAAAAACATATCTAAATGGCAAAAATATAAGCATCTAACTTCATCTGACAAAGTTAATAATATATTGTTCATAGAATAAAACAATTGAAAAGGTCGTTTTTTGTTTTTGTGACATTTTCCTATTACTATAGATGCTTAACGCGCCTGGTCAAGAAGATTCAAATATAAAAAGTCCAATAATCGCCTTATTATCAAGAAAAATGTCTAAAAGATTTGTACTTTTATGATCAAACATATTGCCGTTGGTTTATTTTTTTTTAAATCGTTTGTCAAAAAATAATTTTGTGGGTTACTTTTTTCAGCGTCTACATGCTTTTTTCACTACGAAAATTGGCAATGATAACAAACAAAATTTCGCTTTATTTTCATTTTACTCAAACCATTCTTAGATGGTCGATAAGTCTCTGTTTATGAAATATGACATGTATAACTCAACAATTAAAAATGTTACACCAAGAATTTCAAAAATGTTTTGTCGATTATGTTGCGCGTCTACAGCACGAAAAGGTGTCATCCTGGTTTGCCCACTTTTAATAAGGGGCATATACAAACATAAGGTGTTTTGTTGTTTAAGCAATTATAGTTTATTTCTTGAAAATAAGTCTGGCTTTTCACCTGTATTTTGAAACATAAATTTTAAAGTAATAAAAGTTTGGCATATAGTCTAACATAGAATTCATTGAATATTGTCCAAACAAAAATTAAGGTTAATTTCCAGATTTCTGAAAGAAAAGAGAAAGATTTTATTTTAAGTATTTTTTTTTTATGAAATATTATTCTGAAAAAAATAAATAAAGATCTTTTCATATTAGGGAAATAACACTGAGTAAAATGATAATTTTTAGGCTCATGGGCGTTACTTTTTAAGCTTTCTTATGACTATGAGACATCTAATTAGAATCCTGAACCAGATTTTAAAATAGTCCAATTCAAACATTTGTAAATCTCATTTTAAGGGGTAGATTATAAGGACTTGCATTTGTCGTATACTTTTTACCTCTGCCTTTGAACTTAAATTTCACTCATTTAATATATGAATACTTGAATTAACCTTTTCTTAATACATAAAAATATTTATTATACATGTAAGTGGTTGGTGATAAAATGAACATGAAATGATGATGAAGTTGAGGGAATGGGGACACAAGGTGGATATGAGTTTCGACTGTCACTTGAAGAAAAGGTAGAGATGAGTATGACAATTTTGCCTCTTCTACGGAGATCCTACAGTCAAATTCTTAACAAGTCCAGCTAGCAGTAGGGTTCTTTAACATGCAAGAAACATGAAATTTTTCCACCTTAAGCCCCAGTCACACTGTCACGTTTCGGCATCCCGTTTTACTACGTTTCAAAAACGTAGTGAAACGGCTATAAACGTAACGAACCGTACCGACACTTAGTTGAAACCGGCTATATACGTAGACTTACCTGGACAGAAACGTGGCACGTCCCGTTTGTATCGTTTGCACAACACAAACGTGGCTAAAAATATATACGTAGCAAATACGTACTAAAACGTATTAAAACGTTGTTAAAACGTATTAAAACCTAGAAAAAGCGTAATGGAAACCTAGTAAAACGTAGCAAATGCCAACCAGCAGGTTTTACCACGGTTCCCTAGGTATTTGTTGCGTTTCACGAGGTTTCAATGGGTTTTAGTACGATTCATTACGTTTTATGTTACGTCTTGGTAGGTTTTATCACGTTTTCTCGCGTTTTTAGGCATCATGACGCTTTACTACGCTTACTGTCACCTTTCACCTATTTTTGCACATAATATTAAGGAATAATTATGGAGTTTGAATATTGGTGCACGAACACATTTTGCAGATGAGGCTGTTGTTGTTTCGGTATAACCAGAGCCGATATCATACAGGGGGTAAGAAGATTTCTTTTAATTTGGTGAGAGATTAAATAAGTAAAAGACCCTAGTTCCTTGGATCGCAATGGACGAGGGAGGTTTGGTGCCATAAAACCTGGTTTAACACATCATATTTTTTTTGAAATTCCGGAATTTCAATGTTTTGTCTTTTCTTCTGGGTATATGAGATTGCGCATTCAACTTCGGTAGTTATGTTGTTATCTTTATTCGGCATATATGAACAACTTTATGATGAATTTAGGATATTGTTTCTTTGAAATACCTTTTGCGAGCTCACCAGGATAAGTTTGCTGCGATTGTGGCTAGACGTACACCAAGACTTGATATGAAAAACGCATGGTTAGGAAAGGCTCTGCCAGTTGACCTAAAACTGTTGCTATTACTCTTGAATAGACAAAATGCACGACAGCCGTGGCAAAATTTATTGGCTGGAACTTATTTCTATTTCCAACAAATGATAGTTAGCACTGCTGGTTGACCCGCTCCGTTATCAACACTTATGTGCTGAAGATCATATAAAAGCTAAAAAAATATCAGTGTTATGTTTATAATTGTCAAAATTCCGAGCTTCTCTCTACCTCAGGTTTAAGTTGATCTCAGTTAGAGGAAAATATTACAGTTCCAGTTCGGAACATTTTTGTTATTTAGTCTATGCTCTTCATATTCATGTAGTGTTTGACTTTTTCAATATTTTAGTAGAGCTCCCCCTGATGAGTCTTGAATAGACAAAATGTATGCCAGGCGTAACAAAATGTATTGCCTGAATGGAACTTTATGTTTAATTGCTACTGGGTACAATTACAATACTATTCTCTATAATGTACCCACTTGGGGCTCTATAAAACACAATTTCAAATGTCGTACTTGGAAAACGAGAGCGAGGCAATGATTTATGGATACACCGAAGATGCATATGAAAATGGATGGATAAATGCAGCTCAGCAGTTTTGTGCTATTTGGTAGTTCCACCATGCCCTTATTTGAGTTGACGGAAAGCATGTGGCTACAAGATGTCCATCCAATGGAGGACGAAAAGATATAGTAAGGCCGTCCATAAGAAAATGATCGTTTGATGTTTCCGGTCCATGGGTCCTCGTGTTAGGTAAAAAGGGAATTTTAAGCCAAAAATTTATATGCAATCATACCAACTGCTTAAAAAATGGAGAGAATTGTGTCATACAAGACTCATCATATCACATTGTTGAAGTTTTCTTTTGATATTGTGATTGTGCAATTTTAACATGGAAAAAATCTCTTAAGATTGTGAAATCCGAGGAATAAAAACAGTTTTGGTAAAATAACATGATAAAAAATTTCGGGTAAATAGTAGGACCAATTTTTCTGGTTAGGTAAAAACAAACAAACATGTTTTTTTTTCTTCTTTTTAACCTCACCGAACATGTTTACCTTTTTAAAAATACACGAATAGTCTTAATACACAATATAAATGTACTAGAATCTGAATGCTGTTACAATTTACATTCATTTATCTTCACATTCAAGACTGCCTTTTTTTGAAGAAGCCTGGTTTAAAAGTGAAATGATAGAAGTTTTGATATATATATATGAGAAACTCAAATTGACGCGGTTTTCGCGAAGAATCAATTACAACGTAGTGACACGTAGTACTACGCAGTTAAACGTAGCACAAACCCAACAAAATCGCATCAATACGTAATCAAACGTACTGTAAACCTAGTAATCCCTGACAAACCCTAGTAATACCCAATGAAGCGTACCTGATACGTAGCAAAACGTAGTAAAACCTACCGAAACGGCCTCTGTTAAACCTGGCTTAACTTAGTAAAACGTAAAAGAACGCGTGGAAACCTTTAAAACGTAGCATATACTTAGTGAAATGTAGAAACCGAAAACTATGACAATAAATTACATTGAAATACAAATGACAACAAAGGTCCAGACAATAAATTTGCTACGCCTGACGCACGTTTCGTCCATTCAAGACTCATCAGAGGCGCTCTACCAAAAATATTGTAAATGCCAAACACTGTATGAATATGAAGAGCATAGAACAGTATAGCCAAAAATACCAAACTGGGGAACCAAATTATAACTAAGATAATAAACGTGACGTTTTAAAACGTAGTAAAACGGGATAGCCGAAACGTGACAGTGTGACTGGGGCTATAGTGCACCGCTATGGTATGCAGTCAGGTTTTCCGAATTATAGCCTGATGACCACAGCTTTTATTATACCATGCACAACTGCCACATATACCCTTTTCCACATGGGGCAAGGAAATTTCTAAGAAATCTTCGATTATTTTTTGATACATCTATATCTATAATAACTGTGCATATAAAGCTAAGTTGATTTTTTTTCTTCATTTTGAAAATGTATACAGAAATGTACAGCAGCTGTCTTGTGAAAGACTCATATTGAGCCATATCATAACTATCTTTGGTTATATCATTATCTGATGCATATCCATTTAGCCTATTGCCTAGACAGTCACTAAAATACTCTTAGTATAGATCTATTAACAAATTATTAAATTTTCTTGAAATTATAAAATAAAAGCTTTAATAATCTCATTGTGAAACTTATAAGATGTTCAAGTACAAAATACAGTTTCCTTTATTTTTTTACTTAATTTTTAGGCAGAGCCTTGTAGAGTCATATCTATCTGATTTTCGCGTGTTTTTTTTTTTGTCTAGACAGGGAAAATCGGTCAGTCAATATTGCTACCAGAGGATATATTACAGAACATTAATCGTGTATTGTATTTTAAATGTTATACGGATTGTCTAAAATAAGAGGTACATATTTATACCCCAACATAAATGCGATATAAATGTGCACTACATATCGTGTATCAATACTCGTTGACGTTTACTTAAGCATTGTTGACCTTTGACCTTTAATCAAGTGGGCGGAGCTAAATTACAGATTTCTAAACAAATGTGTAAGTGTGCGGAGCTAACAAACAAAACTGATGTGCTATGTTTCAAGTTTATGAAACACAGATTGTTCTTTATTTTGAGTGCTTAGATTTACATTATGTAGCTCTGCCTTTAAACGCTTTAGCGCTTCGATTTAAACATTTTATCACAATAATGATTAAGGTCAATTGTTTTAATTACAAAACAAGAGGCTCCCAGGAGCCTGAATCGCTCACCTGGTCTTGATGTTGACCCTATACTTTTGTAGAGCTAAATGAGCTGAACATTTAAGCAAGCAACAGCTTTTCTCTACCTGCAATAGTTTTCATTCTATAGGCCAAAAACACCATTTTTCACCTATAAGGGGCCATAACCCCTATAAGGAGTTACTGACAACTTCGACCCTATGGAGACTTTTGTAGAGTTAAATGAGCTGAACATTTAAGCAAGCAACAGCTAATCTCTATCTGCAATAGTTTTCATTCTGTAGGCCAAAAACATGAAAAATCGCTTTTTTCAAAGGCCGTAACCCCTGTAAGGGGTCACCTGACAACTTCTACCCTATGGAGAATTTTGTAGAGCTAAATGAGCTGAACATTTAAGCAAGCAACAGCTAATCTCTATCTGCAATAGTTTTCATTCTGTAGGCTAAAAACATGAAAAATCGCTATTTTTCAGGGGCCGTAACCCCTATAAGGGGTCATCTGACAACTTCAACCCTATGGACAATTTTGTAGAGCTAAATGAGCTGAACATTTAAGCAAGCAACAGCTAATCTCTATCTGCAATAGTTTTCATTTTATAAGACAAAAACATGATAAATCGCTATTTTTCAGGGGCCGTAATCCCTATAAGGGGTCATCTGACAACTTCGACCCTATGGAGAATTTTGTAAAGCTAAATGAGCTGAACATTTAAGCAAGCAACAGCTAATCTCTATCTGCAATAGTTTTCATTCTGTAGGACAAAAACATGAAAAACGCTATTTTTCAGGGGCTGTAACCCCTATAAGGGGTTATCTGACAACTTCGACCCTATGGAGACTTTTGTAGAGCTAAATGAGCTAAACATTTAAGCAAGCAACAGCTAATCTCTATCTGCAATAGTTTTCATTCTGTAGGCCAAAAACATGAAAAATGGCTATTTTTCACCTTTAAGGGGCCGTAACCCCTATAAGGGGTCATCTGACAACTTCGACCCTATGGAGAATTTTGTAGAGTTAAATGAGCTGAACATTTAAGCAAGCAACAGCTAATCTCTATCTGCAATAGTTTTCATTCTGTAGGACAAAAACATGAAAAAATGCTATTTTTCACCTTCAAGGGGCCGTAACCCCTATAAGGGGTCATCTGACAACTTTGACCAAATGGAGACTTTTGTAGAGCTTTTGATGCTGAATCAGTAGCGTGGCCTCAGATTTCCTCTATCTCTTATACTTTTTGATTTATAAGCCAAAAACAGTAGTCTGACCCCCTAGTCTATTTTTAGTAACGGCGGCCATGTTTTTTAACGGATCAAAAATCAAAACACAAGTTTGGTGCAGGACACCCTAAGGATCATTCATACCAAGTTTCATTAAATTCTGTTCGGTAGTTTCAGAGGAGAAGATTTTTGAAAAATTGTTAACAGACGACGACGACAGACGACGACAGACGACGACAGACGACGACGACGACGACGGACGCCAAGTGATGGTAATAGCTCACATGGACCTTCGGTCCAGGTGAGCTAAAAATACAACTCAAAATATTAAAACCCAGAACATTAATACCGCCTTAATTTTTTTTTTCTGAACAGAAAATTGCATAAAAATTATACTTTTTATAAATTATGTACCTATTTAAATAGAATAGACTTTAGATTTTTATGGTCAGTGCACCTATTGTCTTTTTTGTTTATTTAATTTAATTGGTTATACAGCTACATGTAATTAAATGTGGGCAAACCAGGACTAAACCGCACGAAAATGACGCCTTTTCAATTTTCTCAAAACGCCCCTGTTTTTCTGTATTAAACTTATCAAAAAATATTCTATAGAAATACAAATGACAACAAAGTTCCAGACAATAAAGTTATACATGATTCTACACTTTAATTTTATATAAGCTTCTTATTTATTATGTTTCTGGTAATTTTTCAAAAAGTAATTTTCTTTAAATTTAATTGACGCGTTGAACGATGGTATGAAGAATGTGCGCGACGTCACTGGCAAACAGATAGCAGTCTTCAACATGACCAACGGTGCTAAAATACAATACATAATATTCAAAACGTATCCCAAAATTATCAACGATAGACTTATTTCTAGACATTGAATAATAAACAAAAAAGATGACAGGGACAAACAAAAGCTTTGACAAAGATTACTTAACTAGGCACATATAAAATGTGGAGGGGTTAAACTAGTTTTTCGGGCCTAACCTTCCCATGACTAATAATCTTGTACAAAGCACAAAAATTACACTCTCAAACTCAAATCGATGAAAGTTCAATTCAACAAGAAAGAACCCGAGACAAAAGAACGAGACCAAGACAATATTCGAATTCTACACTTGTTGAACTGTCATAAGTACAAATTCCTTACCAATCATTTCAAGCTTTTGTTTTGTCTTTGCCTTCTCTTTGTTTACTTTCTAGTAACTTACCCTATATCACTCCAATATAAATCTGACTGATGAGCTATGACATACAATCCCAACACAACACCCAATATTTGAGATTAAATAAGTACGATCTTGCAATATTTATGAATTACTAACAACTTCATAATCTATCATATCAATCGTCGCCACCTTTTTAAAATTACTTACACCTCAAGAGACTAACGGAATGTAATAAAACGCTAAATGTCATTACAATTGAGATAAAACTAACATAAGATGGGGCAACCGTTACACTTTCTCACGACCGTCTACAGATGGTATTCTATTTGACATTTTCTCTCAATAGGTTTTACATCAGTAAAAAAACATAGAACTATCTTTATTGTTTGTCAAGTAAGATAAGTCTATGACGGTTGGTGCGTCTCGTTATGATTTTTAATTAGTGTTTCTGAAAAAAAAGAAAGAATCTTTGAAACTGAATATGAATGACGTTTGTTGTTTTCATAGTTTAGTAAGTAGCATTAATCCAGATTTTGTTACATTGCATTTTACACTACTAGTATATAACCAAGTATGAGCTTCCCTGCCAGTGGATGGCTGAAAATTTTACTCTTTTTCTCATTTCGAGACTCTATTCGCAGCATATACGAGGGGGTTTTCAAGGAACGATGCTTGTTCTTCGGAATGGACTTAAACGGTTGTCTTGTGTACGATGAGATCAACAACCCATGCACGTTTATGGTCATCTGTAGAATTCGATAAGAATAAACGAAGGCTCCAGCTTATGGAGTTAACCTATTACAATTAATTCGTTACTCAAGAACTTGTGTGAATTACATCGATTTTCTTGAAAGAGCGTCACGTTTGACACAAAAATCGCAAACACAAGGTTCCAAAGTTGCTGTTTTCACTCAAGAACTTTTACGGTAGACATCATGCACTCCTTTAACAATATTGGACCTCTATCTCTCAGATTAGTGCAGATGTTGGTTTGTCATAAGGTCTTCCCTTACCGGATTTGACACGCTGAATTGGAAATTGGCAGCGCGATGGGTGTGTTTTAGCAGTCGGGAGCCACTTCCTCTTCTGGAGCACCTGAGTTCACTCTCATTCTGATATTTGAGTTCCCGTTTTTGATTTCTGTTCGGTTGATTTCGTGTTTTTGTGTTTTGTGTTTCCTCATGTTGTTTTTGTTCGTACTTACCAGTTTTAGTTTGTTAGTTAGTTAGTTATTGCTTTACTCCCAAGCAGCACGATTTCGGCTATATCCGGGGGATGAACATGAATGTGGTGATACAATGAACATGAAATGATGATGAAGTGGAGGAAATGGGGACACAATGCCAATCGGGTAGGAGAGTTTTGACTGCCACAGGAAAAAGGAGTGATGGGTAGGGACGGGAAATTTAGCCTCCAGCATGGGGATCCTACGGGTCCTACTCTTACCGAGACCTGCAGCAGGGTTCTTTAACGTGCGAGGAACGTGACATTTTTCCCAACACGGTGCACCACTATGGTTTGCGGTCAGGTTTTCCGCATTATCGCCTGACGACCCCGTATCTCTCGATGTCAGGGCTGCCCCATTCAACCACCTGGGGCACACATCCCAGTCGCTTTGTGGGCAAAGCGACCTGACCCGATGTCAGGTTTCTGAGCGCTCCTTACCAGTTTTGCCGTTGCCCTTTCGACTTTTGACACTCGATTGCGAATGCCCCATTGGTGCCTCTTTCCTTCCTTCGCTCGCCAACTTCAAGCTGGACAAAAATATACAGAAGCATTAAGCCTTTTTTTCAATCCAGGATAAAAATTACAGTGCTACTTTTACGAATTACAAAACTTATCATAGTTAAATGATATTTTCGTTTGCTTTCAACCAATATTGCTACATTGTATAACGTCACTGATGAGCTTTTTAATTATCAAAACTAGTGTCAGACAGAGTTTAAAGTCGCTGTCCTTGCAAGCATATTTTCCTTCGAAACAAATGCTTTATTTGAAAATACTAATGCCATTCTAAATTGTTGGCCTTGCAAAATATTTTCTTCAAAACAATACGTATTTTGTAACGTCATGAACATCAAACGTTAATATGTGAGTGTCAATTTCCCTTATGATTTACTTAATTTGACGATCAAATCATTAAATAAGCATTAATATGGTCCTAACACTTTAAAGCACCATCCTAATTAGGTAAATCGAAATAGGGAGGAGTGTTAGATTCTTTTTAATTGTGATTTTATCTTTTCACAGAATGTTGGCATTTCTGGTAACTGACCGACAATATTTTGACCTTGTCGTACGTGGTTTTCCGTGGTATTTTTTTCTTAATACTCGGTCCATGATACATCTTTCAAATCCCGCGAGATTTCTTATCGATATTAAATCAGAAACGAGATGACGTTAAATACATTATAAGTGATCAGTGAGGAGAAAAGCTTTTATGGAAATAAAATTTAGGATATCTGATCGCTGTACGTTCCGTGCCCTTTTCAATTCTTAAAAGTATTTTCTTGTGATGTAAGATATCATCAGGATAATTTTGTAATTTTCCTCTCCAATGATTTAGTGCTCTGCATTCTAGTCATTGCATTATGAACCGGATACTTTAAGTTGTTAATGTTTTTCTTTTTGTTTTATAAAGATGCGATGTGCGGTGTTATGACTATCAATTACGGGGGCATAAGGTTGGGGGAGCACATTAGTGATCAATTAATCGGACTGTTACTAACAAAATAACTTTTAAATGTGTTCTGCTCTCTTTTTGGTGAAAATTAGTTTATCCTTCCGACTTTCTATCCGTTTGTTTTTACAATTAGTAATATTCTGTTCAAAGCATTTGGGAAAAACCATGCCTTATCAAGACTAAATTTAAAGGAACAAAATAGTACTTAGTATTGTCAAAAACTAGAATATATAAGACAATGATATGCAATTCGACCTTTAAATTAAAATTTTAAGTCTTGCATGTGCATATGATTATTCTAGATCACTAACAGTTTTATTCGGTGACGATACAATAATAACACACTTTAAGCGTCTTTTTAGGGGGCAATAGATGCCAGCAACAGGAGTAGTATAGTCAAAAACTAGAATATATAAGACAATAATATGCAATGCGACCTTTTAATTAAAATTTTAAGTCTTGCATGTGCATATGATTATTCTAGATCACTTACAGTTTTATTAGGTGACGATACAATAATTACACACTTTAAGCGGTTTTTTTTGGGCAATAGATGCCAGCAACAGGAGGGAACTGTACCTTTACAGTTAAAGGCTGACTAAAATATTACCAAACATGTTTAATATATAAATTACAACAAAGTTCCAGACAATAAATTTTGCTACGCCTGACGCGCGTTTCGTCTATTCAAGACTCATCAGAGGCGCTGTACCAAAAGTTGAAAATGCCAAATACTATATAAATATGATCTGACTATTTTGACCCTAAACTCATTTTTGTAGATGGTCAATTTTGACGATGTAAGGGCAATCACTACTATAAGGAGTCGTTTCACAACTTCAAATCAATGGAGAGATTTGTAGAGCTTTTGATGCTGAACAAGGAAAGTTGCTTCGAATTTTCTCTATCTCTTATACTTTTCGAGTTATAAGCCAATAACAATAGTCTGACCCCCTTGTTCTATTTTTAGCAACCGCAGCCATAATGGTTGGTCGACGTGTATATAATTCGCAAACTTGGTAGAGGACATCCTAAAGATCAAGTATACCAAGTTTCAATGCAATCCCGTAAGTGGTTTTAGAGAAGATTTTTGAAAATCAGTGTAAATTAATGGAAAAAAACAGTTAAAGGGGAATAACTCTTAAACGGCTGAACTGACAATTTAGACCCTGAATTAATTTTTGAAGATCTCAATGAGCTTAACAATTCTGCAATGCTAACTTTTCCTCTAGGTCTAACGGTTTTTATGATATAGTCCAAAAACTGCAAAAATGGTCAATTTTGATGATATAAGGGCAATAACTCCTATAAGAAGTCGTTTCACAACTTCGACTCAATGGAGAGATTTGTAGAGCTTTTGATGCTGAACAAGGACGATTGCTTCGGATTTTCTCTATCTCTTATATTTTTCGAGTTATAAGCCAAAAACAATGGTCTGACCCCCCTGTTCTATTTTTAGCAACGGCGGCCATGTTGGTTTGTCGACATTATATAATTCATAAACTTGGTAGAGGACATCCTAAAGATCAAGTATACCAAGTTTCAATGCAATCCCTTCAGTGGTTTCAGAGACGAAGATCTTTGAAGAAAAGTTAAGGGACGGACGACGGACGCTTAACGATGACAATAGCTCACATGACCCTTCGGGTCAGGTGAGCTAAAAACATGGAAGACACACCGGAATAGTTATAGATTGCAATGCTCCTGACTTGGTACAGGCATTTCAAATGAAATAGTGTGTTAAACCAGGTTTTATTGCGCACCAAAATCTTCGGTAAAAAGGGACCGGTAGTAACACACAACCAACGCAACACGGTTGTGAAGACATTATAGGGATAATAAGATGATCATCTCAGTACAACAGTCAGCTAAACACTAATGGGAACATTCACTAACCAAAACGTTTAACTTAATTTTTGAATTTTCCCACAAGAGGCTGATAACGAAGGATTATTTTAGGGACCGTATGAGACATTTTTTTGTAACCTTGGTCTAAGAGTCGATCACGGAGACAGCGGTGTCCTTTCAAATATCAGAAAAAATTGTACAAGCCCTGGCATATCGAATAAGTTGTAAAATATAAACACCGTAAGCAGGTGAGGTAGGTATGTTGCTTTCAAGGATAGGTAAATTAATAATTTGAAAATAAAAGTCGTCTCTTTTATCGTAATTTTTGTACTGAGATGACCATCCTTGACATATTCGAGATGCAAATCCAAGAATGATGTGAACATGCGGACTTTTGAAGACCGACTTCTAAATTGCTTTGGAACTCCTTTACACCAGTTATCAAGTGACGCACCCAGTGTACATGTACATTTGTAAGTAAGAATTAAAAAGAATGTTATGTCCGATCAACGTTTTTTTGTTTCTTTGCAATTGGAATTGAAAATCAGCGTTCCTTAAAAAAATCAACACCAAAAACAAAAACTATTGCATGCCTTGAGAACTCAGATGGTGTTAGCTTAAGAACACACATTTTATTTATATGAATAATTAATAGAAAGATCTTGCAGTTTAAAAGCAACTCAAAAAGTCACATTACACAACACATAACACCGAGCAAATGAAATCACATTATTAAGGATTTGGAAAAGAGTAGGAGTTTTTGCTTGTAACGATCGTGTCCTGACTTGAATCAACATATAAAAAGTGAGATCTGGAATTATTTCTGTGTTCGTAAGTTTTCGCTCCAAAACACAATGCCAATCAGCAGCAATGACAAAATCTACAATGAAAACCGTCATCCTTTGTTGTAAGCAAAGGTCGCTATTTGCCATCATGGAATTTGTTCTTTGCATGATACTGAGTAGTGTATGAATCGTTGTCAAAACTTAACTATGGACCAATCAGATTAACTGATTATAAAAAAGGGGAAAATGTTTATACAGTCCATTTTTTTAAAATTTCTTTATTTTGTTTAATAGAAATCTGAATTTCTTCAAACATGTTGAACGACAAAGTAAGATATATATATTACACATGTTATATATAACCTTTTATTGATAAAAAGACCACTTGCATATGATATTGCAAATACTTCAAAACTATGCATACACGGGAAAGTGTCATGCTTGTATGCTTCAATTATCTAAATGGTGTCAAAATTCTGTTTCAGCAAAAATGTAATGATATGTAATTGAAATGTAATTGGCATTACAGGATCTGAAAAGTGATGCATTACTTTCAATTTCAAGTAATTTAAATATGTCGCAATTAAACATTACACATTACAGTCGATTATACAGAAAACATATAATTAATTACAGCTTAAATGTATTACATTATCATTACATTTCAAAATACCCTAGGTCTGACTGTGGTCTTCATTATACAATCACGTTATAATTGTTCTATGACCGCTGCTACATGTGCAGTAAAGGGAACTCTTTATAAATAACTTAGAATACGTTCAAACATGCATGTATGGTATTTTTTTTCTGAGGGACACTTTAAAGACAGTAAGCAGTAACCACTGGTAATCTTGAAGGCTTATATGCTGTTTTTACATTGTACATGGTTCATAGATATTGTCTCGCATTCACCCGTTTCAAATCCAATTACAGTTTACTTGTATATTTAAAAATTAAGTGTGGAAAAATAAGGGCTATGATCAAAATATTCAAATTTTAGCCTATTTCACATTGGCGATAGTTATATTTTGGGAGGGTTGATAAAATATTACCAGACGTGGCTTAGCAATGATAATGATATAACTGAGTTTAACTAAGGATAGAGTAAAACGGATGACGACTCCAGTATTGTGACAAATCTGTCTCGTATATTGATCGCTATAAACAATAAAAAGAAAGTTAGTTTCTTAACTGATGCAGGATGCTTCTACCTGAGTTAAGAGTTAGTCGTGTAAATTGATTTTTGTAAATTAATTATCGGGATTTTATACAAAGTTGATTACTTAAAAGAAAGTACAGGAAGGAGGTAAGATTTAGCTTTTGTTATATGCATGGTGATTATAGTTTTAGTTTTTACTGCTTGATTATGCGTTAAAATTCATTACATGTAAGTATATTGTTAAAGAAAAAGTTAAATAAGATAATTGTTTTCTTTTTATAATGCATTATTAAATGTTATCTCGAAGAATGTTTTTTTTAATGTAAATTATCTGAGCAAGTAAATTTCCGTCCTATTATTTAAAAAATGACTTCTGTATCGTTTATAGTTAAATTTGAAAAAAAAATCTTATCTGGCTTTTTATTGTACATGTAAAATGAAAAAAAAATGAGTGTTTAACGAAAAGATAATTAAAATTAAGTAATGAAAACGGAACGGCAGAGACAATGTTAATGGAAAGATGCATTTTTGGATGAAAATGACGCATATTGCCGATGGTTTTTACCCAAACATCCCACATCATTAATATTTGGTAAATTATCATTCCATCAGAAGTTGCTAAAAATCACATGCGACAACCATTTTTATTATGATTAAAAAGGTATCAACAATTAACTTCCTGTTTCCCAGCCCTTTGAAGTTCTGTAAATATTTTACGCTGCTTCTAATTGGTAGCTTGCAGCAAAGCCTTCAATAACATGTTTTCGTTAAAACAACCTGTTATATGTGCATAATTAATGCATTACAAATCATTAATGCAGATCATATGCACATGTAAACATTGCAGGATACATGAAAATATATGCAAGCAGAATGCAGCGCGCAATTTGTTTTACTGACTTGGGAGTTTAACGTCGTGACTATACCTATATATAGGTCTGCAGCGACGTTATAATTTGTTTTACAGTAATGATTGCGTTTATATACCCAAGCAGACATTTGATACATGTATAAACCGCTGAATAATCTTTTAATCAAAATTACAACAAAGTTCAAGACATTAAATTTTGGTTCGCCTGACGAGCGATTCGTCTTTTTAAGAGTCATCATAAGATCTCCATATAGCAAGGTAGAAAATGTCAAATACCATATGAAAATGAAGAGCACATTATAACTTGTCCAAGAATATGTAAGATATATGTCATGAGTAAGAGGAACATTAAGATTTTGATTTTTTTAAGTTTACACAGGTTTGAAGTTTTCTTCAAAACGAACGTGTAAATGTGTAAATCAATGTCAGAGCATACATTGTATTATGAACATAGGGGAAATGAAACTCCGTCAGTAGAAATTGAACTATATCAGTACGTGTACCATACTTTTATTATGACCATGATTATTATAACTTTAAAGTACATGTAGGTTAAAATACTTTGTAGTGTCGGGCTTGTTTATTTTCTAATGCTTGATTGGTTTAAGCAAGAAAACTTGTTAATTTGACCAACGTGTAACCTTTGTGCCATGACCAGACTGTTACTTTAGATAATAAAATTGTACATGAGTTTATCATCATTACAATAATTGGATACTGAATATTCAGTTTGTCCGTTTGACTTTTATACGTTGAAACTTGTACACATTTTAGGGGGATGAAATATTGTATATCGCCGAGCGAAGCGTGACGCAATTTTTTTAGTGTTTATATTAATTAAATTTAAGGCAAAAATATAATTTTTGTCAGTTTTAGTGGAGGGTGGAATGTGTACCCCTTTTCTAGTATCTGCGCTTGACTACATTCATTTGAAAATAACTCAAAACTCAGTATACGTAAGAATAAGAACCAAAAATAAGTACACACAGACCCAAAGATATAAGTGTTGTTTATGTGTATATGTTGCTCAATTCAGGTACTATATATTACTTTTATTATAACAAATGCACAAATATTATATAAAAGTGGTTTATTAATAAGCGAAAATAAATTTCCAGATGCCATATAAGATTAATAAACTACCAAAAATTTTTTTATCTAATAATATTCATTAGTTCAGCTTCAGTGGCCAAAGTGATCTGTACTGAAGACCTCGGTTGAAGCATTTGATGGATAGCTCTACGTGTTCATTGGAATATGAGTGCAGATTTTGTTTATTTCTGACACTCTGGATTGACCATAAGCAGCGCGACGGGTGCGCTATAGCAAGCAGGACTGGTTACACTTCTGGAGCACATGAGCTCCATCTTGTAACGACTATAGTTTGCGTTGTTGATTGCTTTTCAGTTTTGTTTTGTCCGTTTCTTCATGCTGTTCTTCATTTTGTTTTCTGGTTTTGTCATTTGGACTTTTGACATTTGGATGCCCGATTTGGTCATCGACTTCTTTTGAATGAATACGTACTAGATTATCAAATTTCCACAGCATACACACATGTATCACTAAAGTTTTACTTGCAAAAAGACAAGCTTTGCCTTGCTTGTGTCAACAGTATCATAATTTTAAATGAATAGCCATTGACTGGGACTGATCCAGAAAATCTTGAAAAAGAGGGGGTCGGCCTTTTGTCTACTAAAAATGACAGGTTCCAAGTCAATTTTGACTAAAATATGCACATGCAAATTATTTTTTGAAAAATATGAAGTTTTATTTCCAATGAATTTTAACTGTAACTGTTATAGAATATTTTTAAATAATTTGATTTCCTTAATGATTTTCTAAACAAACAGGTGTCAACAGCTGAGGTATATTCAAACCAGATTCACCTAGTTAAGACCATCTGCATCACAAGGCCATTGTCTGGCACAGTTCTCTAATTAACCTTCGTTATATACCTCACAAAAGCCAATTAAACAAACACAAGATAGTTAAAATGCTATATATTTCTGAAGATCGTGCATTAATGATAAGGCATTAAGTTAGCGTCATGGTCGGTTCATATTATTTCAACCGAATTTTAGTATCTGCTAAATTGTGTTTTATGCCAGACGCTTACTATAAAGAGAACTTACCAATTACATGCTTTTAATTAGTAATAAATTTAGAAATGAGAAGTGATTTTAATTTGAAAGTGAATGAACGAAAATAAATTCAAATATAACTTTTGAAATTTAACATCACTTATAAGATGTATCATTTTGAGTATTTTAACTTAATGTAATGGCATACAACACTAAACAGTTATCATATACGCGTATAGTTTTTTCTCAGATCGATCATATATCCAATCATGCTCACCATCTTACACAAAATGAAATTATACAAACTAGAAAAAATATGAGTTGCAGCTCTCAAGTACATGCATGTTTCCCCTAATATCAATTCCGATGTGTGTTTTATCCGGAGTTGCGAAATACAGATGCATGCATGAGTTTTTATAAGGCATATAAAACGGTCTCCCCATTACTATATTTCCCTTAGTTCAAAGAGGGGCTAGAACACAGGAAAAACTGACAAACTGACCAGAAATATGACACCTGTAGAACATTTCTAACGAAAATATAAATAAATAGTTTAAATATATCTTTATTCCAAATTACACCCATTAGGGTCAAGCAATACAATCTAAAACTAAGGAATATACAAACAATATCAATAAAACACAATAACATCACATAAGAAAAAAAACAGCAAGTAGAATTAAGCATTAGCTGACATAGACCTGTTTCTCAATTCTAATGACTGTTGAATCAGCCAATAACTCATTTTTCGGGACTAATAAAAATTTTATTTTATCAATAGGGCTTAAGTTGGGGAATTGGTTGTTATGGTTATTTTTTATGTTATCGAAAAACAGATTTCGCAAATTATCGTTATATGTACAATTAAGGAAAAAGTGCAATTCATCTTCAAGGATGTTGCAACATTTGCAGAGTCTTTCTGGTCTATAGGAATTTTCTTGTAAGGTCCGGTTTCGATTACATGTAATAGACAGTGATCGCTAGTTCTAAATTGCGTTATAAGCTTAAGTTTACGTTAAATATATTAAAAAATTTGTTTCTTTCAAATAATTTTCCATTTTAAATCTGTCTTAAGTTGGCTATAAAGATAAAGTTTGGAGTCTTCTGTTAAATTAATAAAGAACACCAAAAAAACATGTAAACAAACGGAAGCTGTTTCAACTGTTGACCTCTGAAAGCAGCACTAACAACCGTAGCATTGTATGCCTTGTTTCAGTTGCATTGGATTGAACCACTATAGTACACTGTATAACAGAGCTTCTGTAGGATTAATAGATATACTCTAGTCAATATTATAACAAATGTATGAATTACATGTGCAACACGCGTAAATTGCAATATGTTTGTCAACAAGGAGAGCAGTGAGCTTAAAATCAGTCTATCTTGTAAAAAAAAACATCTCGATATTTGACATTTTTCCTTGATTTTCATGTATCAATCGGTGAATATTTAAATGGCCACACTCGTCGAACAAAATTATTTTGCTATGGAATTGTGTATTATTATATAATACATTAAATATAAAAAAAAATACAATGGTCGACGAATGTGACCAATACTAATTTTGACAAAATATGACCATATAACACCGAAAAGAAGTAAAAAATAAAGAATTTTACATTGAAATGCCATTACTAGACTTTTGATGTAAATATTTTGTTTAATCATACAGATATGAAAAGTTCAGATATATCTTAACTTATTTTGGTTAAAATTACGAAGAGTTGAAGTACTTTGATAATTAGTAAAAATATTGGCCCGATTTGAGGCCTTCGTGGCTCTACTCCTTTAAGCCTCAATTACTCTTCCATAACTCCGTACACTCTTAGCGGGACCCTCTTTGAAAAATGTGTACAGTTGACGTAGGTAAGCTTCAACCAATTAAACGTGTATTTCAATGTACAATGGTACGTGTTTAACATTTTCGGTCTACTTTATTCCAAGTACCGTGGTACTAGCGACATGACGCAGCTTTTTTTGTAATCAATGTTTATTTTAACGCTGATGCGCTAAGGCCCAAACCTAATTAGACAAAGAAAAAATGTTTTCCATTAAATTACAAATAAAATGTCGCTTTGTTGCTCGGTTGTCTGGTTTCTCTTAAAATTGTTACATCTTTTAATTCGATTTAGGCTTGAATTCAAATTCACAGTGGCCTTCATGCGTTTTGTAATAAAATGTCATTAACAAACAGGAACTAGTTCTGACGATATTGCTCATTAATGGTATTAAAATGTCTAAATTATGTCACTTCTCGCTAGGAACATTTTCCCATGTGAGAAATTTTCATTATCTGTGAAACGTAAAAAAAAGCATTCGATCTTTTTGAACAAGTTATAGACACTATATTTAGATTGATTAACAGAATAATAATATTTAGTCTCGTAAAATATAGGTCATAAATAATCATCATAGTACTGGAAATGATTAATCTTTTTTTTCGTTTTTAAGGACATATATATTTTGTCAACGTATGCGTCAATTAGGTAGAATTTGACTACCACTGGAAAGAAGAAGGGATGGGTGCGATCGGAATATGTAGCCTCCTGTATGGGGGTCCTACGGGTTCTTCTCTTACCGGTACCTGCAGCAAGGTTATTGTACGTGCTAAAAGTTTTTTGCATCTCATGCTCATGACAGGACAAGTTCATTCAATCATTAAGTCGCTCTGAGTCAAAAGTGGCCGTTCAAGATCCATTCGCCACCTAGATCCCACGCGGGTTATCATAACTAAAAGATACATTTTATTATTATACCAACGAAGTGGAAAAAGACACATATATCCCACAATGTATGTTTTATAGATGTATACATGTAAACCTCTTTAAATATCACTTGTCTACTTTTCTGCTTACCCTTCCGGAACACCTGAAATCACTCTCGTTTCGACTTGAGTTCGAGGTGTTGATTGATAATCAGTTATTTTTGTTTTTCCATGTTTTACATGTTGTCTGTTTTTGTCCCTTTCTTGTTGGTGTTTACTGGTTTTGTCTCTGCCCTTTCGGACTTTTGACATTCGGATACCCCATTGGTACCTCTGCTTCTTTCCCCATGTTAAGGTCGTTAAGACAGAAAAACCGAGGTAAAGACTAACTCAAAACCCGATACATAGTTTCAATGTTTTCACAATCTAACAAAGCGGGAAAAACACAAATACACCTTATACGTACATTTATAGATATTAAAAGCGATTTGGATGTAAGTACCAATTCCCCTGGTTTAAGGGGGTTTGCCCCTCTCTCTAAAAGTAAATAAAAATGAATAAAATTGCATTTGTTTTATAGAATATGGACAAATGATCAAAATAAGCAAGAAAAAAATGTAGGCCCATGTGCTCGTTTTTATGACATAAGCATTTATAATTTTGGCGGAAAATAAGTTCTCTCTAGACTTTTCATTACTTTTGCATTGCCACGGATTGGCATCTTTAAACCTTTTAAAATGTATGACAGAGTAAATAAAATTTTATAAAAAAATTGTGAACTTCATATTCGGTTGACATATTTTTGAATAAATAAAGATAGGGGGTTCATGGGCAAACAATTTCAAGCATAATAGATGGACAAAACCCGAGGATTTCGAAAATCTGACAAAAATCTCAAAATATGAGGAGCAAACCTCCTTAAGTCGAAAAGGCATCAGGGCAAACGGACAGGACTTAAACAAAGTACTCAAGAAGTTTGAGTTGCTATTATCAAAATGGAAAAATGAAATGGATAAAATAACAATACATCATAGAACAGCTTTATCATATTACATCGGAATGCAATTTTCTAGAAAAAAATAGATATGATATTACTCAAATGACATTTGCTGAACAAACAGAGATAACAGGCTATGTTTGCCTTCCCACTAGCGCGGAAACGGTAATGGTATATTCCATCTGTAACGGTATGATAAAGCGAAATATTATTAGAAAAAATATCCCTTGTAGAGCATTTGGAAATGCATGGTTTACATGAGATGCTTTCCTTATAATGTGGTCTGATTAAAAAAAAAGTAGCAATAATAAATATATATTTTTTTTATTGAGGTAGGTATAACCATGATAAATGTCTTTCATAAGTAAGCTTCTTCTTCTTTAAACGTGTAACATTTCACGTCAATGAACATGAAAGAATATTTTTCATAGTTTGGTTGCCTTCAAGATGGCTCTTTCTTGTGATCAAATAAATGGACTACCGATTCCTAAAGTTTTTTATTAACTTTTCTGATAAGCCGAATAGAATACATGTAAAGATTTTAGAAATAAAAGGGCTATATGAGACTAAAGCAATGTAATTTCGGTCATAAATTTAAACTTTTCAGTAACCATTGTTAACAGTGTACATAACAGATAAGAGCATTTCCTGCCAAATATGCGACCAAGCTGGGTGTCTTTTAAAAACACATCCATTTACTTAGTAGGTAAAATAGCAACATAAATGTAAAAGTATCTGCCAAAAACAAAAACGAACAGATGTTCTTAAACTAACGAAAATCCTTTACGCGCCCGACATTCACCATTTTATAAGATGGATTTCTCACACCGTGAAACGTAACCACAAATTAAACCTACATGTAAGTGTTTCATCTTCAAAGAATATGCAAGCGATTTGAAAGAGGTGTTTTAGAATCAGTTTCTGGAAGCCTTCTTAATCATTTTTATATATACATGTCACTTGAAACAGGAATTATAAAACCAGTTTCTCGAAGTCTTTTTAAATAACGTTTTAATTGTTTTATAATTTTCTATCAAATTTAAAAGAAATAAGATTTTCTTAGATCACACAAGACTTGGATAACCATCAAAGTTAGTTAAGGTTATCATGATCCCTTCAAAATATTCATTTACATCATTGCTGTGAGGCAATATCATAAAAAATCCTCTGTCTGTCTGTAGCATAATGGAATGGTAAATCGCTTAACTTTATGTTTGGTTGCATTAATTAATATTCTTGTTTATTTCTGGGTGCTAACTAAAGAACATGCTAGTAAGCGGATGATTTCGGTTACCTTTATGACTTTGACAGACATTTGACTGAGAAATTGAACCTTCTGATACATCAGAGAAACGTAAGACGTTCGTAAGACAAAGATTTTAAATCGATGTAAACTTAGTAAACTTTATCATGAAAGAGTTTTACAAAGGGCAATAACTGACTCACTTTTGAAATAGAGAGGCTGTTTGCAGAAAAAGTAAAAATATAGCTAAGATTAAAAGTTGTATTTATGTCATTGTCAATATCACATATACCGTATTTATTTACCTACATATTTTAAGGTAAATGTACTAGAAGATCATTTCACTATTTAAACGGTCAAAATTTACTAAACTACTACTAAATTTATTTCAAGTAAATTATGATTGTGTCTAGTAAAATCAAGAGATCACTGGACACTTCTGAATCGGTCTTGAAGATTAAGTTTCTTGATGTTGGTTGTGTCGCTTACACTTATTTCACATCTCTTTATCGTCTAAGTTCTGAAATCGTACGTGAATGATAACAACACTTAATAATCAGCATGTCCAGTGTATACAGGAATTGTCAATTTAATTATTTGAACGTTCACATTACTTAACAATTAACACGTTCAGTGTATACATAAATTGTTAAGTTGATTATGTGAAAGTAAACACCACTCACAACTTAATAATCAACATGTCAAGTGTATATAAGAATTGCCATGTTAATTATGTGAACGTTAACACCACTTGATAATAAGCATGTCCAGTGTAAACAAGAATGTTCATGTTAATTATATGACCGTTAACACCATTTAACAATTAACATGTCCCGTACAAACAAAATCGTCAAGTTAATTTTATCCAATCAAGATTTATTTTGCTTTGCTGGTGAAAAGGGTGGGGGGTATGTGCTTTGAGCGTCTATTATTCTTTTTCACTAACATTTTGTGTACCTGACTGTTACATGTACACGACTTGCATTTTTATTCCATTAGATTAAACAAAGTTGTTAAAATATGTTTCAAAGCCTTTAACACTTTGGAAAAAAACACCGTTGACTTTACATTCGAGTTCACAGTTGGTCTTGACGCATTTTTTCTTGTCACAATACTATCAGCTAACAAAAAACACTGCTTTTGTCTGCTATTGAATGCCTGATGTTGGTATTTAAATAGCATACTGCTGTATGCATACGATTTCTGTTTTACTTTGCTACGAACATTGTTTTCAACTACGGCCCTCCTTTTAATTGCAAACCAGGGAAACAATGTGATCTAAATTATGTTTTTAATACTATAACACGCATCTTGCTCGCAAGTGATACTGTGCATGATGAGTGGAACAAATTTACACAATTGTCAATCGAGGAAGGACATTTTAAGTGATGGCATAATAAATGTTTCGGATGAGGTTTTAATCCAAAATATGCTTTACATTGAAAGTACTGAACTAAAGCCATTGTGAATTTGTAGATTGTAAAGAATTGATTCGAACCGTTTCATTTTTAAAGAAACGGAAATTAAGTTTCATTCTGTTTGGAAGTCTTACTTAAGGCAATTATCCTTTCTAGAAAATAGATTGTTTCAGTAGTAACAAAATCAGAAAGCAATCATCTATCGCTGAATCAGTAGATCACAATTTCCTTTAATAAAATAAAATCTGATTGTAATTTTTGGGCAGTATTAAATCTTTATCATTGGTCCTCATTTTTCCGCTTCGAGAATGTTAAGGGTTTTCTATAGAGCTATGTTCTGGTTAAAGTTTTTGATGAACCAGGTGCAAATCAAGACAAGAATACTGACATAGTCAGCAAGGCCCCGTTCGTATTTTCCAAAGTATTCAACGGATTGGCATGCAATTCAATATGCGATTGCTCATATAGTACTTAATGTTCGTATAAAATCTCAAATCTGTATTCCTAAAACTTTAAACATATTTTTTTTGCGAGTTATTTGTTTTTACGGATTTTGCGATCATGCATTTTTCGCAAACTTATACTACTTCATCTAAATACTTGCAAAATGAAGGAATATGTATGTAATAAATGGAACAATGAGCAGAAAACACGAAATTCAGTACCCGTGATCTTGGATGAATTCATAATTCGCGAAAAAAAGTACGCTTACAGTAGATTAAAAATTTACGCGTTCACAAAAAAAGTTGACAAACAGACAGACGGATACGTAGCCCTAGAATGCCTATTTGGTATTAACAGCATTATTTTGGGTCTGGGGATTCTTGTTGCTGATAACGGAAAAGTGTATTGATGTCATTGACTATTAAAAAAAGGAGTTGATTTTATGTTGATAATCACGGAAAGCGC
This sequence comes from Arcuatula senhousia, assembly GCA_963971305.1. Taxonomy (NCBI): domain Eukaryota; kingdom Metazoa; phylum Mollusca; class Bivalvia; order Mytilida; family Mytilidae; genus Arcuatula; species Arcuatula senhousia. The sequence continues at coordinate 25,886,335 of OZ020315.1, forward strand.
ACTTGCGTCATTGACAATTCAAGGTAAGAAGCTCTTAACTTTGCTTATCACGGGAAGCGCACCGGCGTCTTTGACAATTCAAGGTAAGAAGCTCTTTAGACGTTGCTGATCACAAAAAAAAGCAATGGGGTCATTGACGACTCAAGGTTGGGAGCTCTTTAAACGTTGCTGATCACAGAAAGAGCACTAATTCTATTGACAATTTAAGGTAAGAGGCATTTTAAACGTGTCTGGTCACGGACAGATCACTGGCGTCATTATCGATTCAAGGTAAGGAGCTCTTACGATGTTGCTGATCAGGAAAAGCGCACTTGCGTCATTGACAATTCAAGGTAAGAAGCACTTTAGACGTTGCTTATCACGGAAAGAACACTGGTGTCATTAAAAATTATAGCAAATAAAGGTAATAACAAAACTACCGAACTTGAATGATCAATCTCATAGTCCAGAGAAAATGACAAAAACGAATCAGTCATACCGTAGAACTGGTGGATCGCAATGGTCCTGACTTGGTACAGGCATTTCAAACGAAATGGTGGGTTAAACCAGGTTTTATGGCGCCAAACCTCCCTCTTCCATTGCGATCTTAGGAAATGAAAGGAGCTCTTGAAACGTTGCTGATCACAGAAAGAGTATGCCATTGACGATTTTAGGCAAGGAGATCTTCAGACGTTGCTGGTCACGGAAAAAGCGAAGGCGTCATTGACGATTCAAAGCGAGGATTAAGGTCTTTAGACGTTTCCGATCACAGAAAGCGCACTGGTGTCATTGACAACTCAAGGTAACGATTTCTTAATCAGTCCAACTCCAGTTATTTCATAAAGTAATGATTAGTGCAGGACAATTCGATGTCTTTTAAACATTGCAATTTACCTATCCGTAGAGAATGTAGTATAAGTATACATTGAAGTGTACTTGAGTTCAGTCTATTTTGAATAATTATCAAATAAAATAAGTTTACACCAAACTGATCCTGATTGCTATTAAAAGGTGTCGTATAGCTATCAACATTACAAGTCTTGTAATAACAACCAGACAGATATAGAATATACATCGATCTTTCTCTAAACGAACAGAAACAGAATTCCTGGGTCCCACGCCGATTGCACATTGTTTTAAATGTGTTCGTTCAACAGAGAATAGATAAGCGACAGACCTTGTAACGCATCCAACCTGATGAGACACCTAGATGTAGCTGAAGGAGCATACACGTACAAAATTCAAAAGGTTAAGAATAATAGTGGCTGAAAAATGTGTCACGAACAAAGAGTGAAGGACGCGCAAACACACATACACATCGCGTTGTGTCGGGGGACAATTACATGCTGTGTATAACGAAAAGGCATTTTTTTCGATTGGCATATGCTTCTCAGTGATGATGATAAATTAATAAAGATGAAATTTCAGTTGTTTATCAATATTAAGTGGATTTGCAAGGTTTCTGTGCAATCTTCGTCGTAAGGTTGCTATCGATTTTATCATCGTTTAAAAGTATTAATCAATTAAAATAAATTGTAACTAAAACATGAAAACAACCTCTTTATTAGTTGATAAACGCATTTGTTGAAATTAAAACGTGACAGGGTTTTTTTTTAAATTGAGTTTTAAAGCTTTTCATTTGTGACTTTTTGGAGATTTTTTATCTTCTGTTTTTATACTTGTATGAATCCAATTTATAGCTTGAACATGTTTTTCAAATATTGACGCTCTACCTAACAATTAATGTAAGTTGATAAAATGGAACATTTTGAAATAAGCAGAGAAAAGGGTGGGTCCTTGTGTATACATGGCATGGATATAGTTAAGTGAAATTGAGATTTCAAGCTCAATTTCAGAACTTAAGTAGTAGTCCACCTATGAATCATGCAAAACTGAAGAAAAGCAATTCATCGATAAAAAGGCTACAGTGGTTTATTTTTAACGAAAGATAGTTCAAAGTATATAAAATAAGAAATAAATAACAATTTGCTCATACCTTGTCCTGGGAGAAATCTTGCCATTTTGCTACAATGGTTTCTATTGAAATTATTGACAATTTTGTCTACCTTTTTTACATGTTTCCAATGTATTCTATATATTTTTTCTCTCAAGACCAGGGCTAGTTTGGGAAAAGAACACAAAAGATCAAAGCGGGTGCTAGTAGGAGTAACACATCAACAATAAATTGGTGTAGGCTTTCCACCAACGAATCGCTCTTTGCATGATTCTTATAAAAAGTGGTATTTAATCTTCAATGCCGATACAGTGAATTATCTCATGATTTTACTGATCACAATCTGAATTTTGTTTGATTGACTGCAATAAAAATATACTAAATTTATACTTCATTTTTTCAAATACTGGCTGGAGGCTTTGAGAGTTCATAAAATTTAGATGTTGTAAATGTTGTCCGTTTCAGTAGTGAGATGCTCTTCTAGTGTGTGCAAAAGCAAGTAGAAATGAATATGACAAACGAACCATACCTTTGATAATTATGAGATCGTATAACATCATTTGTAAATACCTATTTAGCGTTCAAAGAAGCGGTAACCTTAAACTAGAAATCCTATCATATATTCTTTTAACCTTTAAGTATCTGTTTGTGAATCTGTTATTGTTATTACTTATTATTGTTGTTATTTATTTATGTAAATGTATATTTTTGAAGTTTACTTGGTTACCTATAAAAGCATGAAAATAAATATGTTTTAAAAGACACATCCATACCTATGGGGAATTTTAAATGTTAACATGAATAGAAAACATCAACTACAATCAAGTTTTTGTCACCAGCAAACAGATATTCGTGTTTAATTATAGAGGATCGTATTAAATACTACTCAATGATTTCCCCTGTGACTTTCCATACATTAGTCTATTACCAAGTAATGTCTCCTCTGAGCTTCCATACAATGTTTATGAGATCATAATGACAGATTTATATCTAGAGTAGAGATTACCATTCTAATGACAAATGTTATTCACATAAGCATTAAAAAACGAAATCAGTCGTCTGTCTGATAGTGAAATCTTAATCAATCAATCAATCAGGAATCAGAGAAGAAAGATAACAATATTCTCTAGTTAATTATGGACTTTTCTCTGAAATGTCATCATATTGATCGGCGAAAGTCAGTCCGAACTCATAAAGTTGTGTTAGTTATTCCCCTGAGGGCGGATGCCCGATGGGGGATAACTGATTTATACCACGGGACTGTAGAGGGTGCTAAATGAAAGTTTATGATAATTAATGAGGGGGGTCTTTCAGGAATTTAGCCTTATCTACTGATAAAGCATGATTAATGCAGGGTATCTCGTTACATTTTATGACATAGTGGTATAAGTTTATAATATACATTGATGTCATTTTATTGTTTTATATGGGTTTGTTTTTGGTTTCTGACCAAAAATAGTACAACATACATGAGTAAATAACAACAGGTTTTTTCGTCGTTACGTAAACAGAGTCAATACATGTTCTGTCTGTGAAACACCACGAACACTGCCATTCAATACAATAAATTTTAGATCTAACTGAAGGTTGATACAAAAAATTATTATTCTTCCGGAGCACCTGAATTCACTCTTATTTTGACTTGAGTTCAAGTTGCAGATTGCAGGGTTATTTCTATTGTGATGATATTTTGTCTACCGATTTTGTCTTTGTCTTTTTGGATTTCCGATATTTGATCGCCCCTTTGGTACATTGAAACCTTTGTAACTTAAAAAAAGATCGAGTTTAGTAATACTGATATCTATTCTTACTTTCTGATAAAGGTTTACCGGAATGACCGTGTCGTGTAATAATCAATTTTATTTACTATTAGTCCACATGGAGCTGTATACCTCTATCAATATCTGTTGATTCTAACAACATATATAAGAGCCAATTTTAACAAAATATAGATAAAAGGGAATAAGTCCCTTCGGTTAGTCTGCAAAATTGTTTTCACTTTTGTTTTTTTTTATCCACGCTGAAATAATCGTTGAAAACGTTATGGATGTGCTATAGCAAATAAGATCTGCTTACTCTGCCGGAGAACCTAAGTTCACTCTCGTGTCGGCTGGAGTTCACTTTTCTTGTTGCAGACAGTTTATTTGTTTAATGGTTGTTTTGTACTTAAATTTTATTCGTCTCTTCTTTTGTGGTTTCTGATTTCGTTTTAGTGTTTGTCGGACTTACGATATTCAAATTCCCTTTTTTGTACTCTTGTGTTTCTTTCAGCAATACGGAAGGAGCTTTTCATATCTTTCATGATCATGTAACTCAAGATAAATAGCAATACATAAAAACACTTGACAGATATAATTAAAGAATAACCAAAATAGGACCTTGAACAAATTGCCGGACTTTACCATCGAATGAAGATATAGTTACTGGAAACAATAAAACGATGAAATTAATTTTGTATCATTGTTTTACTATCAAGCCTCGGAAACGTAATGAACTTGTCTTAGAGCGGAAAAAAGACAATTGAATAGCACCAAATTATGCTATTATTGATTTTTGCATATCACAGAATATAGATCTACTTCTGATTTGCAACTTCTAGGTCATATTAAGATGCCATTATACCTGGTTAAACCAACAAATACTTTTGAAATGCCTGTACAAAGTCATAACCATTACGAACTTTCCTTTTTCCTGGTTTCTTGTGCCTATTATTTAACCTTTACAATAGAAAAAAATAAAAAATAAGGAAGTGAAATGGTGCTTAACCGAGTTTCTTATCTTGTTTAATCTATAACCGTGATATTTTGTACTCGAAAATTATTTAACATCATTTTTGATTGTGGTGCTACAATGTTTTGGTTTTAACTTAACAGAGGTCAGAACACTGATTGTATATAGGTCAATCATGTTATTAGTTTTATTATGTATAGAACAGTATATAATTGTTGCCAGCAAAAGAGGGCAATGTCCCGAATTGTAATCCCGATGGGATTAATGTTTGGGGTGTTTCCCTCTAGAAAGGGACACAATTGCTTTATCATATTTTGGTTCATCGTTTAAACCTTGTAAAACCACATTATTGATTATTCACTAGTAGGCTACAGACCCCATTTATTTTTTCATTAATTTCTACCAAATTTTGACCAAAAATAGGGACAACTAAAAAAATTGCACCAGATGGATTTTAAAAATATTTTACACACCTCACCTATATGTTATTCTTGTAATAATTTCCAACTGCCAGGAATTTCCTACATTGGCCAAATTGGCCAGTCGCATGGTTGATTCTTGGTGAAAGTGAAAGTAGAACTCCAAAATATGACCTCTGAACTTTGGTCGATTCACAACATCTATTAATAAAATCATTAGTTTTTACAGAATCACAACTGATTCTTAGTTTGACTATTAGATATTTACTAAAAAGCTATAACATTTTCAACAAATGTAACTAAAATACACTTTTATAATATACACCTACATTTTTATTAGGACCACGAGCAAAGGGAATCAATTGGGGTCTGCAGCCAGTATTACTTCTCTCGAGACGTAAACAAAGCTGGGGAACATCGGGAGTTGTTTCCCTGCTTTGTTTACAAAATATAACAATCGAATAATGTTTTTGATTACATAACTGTAAATACCAATCAAATTATTAGCAATCTACGAAAATATAATAGTAAGGGGTTTTAATAAAGCTACTTCATTGTAGTATACGTCATATCAAATAATTTTGCAGGCTTTCTTCGTGTATGCCGATGGAAGCTTGTATTCCACACTATTTCAGTGACAAATCTTTCTTTGTATGTCTTTATGCACAGGGAATTTTTGTTCGCATGAAAATAACGTGAAATCAGGATTTAATGTAGGTCATTTCACGTTAATGTCATGTGAAATTCACGTTTAAAAGTTAACATGAAATTCATAAATTTCACGTTAATTTCATGCCAGTTTCAAGTAAAACAAATTTTCCCCTGTGGTGGTTATAGGTTCATGTGTAAAATTTCAGGGATTAAATGAACACTACTGCATATTTGTGTAAAATTTGGAAGATATGACCCCCTGGTGTCCTTTGCAGTAGGATAAATTGTATGACCTCACCCATTCATTCATTTTTAGAGCAAGTCTAAAGCGACTTTACGCGACATACAGGTCATTTTAAACGCTTCTTAACCAACTTTTCCAACAAGCTTTGCTTGAATTCTCTTTTCCTATGGGAACAGTGCGCGTCCTCGGAAACACCAGGGGCTCTTCACTCGCTTACGCATTCATCAGTGATAAACCCCTTGGTTTCCGCGGATGACCGTATGGGGCTTCGGGTTAAACTCACCAACTCTTTGTATAAAGACCAGCTTGAACTATTTTTTCGTTATGCTTTTGTTTTCAAACTATAAACTTTTAAACATTAAATAACATTATATAAGATTTAGAACTCAGCAGTTGTCTTACTTTCAATAAATGGTTACTTTAGATGACAATTTAATATAAGACCAGTCTTAAACTTGTCTGAAAAGTAATGAAACAATTACACTACGATCTATTATATTACTTCGATCTAAAAATAGACAGACGTAAAAGCTATTAGCCTGTCATTGCCTATTATTGATAGAAATTGTGACGTCATACGAACAAGTCTTGAGGTCCAATCATTGTAAACTGTTTAATTAAGTGGAGATGGGATGTCCTCGGTGACTGATAGGCAAAGTACGTCTTTTGCATTTATTAAGAAAAGAAAAAATAGCAGCGAGAGAAATCACGTCAAGTAGTCAATCAGATATGAAGTTATGATTCGTTATAAGATAGCAAAAGTATATTAACTAATTATAACTTGACCTCGTATCTATTAATAATTTGCAAGTGCTTATAATTAGCACTGCGAAAGACCATCGATTTTTTGTTAAAAAAGGGAAAATTCCAATTTGTAGACTCAAATGACCTACATATATGTTTATGATTGTCAGGACCATAGGTCATTCTCATTATTCTTATTAACAACAGCGCAAGAGCGTAGTGCAACACAGGACTGGGTACGGATTTGGCGTTTGCTTCCCAAACTCGAACTGCGATGACATGGATGACGTTATATAAGGTCATACGTTTTAATCAATCTCCTCTTGGATAATTACGGAGATGCTAAAAGAAAATATTCTAGCTTGAGATTCTAAATTTATGTCAATTGACACACATTGTCGATCATTTAATAATGAGAATAATTTGATAATAAATATATTTGTGCTTTTAATGCAGAGAAACCCTATACATAGCTGAATACATGGAAAAGCAAACAAAATAAATTAATACCTTTGGAAGAGTCCCCAACAAGAGTTAACACAATAATATCTGTACTTAGTTATCTGAATTAACCTTACTGCTTCAAAGATAGTATAGAAATACAAGCTGAAAATCCGAAGGTATATACACTGTAGGCCCGCAGCAGCACTATGCTTGTCGGTAAACGTCCACTAATGTTCGCTTAGAAACATGACATCGGGTCAGGCCACATTGCCAACACAGCGACTTGGAGGTGTGCCCCAGATGGTTGACTGTCATAAAAAATCCCGGGTCGTCAGCATGGTCAGGATATATTGCGAAGTGAGTGAGTGGTGCATCCTGTTAGTAAAAAAAAATATTACTTTCCATACACGTCAAGGAGCCGTTGTTTAGTGGATATTGTGATTATTTCACAAATGAACGTAACACAGTCATGTAAATGGACAAAAAGAAAATAATCAATCTATAGTTATCTTTGGGCAATCTGGAATTGCACAAGAGGTCGTTATTGAATTGATTAAGCCTCATGCATGGGCATCCTACGTTGCAGGTCTCGCATAGGATACCCATGCATGAGGCTAAATCAATCCATCCCACTTTTCACATTGACAATCCAAATTTCTTTTACCCGATTGCCCTTGTGTCCCCTTCCCCTCATTAAAGCTGAATTCGTGCTGCTCCACTCGCTTTCTAAATGTTCAAACGATCAAAATTATATTGACTAATGGTAACAACGATTATTATTGTGCAATTCCAGATAACCGAAGGATAACTAAAGATTGAAATCTTTTTCAGCTTGTCCATTTACATGTGTAACTTTCATTGTGAAATAATCACAATATCCATAGAACAATGGTTGACATGTAAGAAAGAAGAAAAAAAACTATAATGTCTTTGATGTAAAGGGACCGGTTTTGGCTTTTTGTGCTTTATTGTTGAGGGTTCTTTTATTACGGACCTTTTGGTTTTTACCTTCCAATTATTGTTATACAAATGTTGACAATTAGGGAATAGGCCGTGAAGTATTAATGATAAATACAGAATGCATGAACAAATAAACAAAAAGTTTGATTTAGTATCCGCTTTCAATTGGAATTTTAGCACTGGTAAAATAAAACATTTCGTGATCGGCCATTTTTACTTGACAACTCAGTTTTAACCTGGACATTTTAATTGAGTTTAGTGGTGTCAACATTTCAAGTTCAATTTTCAAGCTTAATCTGTAAGGTTAATCCAGTAGTGTCCAATGTATCCAATGAATTATCCTTTGATTTTTCTGATCCCAATTTTACTCGATTGACTGCAAGGAAATCATACTGACTGCATACTGAATTTCTTAAAATAGTGAACACTTTGAAAGTTTAGTGAATTCAGTACTTGTAAACTTGGTCTGTTTCAGTAGTGAAATGTTCTTCAAGTGATTTTGTTTTGCGAAGACAAAGCAGGTCAAAGCGGTACTAGATACATGCTGTTTTTCCTATTGACATTCCAAGTTCACTTATCAAAACAAGCATTTTTTAATTCAATCATTTACGTTCTGAAAAGTCAAAACATTCATTATCACTAATGTAATAAATCAAAATATTTTGTCAAAATGTTAGCAAAATCTCCTTTACATACAATCCTGAGTGTAATTACAAAATCTTACGATATTTACATGATTTAGGTTATGCACCAGATAGTTTTTTTCTGCTAATAAGTTTGATGTTTTCTGTTCAATACAAATGCATATATTTCTCTGTTATGATAACTTGTATCTGTTATTATAACATTTGAAAACAGAAACACGACTTATAATATAATATATCTTGATATAATTATTTCCACAGGGAACACTCGTATTATAATTATTAACCGATATTTAATAAATAAAGGTAAGAACAAAACTACCGAACTTGAATGATCAATCTCATAGTCAAGAGAAAATGACAAAAACGAATCAGTCATACCGGATAATGGGTGGATCGCAATGGTCCTGACTTGGTACAGGCATTTCAAACGAAATGGTGGGTTAAACCAGGTTTTATGGCGCCAAAACTCCCCATGTCTTCCATTGCGATCTTAGGATCCGGTAATGACCAAAGAACACAATGTAAAAATGTAATTAAAAGGCATTTTTTTTCTTTTACGTTTTGAGATTTATCATATTTAAAAAAATTCAAATTAACTCGATAAACATATTAACCAGAGAGCACAATCAACAACACCACAAGTGGAATCGAACCCTGACGGTGAGTGACCGCCCGGTAACAAGCCATGTCGTTACCGAATTTGCTTCATATAGGTTCTCCTGCAGCCAAGATTGAATTAAATAATTTCTCCATCCAGGATGGTTATTTTCTTATCTTCAACATGCGAGCGTGTTTTAAAAAATAAATGTCAAGGGGGATTGAATTAAATAATTTCTCCATCCAGAATGATTATTTTTTTACCTTTAACATGTTTTTTTTAAAAACTTTCAACTGGGGGAGGGATCATTTCATCCTCGACTATCTTAGAGGGTTAACCTGTTTCTGCCATGTAATTTTAGAGAGAACGTCTTAAATCTTAAATGGCGGGAAAAAATACGCTAAAATTGAACAACATGTACCATTTGGTGATTTAATTAGCGCGTGTAATTTTAACCAGTTGGAAAAGAATTAAATTCATAACAAGGTATCCAAATTCATTCTCATTAAAGGTATATACATATTAAGTTATCCTGGCTGAGGCAGAACATTATATGTATTCACCTACAAAGCGCAGAAATACCAAAACGGGTATATAAACGGTAAATTTGGTTATGATGTATTTCGATATTTGAATTGCGCGTCAGGCGTAGCAAAATTTATTTTCTGGAACTTTGTTGTAATATTTGTTTTTTAGCGCTGCTGGTGGAATTTTAATTCATCGAGGTATTCTTCCCCGGCATTAACACTTTTGTGTTAACGAATACATCAAAGCTATAAACTATCCATTTAAATTTCAAAATTGTCAAAAACCCTAAGGTCTTGCCTACCCTAGACATAGGTTGTTCTTAGTCATAATTTGGTTTCTCGTCCGGCATGTTTGGTATAATTGTCTTATGCTCTTCATATTCATGTGGCCTTTGTCGTTTTCAACTTTTGGTCGAGCGCCTCTGATGAGTCTTGAATAGACGAAACGCGCCTCAGGCCTAGCAAAATTTATCGTCTAGAACTTTGTTGTTATTTTTGTAACCTCTCATCAGTCGCATTTGAATCAAATCATTGTAAGGTGAAAAACCAAAAGTATTGAATGAAAGTACTCAAAGCCAAAAGGTTCGAACAGAGATGCAAAACTAGCACCAAGTACAAGGACGTCTTTCTTTCTTTTTTTGACCTTTTCAAGCCATGTACAGTATAAGTGTATCTTTACTGTATTCATCATTATGACATTTGTCGATATAATTTCAAATAGACAAAAAATCTAACTGTCATTTCCTTATTTAAATCAGACATATATACCTATAAAACGCGTCTTTAAGCAATAATGCACTTTACTTTAAAACGTTTTAGATGTCTTTGGGACAGAAGCACCAGACTCAATACACATTCTTCCAGTTTAATAAGTATGATGCACTATCACTCAGACAATATATCTCAAAAGAAGTTATATAACTTTGAAACCATCTTTTCACCACAAACTTAATGTTCCTTTTAGATGAAAGCGACATGGGTGAACCTTCAACCGTTAAAGCAATTTGGGAAAGACCGATGATAGTCTTAAGACATTGATTATTTCTTTTAAAAAAAGTTTTCAGAAATGTTTCTCCATACAGAATCAGGAGAGATTTAACTTAATCATCAACTGAGGGTATCGAAGTCGTCAATTCATCAGTCGTTCTTTCGTTTTTTTAACTTAATCACCAATTGTGGGCATTGAAGTCGACATTTCATCAGTCTTTCTTTTTTACGTTTATTCGTTCTTTTTTCTTTCTATATTTCTTTATTTTTCATTTTGATTTGCTTACACGTACGACAACTTTGATAAAGATCCTAAACTTAGGACAGAAATACATATGTAATAATGAAACATTGCAGGGTTAAACAAATTAAAAAGAAAAATAAATATCCCCAAGTTAGTACATGTAGTCCTGTATGAAACAATATGAAGCTTATCTGTTTTCAAATAAAGCGATGCATTTCTACAATTATATGGGATATCTTTGACTTCCTATGTATGGCCATTGCGCAGCGAACATTTATTTAAATTGATAATGACTACAAAAACATTGGGAAACATGTCAAAGTACACATTTGATCTTTACCATAAAATCCAATAGAAAGACAAAAACAATATAACCTTCTCATTGTCTGTCAAAAGGGCGTAAATCTGATCAATCCTTTGACTTATTAAGCCTTTCCAGCAAAGAAATAATGGTCTTAGAGCACGTCACACATATAATCACTCGTTATGAATTATTTCTTGTAAGGAGAATTTGCAACTTGTACTTTCCTCCCACCAAGCACTGTAATAAGGTTTTCCTATGTCAATTTTATACGTTAAAAATGATTTATTTAATTAATAATAGTCTTTTAAAGGTTAGATATTTTTAGACTCATTAATAATTTTGCAGTTTTTATCTAATTTAGTAACAGAACAAAAATATAGAAGTTCCAGGCTTGGTGGCTTAGTAGCAGTTTGTGTAAGAATCAGGCAAATTGCATAGGCGTTGAGGCCCAATGTAAAAAAAAACTTTTGATCATGAAATTTGACAAACTACCCAAAATAACATCACTTTGATTTATAAAAGTTCTGAGTTGTCTTGCCTTTTTAAGAGATAATCATTCGAGATTTAGTTGAATTATACAGTGAAAAATTGCGGGAAATTTTCCCTCATTTTTTTTTCTATATATATCCATTTAAACAATATCTAAAAAATTAAAAATTAGGACTTGTTGGAATTTTTTTTTTTTTTTTTTTTTTTGAAATTAAAACCCACATTTTTGCGTTGAATCAACGATGCTTCGTTTTTCGAACACTACAGCTGACCAACTCGCTTACCTTCATAAATAAAGGTCCGGATTATCTAAATTGTACATTCTTACGAAAGACCAGTAGTGCCATTAATTCTTTTACATTTATCGAATGTCGATACAAATTTCTTAGTTCAAAGTTGACATTTCTTTACTTCCAAGTTGACATTTCTCAGTTCCAAGTTGACATTTTTATGACATTTGTAGAACTTATCGAGAAATGTGAAAGAAATAATGGCACTACCGGTCTTTCGTACATTCTTGTACGGATTCTATCTAAACAACTCGTGTTAACACTGAACATGTAAATTGTTCTGAGTTCAAGTTCAATTTTTGTACTGAAATCTTGTAGGCCGATCCATAACTGTCAATTATATTATCTTCTGATTTTACTGAACACTATCTAAATTTAATTTGATTAGCTGCAAGGAAAACTATGCTAAATTTATACTGATTTGTTTTTAATACTGGACACTCTGAGAATTCAAAATTGACTAATTGTTATTTTTTGTCCGTTCCAGCAGTAAAATGGTCTTTTAGTGTCAAATATTTGACAAAATTCCAAAATATGAGAAGCAAACTTCCTTAATTTGCAACTAGACTGGTGGTTTTGCCATGAAAGAAGCCTGTTGTCTGCGTCTTTAAAATATACAGTTAACAATTGCAAAAAGTACATAAGATACGGACTTAAATTTACTCGCGTTGTTGATTGATATTCAGTTATATTCTGTTTCCATGTTTTACATGTTGTCTATTAGTTTCTGTCCCGTTCTTGTTGGTGTTTACTGGTTTTGTCTCTGCCCTTTCGGACTTTTGACATTCGGATACCCACTTGGTACCTCTGCTTTTTTTGTCCCGTTCTTGTTGGTGTTTACTGGTTTCGGACTTTTGACATTCGGATACCCCATTGGTACATTATACCTCTGCTTCTTTTTCCCATACATGTATATGACGCTTTAACGACATAAAAAGATGATATTTATGCTTGATTGCTATCAACTACATATGTTGGTAGAAACCAGGCAATTATCAGGAATGCATCGATCAATATCTTTACACTATAAATGTCAAAATAAATGTTGTCGATTTTAAAAAAAAAAATTCCCGATAGCACCTTGTACCGAAAACTAAACATTTTTGAAATGCAAGCATGAAGGAGCATTGAACTTTTTGACATGTCGTACAGTGCTCTTTTTATCCCTTTGTTTACTGACTTAGAAATCTGGATTGTACTGTAATTCTGGTTCCCTTTATCGCATTAAGTCGCACGGAAACCATCTGCGGATAGGATAAAAATAACCGTAAAATGAATGTCTAAAATTAATGTACTTTGTGACATGCATGTTCAGGGAATTAAATAATGACGATACTTCGATAAAATTTCACCCAAAGAACTTAATTATGTTGCTTACATTCTGAACATGTACAATTATAGAAAACATAAGCCTAACTATTTTGGATTTTTTGCTTGGGTTTTCTGTTCACCAGTTTATGGAGTTTTTCTTTCTTTCTTTTTGAAAAGTGCAAACTGCATGATATTGCACAATATATTCTACCAATATACCTGGACACAGTGCAGGCGAAGTTGCCATAGATGACAGAGAATGGGTTCGATTCCAGCTCAACCCCCTGCTGGATTTTCCGGTGTCAACGGCTTTAAAAAGATGATTTTCATCACTGTTGGCACACGGACACCCCTTTCTAACTTTGCAGCTCACCATATCCATTCTATATTATATCTATTACTTTACAGAGCTGTACGCAACACCATTTATCATATATATATACTTATATTACTATACCAGTTGCGACCAATTCTCTATCTTTCTCTCCCTACCCACCTAATGTTCATCGTGTACTGTGTTACAACCTTAGATTGTCTACGAGGAGGCTTAACTAGGCAACCGAAAGCTAGATTTTATCTAGCCTAGGTGGTCTAGTACACTGGACACATTGCAGGCGAAGTTGCCATAGATGACAGATTATGGGTTCGATTCCAGCTCAACCCCATGCTGGATTTTCCGGTGTCAACGGCTTTAAAAAGATGATTTTCATCACTGTTGGCACACGGACACCCCTTTCTAACTTTGCAGCTCACCATATCCATTCTATATTATATCTACTAATATACATAATATGTTGAATATGTTTCACTATCTTTATAATGAAAGTAAGGTAACCATTATATACCAATCAAAGAACGCCTATTTTAAAATGTATATCAAATATTTTCCGAAAAAACCTCCATGCAACCTTTGCAGAACACACTCCTACACATCACCTTTTGAATCAACGTTTCTAAGACGCTTATTGTGATTTTAAGTACAATCTTAGACTTTCAAAGCATCGTGGTGCGTGTCAAAATAAACGAAGAAATAATTATGAATTTACGGCAATTTTTGAAAAAGTAAGAAGTTTTAGATTAAAAATTCCTTCTCTTTTGCATCGATTGTACTAGAAGTTAGAACTTTGATTTCCAACTGTGGTTCGAGTGGGTGAACTTATTATTTAATGCAAAACATCTGCTTAGTATGGAAATGTCAACATGACTATTGGGGATTTGTTTCTTCTTTTTGTCGTCAATTCTTTAAGACGCTTTTAAAATAATACTGAATGGAAATAAAAGTATTCTTTCCATGAGAACAATTTTAAAAGCTAGGTAAATGTTTTTAAAATCGTAAAGTATCAATTACTAGGAAAGGCAAGAGTTATGAATGAATATAGACAAAGAACACATTTTGCATATTACAAACAACATCAGGTCCACCCATTTCCCCTATGTAACCGAGTTCGAGCTGCCTGGGGGTGGGCGGGACGTGGGCTGCAGTTAAGCAATAACTAGTTAACACAGACAAGTATGTTGCTTCATGTTTTGTCATATAAATAAGATTTGGAAATCTTGATCCAAATTTACGCGATGGGTGTGCTATAGCTACTCTTCAGGAGAACCTGGCTTCACTCTCATTACGAGTTCGCGTTGTTGTATTCAGTTGTTTTGCGTTTTTTTTTTAGCTGTCTGTTTCTTTGTGCTGTTCTCGTTCGTGTTTGTTTTTGCTCTTATGGATTTTGACATTCGGATTTCCTATTTGTACCTCTGCTTCTTTGACAATGTTTTTTTTCTTATGTAAGGAAGTAATAAGGAAGCAATCATAAATCATGTTGCTTTTCCTTTTCGTGATTTAACATGCATGTTACGACTTGCATACATCTTTGTCGTCTTGTGCAGCACTTTAAGAACTTTGGAACGAGAATAATCAATTATTTCAATTTTATCGTAAAAGATCAATTAATGATAAAGGTGAAGCGATATTAAGAACTTAGATCTTTCGAAGCTGACAAGACAATTAGATTTAGGCTACAAATTGCTCTAAATTGCATAAGGAATGAAATGTCAAATGACTATACTATATATCACGTACCTAATTAAAGCATGTTTCCAACTCCACACTATAATTTAGGAGAAAAAACTAAAAGGAAAAAGAAATACGTTTGACGTATATATTTTTTTCTATTTATTAACACTGAGAGAAAAAAATAGTCACCGTGACTATTTAAAATAGTCATAGTGACTGTCCATTCAACAACTAACCTGAAAGTCAAATTGACTAATCACATAGTCAAGTTTACTAGTTTGCATAGTACACTTGACTTACAGACAAAGTCAACTTGACAAAGAGTAAAGTCTGTTTGACTATTGTCATTAGTGTTTTTGACTATTTTTATTGTCCATTTGACTTTTTGGATGGGTAGATCTGACTATTCTTACTAGTCTGCTTGACTTTATGGCTAGCGAATTTGACTGTTCTGATTTGTCTTCTTGACTATTTTGTATGGTACTTTTCTACTATTTCAATTAGTCGTTATAACTATGTGAATTTGTGCTCCTTTTTTCACTGGTGCTTTTGAATGTTATTCCATATATTTTTATTGTTTTTGCCCTTTTGGTTTGTGCTTTTGACTATGCATGTATAAGTATTAAAAGTTATTCAAAATACTGAAGTTTTCCAATTTATTTTTTTATTCACAGTAAACAAATTTCAACAGGTATTGCAAAAGACAATTGGCTAAGAATATTATGTAAATATATTGCTTCATGCATCAAACTTCTATTATCAAGCAAAAACATATATTCAATATTAAAAATAAAACATTGAAAAACAAAAACATTTAGAAAATGAGAGAATCAAGTTTTACTAACAACATTTATGCAACTAGAATTTTTTTCTGAACTATTTCTCACCCAACATTTCAAAAGGCACGAGGATTAAAATCACCTCTCCAATTGAAAGCAAAGGGATAGAAATCTGGATCACTTTATGAATTTAGATATTTTGGGGGTTTATTTTACTTTTTATGGAAGCTTATAAAGTTTGACAGTGACTGAGTATACACTATTTTAAATTATAAATTGTTAGGAAAAAAACTTCCAACTTTGTATAAAAAAGGACAAATATCTATTCATTTCCACTTTTTTGCAATGAATAAAAAAGAATTAAATGGTTGTTTGTGTACATGTTTTGTGTAACATTTGTTTTTATAATTAAAAAGCATTAAAAGTTTCAATGAACACTGATGTCATATCTTGGTTAATTTCACATTGTCCTTCAATACAGTATAACTATTTCTTCCTTGACCACAACTCATGGTTTTACAAACTTAATTCTGTACCATTCATCAACTTCAAAAACCCTTCTTCGTGTCTCTTTTTTGAGCTTCACTGTTACAACAAATTCCGAAACCTGAAATAAAATACAAAATAAGATTTTGCAAAATATTCTACTTGATTCATATATAAAAAGATTTAGTTATTAAAAGTAAAACATACACAAGACCTAATAGCAGTATATGTTTGTTACATTGGAGTGACATTAGTTTCAGAGTTTTTAGGAGTTTTGATCATCTTAGGGGCATGTTGTTTTTTGTTGCCGTTGTTTATTTAAATCGGTGTCAAGTTTTTAAATGTATAAAGATACTTCAAATGGATCGTGTCTAATAACCCAGTTAAATTTGTGGTTGTTTTAAAGCAGTTAAAGATTTTGTTCAAATTGAATAAAACACAAGTACTGAATTTTATACTTACTGTACATGTTCAGATGAACTGTAATTTCTGTTAACATTTCTTCTATTTCACAAGTTTGGGCATGCATGCCTTTAGGGGAACTTCATATCCAAATCATTTAGATCTTCACAACCATTCTGAAAAAAAAAATCAATAATATTAGATGAACATAAAATAATATTTAAAAAACATATGTAAAATTGAAAATGCATATGCCACTTAACACGCTTAATTGATTATCATTAAACACATGTACCAGTATATCTCTGAAACAATTCTTGTACCTAATACCAAATTTATGTTTTGTTTATCATTTGTTGTTGTTTATGTTCATATTTCATTTTTCCGTTATTTATTTTTTAAATAGAATTAACAGTAATTACTATGCAATATCTACTTTCTTAACTACTTACTCGTCTATGGATCTCGAAGGAATCATGATGCTTTCCTCTGTTTTCTTTCTTATCAAGTTATCATATTTTCTTTCGTTTTTGGTAACAAGTCCACTCAAGTCTGGAGATAAACAGAAACTATTTACATGATTTACATCCAGTTATTATTTTAATGTTGCATAATTCCGTTATGTCACTGACCTTAGAAAAGATTTAATCATAAAATGTATGGTATATTAAAGATGTGAAAAATGTATAAACGCATTTTTATTTTATCCACTTTCACAGGGAGCTGATAAATTAGTCAATTATTGGCCCTCGTCCGCAGGGGTTGTCAGGTCTATAATACGGAATCCCTGACCGCCGACCATAGTGGGCTAACATGTTTGAAGAGTGTCACGCTTCATGCACGTAATAGACTCCTTTGTGGACCGCCAAGTAGTAAACCACATACCTAAATCTGTTCCTTTGTGCCCCCGCCCTATATTTCATTTATCATCATCATTTCATGTTCATTTTATCACCCTTATCATGTTCATTGCCTGTAAATAACCTATATAGCGTTGCACGGGGTAAAACACCAACTAATTCACTCACATATTTGATTTACTTTTCGCTATTTATTCCTAGAGATAGAGGTAGTGAAAAAGTGTACATGTACAGATTATATTATTGTATATGGACAAGTTCTATATTTTGTACATTGCGGCGCTCTGTTTTTATATCTTAATTCGAAAGGTAATCGGGAAATACATGTAGATAAAGGTAACTTTCATTCGGGCAATTGTTGCACCTCGGGGAAAATATTCTATATACTTCCCTCCTTTCAAGTCAATAAGTATCAGACAGGGTATTAAAAATAGTAACGTATTAGTAGTATTGCCTTGCATTTTCACCTGCTCAGGTCAATAGTATTGTTTATTAAGGTAATCAAGGGTTTATTGTTACTCTTATCGACCTGACATCAGGTGATGAAAGATGAAGTCAGTCAATTAATTAAGAAAATTCAGTGTATTGATAAAGCAATTAGCCCCAAGGTCAGTATCATTAGAAGCTGTGTTACAAACATACTAGTAAAAAATGCATGTAATACATAAATAAACAACACTTGCAGTATGGAAATTCTTTCAATTGAGTTAGGTCAGGTTATTAAACGATTCGCAGACATGGCTAATGCAGCTTATAAGCATGAAAGGGGTTATAAAATGAACAGAAAATATTGATAAAAAGAGAAGTGAGACCAGGCTTACGATCGAGTCTTGACCGCCAACTGAAAAATTGAGAAATGGGTAAAAATATGTAAAAATAAACATACGGTGAATTTAACTTATGTCTAATCATTTCTATAATGAAAAATAAAACCACTCAATTCTACTTACCTTATTAATAGCAAACTAGGCAGTAAACTCTATTTTAGTCATACTTGGTGGGCATTATAAAAATAATGGGATTTGTTCTTGTATTTGTCTTTAATGAACCGACTAACCTCAAGAATAAAACCCCTCGAACTCTTTTGATCAGTGATTAAAAAACTGGAATGGTTATTTGATACTTTTGAGTTCCGTTCAACTGGAATCAAAGTAATTATCACAATAGCATTTTCCTGAAGCTACTCATTCATCAAAATCATAAAAATGAAGTATGGCTGTTTTATTTGGATATTATGGCAGTAAACCACTGTGATTCACTACTTGAAAACAAAACATTGTAACAACTCACAAACAAAATCGAATGTACGTAACTAAAGAGAAAATTAAGCAAAATATCGTTTCATAGATAATATCTTGAGACTATCAGGGGCGGACCCAGAAAATTTTGAAAGTAGAGGTTCTGCCTATTGCCTACTCAAGACGAAAATTGGGGGTTCTCGGGTCAATTTGGCCTAAAATCTACACGAAAAATGCTATGTTTTCCAACCCCCGTACCCCCCTGTGAATCCACTTCAGAGACTATTGCTCGTGAAGTAAAACAATAACCAAAATAAGAGTGAAATATTCTCAAAATCAAGCATGAGCTACGTATACATGCACCTTAATACTGTAAAACAGTTTGGTTAGCAAAACCAGTGAATCGGACATCAACATTGCTAGCTTCATATTGCTCGGTGTCGGACCTTGAGAATATGGGGTGGCAGGGGGTAAAATAACTGGTTGGATATATAAGAAATCATTGAAGCATGACGAAAATGGGCCCTCTTAGACAGTCAGTGCCTCCCACCCCTTTTCGCAATTTCTGGACTCGCAACTGTTCTTCATTTTTAATAATCCCAATATGGCACCAATCAACTTCAAAGCTGTTATCATTAAGGCAAAGTAACTCTTGTATATATAAAATATATGTCCAAATATGATGTATCGTCAAAATATTGATATACGAAAATACGGTTATTTTGATGCGAATTCCCGCGGAATTAACCTGTCGTCTGTTCAGACAAAAATGATTGACGTGCATTTAAAAACTTCGTCGACAACATTTTCATATACATTGATAGATATCAACATATATCGGAAATACGTTTTGTAAAAAAAGACAGAAAATGTTTCAAGGATTTCTGTAAATTGAATTGAACTTTAAGGACAGTATTACATCATTTTGTTGTGTTTTATCTAGACGAGATTATGAATTAAATTACATCAATTCGAAAGCAAAATTAATGTTCTGGCTAAAACATTTACAGTACTTTAGTCTTGCCGTGTCCAGTTTTCTTTTTTTTTCTAAAGATGTTTAAAAAAAACATTTTCATACTCAGTCTGCTGGTTTTTAGTCAAATCTTTGGTAATTAGTCATGAGGGGAATAACTCATTGAAAACCTAAGACTAGATATTCTAGCTCCCTGTCCCATAGGAGCATAGTAAATTACAGAACTTTGGAGTGATCGTTTTAAAGCTTCGAACTGAACACAAAATTAGCAAACTGTACTTTGTTCACCCATCCAGTTTGTACATATACATGAAGAACATCAATTATTACTAAAAGTTTTATATATTAATTATTGACAAAATATAATCTTTTGACATTTAAACAAAATTAAAACATTCAAATGCGTTGTCACGCCTACACGTTTTGTGACATGATTTCTTATCATTGGAAAGAAAAGTGAATAAAATAAGACTGCAAAAACTTAAATAATTCATGATTCTTAGCATGAACATAATTTCAGATCTGGTAAATCAGTGCATTGTGTGCATTCATTTTGCACAAAAAACACAAGTGTGAGTATTAAATTTTGTTTGTGTCTATTCGATTTTGGAAAATACATGGAGTTAGTTAGTTAGTTAGTTAGTTAGTTAGTTAGTTAGTTAGTTAGTTAGTTAGTTAGTTAGTTAGTTATAAGGAATTGCTTTATTCCTAAGCATCATGAATTTGGCTATATCAGAGAGATGAACGTTGGGATTGGAGATCTAGAGTTTTGACTACCATTGTAAATAAAGGGGTGATTTGGAAAATAAAGCACGCGAATACTTCATTTTATATAAATTTTGGTGTTGTGGAAGTGGTGTTGGGATCTTATTTATTGAAATTCTACTTCAGTAAACCAATTAACTCTGCCCTGCTCCTTCCCAACCAGAAGACCAGGTCTCTTGATATAGGGTTCCTTTTCAGGTTTTCTTAGCATTTTTTGTATATTTGTACATGTATGTTTAAATATATCAGTCACGCGAAGCTGTCCAAACGAAAAAAGGCTTTAAAACCTAACGCAATTCTTATTTTAAATTTTCTAACCTTTTGTCTTAAACAAATAATTTAAGATTCAATTGCTAATTTTAATATGAGGCAGGTAAAACCTGTTACGCTCCCGAGGTTTCAATTCATTTATTTTTCATGGTTCGAAAATAAAAACAAACTAGCTTTTCGAAAATAAAAACAAACTAGCTTTTCTTGTGGGTTACGTGAGCGTTTAATGACGTCTAAAATTTTCAAAGATAAAAACGTCAAAAAGACGCCGAAAGTTCGGGAAAACAAGCGCGTGCTATACCGGACGTTGAAGGAAAATTCAGATCATAGTACAACTAAAATATTGACATTTCTACCATTATCGCTCCCTTCGGGAGCGTATTAGAAACTATTATAAACTAATCTCTTCAAAGAGCGAGATATGGTTAGTGTGTAATACTCATATAAGGGTCATCAAATGGAACTTTACAGTAAATATTCCTGTAAAATGTTTCCACAACTATGGAAAATGATGACCATGCTGTTAGCTCCTTTTGTTCTAGGTAGAGATTAAATGCAATGTGAAGAAACAACTTGTACAAGTATTACCCTGTTGTATACTAGCCGTGCTGTTGCGTTCGTTAAATGAACGGGTGAAGATTTTTTGAACTTACATTTGCTATCTCAACCCCCCTTCCTCCCCGATAATACCAAGTACATGTACCAAAGCGGCTGTCAATTGGATTGTTAATTTGATACATGTAGTAAGTCTTAGTCATAATTTGGTGGTTTCCAGTTTGGCATTCTATGCTCTTCATATTCATATATTGTTTGGAAGTTCAAATCTTTGGGTAGAGTGCCTCTGATGAGTCTTGAGTACATGTAGACGAAACGTGTGTCAAGCGTAAATAATTTTATTGTCTGGAATTTTGTTGTAATTTTTATTTCACGATGTCGTAAGACTTAGACTTGACGAAACCGAGAAAGCAACGGGGAGCTATAGGTCTCTTCGCATTGCTTTGTAACACGTTGACGGTGTCTTAAGACAGCCTGAGAGCGTTTAATGGTGGTCATAGTTGTATAATTCGCTTTAAATTCACACATACGTCAACTTAATCGATCAACTACCATCATATTTCTTGTTAAAATTAACACATCCCACATTCAAAAAAAAGGTTCTAAATGTGATACGTTTAGCTACAGATCCAAACAACAGGTATCATTTCACTTGTAAGTTTTATCTTTTTTAAACATTTGTTGCATGTAATTGTATTAGTGTATTGATATATACATGTACCCTTAAATATAGAATTTAGAATAACTTATTACAAAATCACATGATGATATTGTCAGGCATCCGATGGGTCCGGGGAATTTTGTTCTTCATCTCATGCAGCTTCGAAATAATTGTATGCTTCAAATAAAAAATGCATGACCATTTATTATTAATTCTATTCCAAGCATTTTGAGTACTTAGTCTATTAAAATCAAGAAAAAAGCATTTGACAAACCCAGCAAGTTCGCACCTCAAAATAGGGCGAGGTAAGTATATGAAAGTAAAAAAAGGTTGATGGATTGGTTGATCGATTGATGCATAGTATGTCTGGTTTTGTCATTTTGATGTTATTTCAGCATCCTCATCTAAGTACAAACAAACAAACAAAAAGACAAGGAAAAAATGTTAAAAATCTAAACTTCGATAACAAATGAATGGAATAAAAATATCAATGATATCAATTTCAGAGATTGTTTAAATTCGTGTTAAAAGGTGATGAATGAATATTTATATCCAATATGCCGCGAGATTGTGATTGTTTTAATTCATGTTAAAAAGTGATGGATGCAAATTTATTTCCAATATGCTGCTAGGGTAATGATCATATATCAAAAGTAACTATATTGGATTCTTAACGCCTCTGAAGAAATCATTTTCGTAATTTTGTGTTAAAAATATCACTTTTTTCACATACAAAAAACACTCATGTCAAGTACTAAGAATGAAAAATCACTTCTACTTTCTCCAGATGGTATGCTGTACTCATATGATATTATTAGAAAACATTTCAACGCTTTGTAAAAACGAATTATAGCGAAAAAAAATACAATTTGTTAGAAAAATAACTCAGCTTGCCGAAATGTCAATGGGCTTTAAATCTGTAAATAACAAGTTGTATAGTATTAAGTAATCGGAAAGAAAAAATAGGAAACATGCAATATTGAACACAAAATCAATGCTCAGGATCGATAAGACTAGGCTTGGGTCACTGAAAAATTAGCAGTAGAAAACATTGCTGGAAAACTCTTCGAGTTGTATTCATTGTTGTGAATTAGTTAGAACCGGACGGTACTCGGGACGGGACTCGGTTAGAGTGACTTGAGTTTTTGTGACTTTTTAACCATTGATATTATTTTCACATGCTGGATTTTAGTTTAAGTGTTTAAAGGAGATTTATAGTAAAGGTAAGGTGTGATTTTTTTTTAATTGATTTTTTCTTTATTATTATTATTTATTTTTAAAGATTCCTTTGGAAGTTACAAATGGGGTAGAATTATTTAAAAGGTAAAAAGGGTATTGAAAGAACTTTTGTTCTTTAAAGATTTGCAACCTTTTTTCCTCAAAAGATTTGCGTGTACAGAAAAAAATTAGCAATAACTCTAAATCTGTATAAGGATATTCATATTTCCCCCTTCATTTGCTGCATTATGCATGCCGTGTAATAAATGGAAGGCTGTCTCACTGGCTGTCTGTGTAATAGTTTTTAAGACACTATTTCTTAAAGAAAAAATAAACAACAGGCTGTTTTCATACGTATATAAACTAATACTATTTTATTCTTGTAAACCTTTATCAATTGTAACATTCTTTTATCATAAATTGTATTTTTATTTATTTTATAAAACGAAAATCGATATGAACATTGTTGAAATATATTTAACCTACAATAGTTTTCTTTATTCTGTTTATTTATACTTCTAAATAAAACTTTGTTTCAAAGGTACTTCTACGTAGAATTGAAAAGACCTTGGCACAAAACGTTGCTTTTTGCTTCTATTAAAGTGACTTATACATCTTTGAATTCAATATGATTTAGACCTCTATCTGCCATCAATAATTTATAACCAAATGTCTGACAATGAGCAGTGGGAAAATGAGATTTAGTGCCTTCCACCCTGGTTCGACAAACCAAGCCGGCCTTGGGTGGTGTTCTCCAAATTTGCTAAAGAATGGCCATATCAAGGAGGGTTCTTGGAAACACTAAGTAGGTACAATAAATACGGAACTTCCCAAATTAAGTGGAAAGATCATCGATAGTATAGGAGTCTTGAGTATAGGAATGCTTCAAATGAGAACGCCGACCAACCTACCTTCTTTTTAATTTCATGTACACATACTTATGAAGCCATGATCACTCGTTTCACAGGCATGTACATGTACAGATTATATCCATTGATAACTGCATTTCATTGGTATTTCTAGTTCGATCACCCTCGTTGGAAATTCAGTTGTTTAACATGTATATTAGCCTGAATTTTAAATAGCGTTTCCATAATTGTAACAAATGGATCAAAGTTTTAAATTGGCCCATTAAACCGTTTATGTATGCTATTAGAATTAGAAATAAGTAATTATCTAGAGTGCTAAAGTTAACCCTGAGGGACATATCTTGATACAGGCTATTTCTCTCGTGGAAATTACTTTTCACACTTTTAACGACAACTTCTACATGGAATTGCATGTTGGGTAATCTTCCGAATGCATGGCACTCGAATTCTATAAATTATTGCACGGTTTCTATGAGAAGAAAATTTTAGAACCTGTAGAACACATTGATGTGCCTTGTTTTTATCCCAATATTTTATATAATTTTTTATTTGAAATATTTGTGAATCGATAATTTAATTGTCGTGTTATAAATATTTTATGAAAGTAGACTAATTAAATTGTGTCCGTAACCAAATATATTTACTTGCACCTGACGCGTGTTTTGTCGTTTGTAACAGAGAAGACTCAGCTAGAGGCTGTAATGCAATATTATGATCTCAGTTTAAAACAAAAGTATTGAATAGGTGACGAAATTAAAAACGGAGAAAAAGTCTACGCCTGACATGCCTGACCTGACACCTGTTAACAGAGACGCTTTAGCCAGAAGCTGTAATGCAATAGTGAAAGATCAGTATAAAACAAAATGTATCGAATTATGATGAAAAAAGGCTGTAATGCAATAGTGAATGTTCAGTATAAAACCAAAAGTATTGAATAGGTGACGAAATTAAGAACTAAAAGTCGCGTGGGCAGAGTCGCCGTATCTAGAGGCTGTAATGCAATAGTGAAAGATCAGTATAAAGTGAAGATGATGTGAAATGAAAACTAAGACTTAGCCTTGGAATAAATCAGCATATTGATGCAAGCTGAAGCAATCTCGCACTACATGAATACAACAAAATCGGGTCGAAGAACAAATTTGTAGACTCATATGAAACGACACTCAAATTCACAGAAAATTATTTTTAAATCCAGAATTTTTTATTACACGTAAAGCTGAAAATTGCTTGCATGGCTTGGTAAAAAACTATGCAGAATTTTAAAGATCTAATATTTAATCATTTAAATGTATACATCAAAAATGATTAAAAAGTTAGCTTAGTTGAACCATATGTACATGTACATGTATTAATCTGCAGAGATTTTACTGCCGCTTGATTGCATTTAAAGTGAAAAGTAGACATAAGTATTTCCATCGGTTTTTTTTTCGTGCATGCTGCATTTTTCTGCATTCAAATAACATTGCTTAAATAAACCGTATGTTAATTGTTCATATTACAGATTTAGATTTAGAATTATTTTATTTGCTCTATAAATGCAAACAAGGATCAGACACAAATTGACAACAATATAGGTAGTTACATTTAGCTCAAATATTTTTATCAATACAAATTTTTGCATCTAACTTATGAAGTCTTCTCCTTTAACAAAAGTTTTAACACAAGATCAAATTACATATTACAGTCACATGTTATATGTCTTTACAGACATGGGGAAAAGGAATGTCAAAACAAGAATCATACAAACTGCCAAACTGTAAATTGTCTATAAATGACGACGTATATATTTTCTTAGAAATCGAACGTATTTAAGCTAGGTCATTATTGACCCATGTATATAAAGTAAACAAACCCAGTTATAGGATAAATAAGGTTATAAAAGGAATCCTTTAATTTCCCTCTAGTGTTGTCTGATTTATGATCATTTGTGGGTGAAGAACCAAGATAGTAAAAATAGCATTGAACATTAACCTTGTTAACAGACAAAATTACAAATACCAAAAACGCGGGTATAAACAGCCAAATTTAACCCGCGAAAATATTTAAGGTACTTTCTGCTCCTAAAACCGCAAAAATAACCTGCTATACGGTATACATTTTTCCTGTATGTTTTTCTTCTTTTGTCTTTTCTCGTGGACATTTAAGATTGGTCCTCCAAGATCGGTAATTTTGTTATATTTATTTAACCTTTATCTAAACAAATTTTTAGCAAAGAGCGAGGACATTTTCATCATTTTTATTATTATTTCGGTTGTCATGGTTGTTCAATTCACTCAAAATCGGGTAAGATATTTTCTTAAACGAAAAAAAAGTCAAAACAAAACAAAAAACTTAAGTTTTATTATCATCAAAAACCTTTTTCTATTATAGAAAGATTAGGAAACTTTTCACTCAATATATGGAAGTGAAAGAATTTCCTATATTTTTTTAAATACGTAAAGCTTTCCGTCTATTTGTTTCAGTCTAAATGTTTTCGATTTAAACGTTCGTCTGAGACTGATTTTTAAGAGCTATTTCCTTTAGGCATTCGTTTCCCTTCTTACGCATTTTTTTAACCTTTCCCTGCTTCAAGATGCATTTAGACTGAACTAACTAATGATTGCTAACCCTTCAACATGTTCAAGAGCAACTGAGTGCACACTCTTTACGACTTGAGTTTGCGTTGCTTATTGCGATTTGGTCGTTTTTGTGTTATGTATTTATGTTGTTTATTCATGTTGTTTTCGTTTATGTCGACTGATTTTGTCTTAATTTAAAAGTTTCCCCTTTTCGGTGTCCCATTGGTAGATCTTTGCCCCTTCCTTGTGTCAACTGGCCTTTTAGCAAGATTCCAATATGTATAACTTATCAATGTTTTTGATCTTTGGGATGAGGATGTAATTATGCTTGTATCTGTAATTAGTAAAAGTTCATTAAAAGTAATATCGACCACTTCCTGTTCTGAATGAATATAAATAAAACAAATCAGGACAATTGTCCTTATGATGGACTAGGTCGGTGCTAAAAGTATCATAATAGGGGGTTATAGTTCCATGGTCGGTGGAACCAGTTATGATCTTGTTGCGTTTGAGAATTCCAGGAGGATATTTCCAGGTTAGTTATTAAGTTGACTCGTTGATTGAAATAAAAGTGGCAAGGAGGATTTGCTCAGTGTACATGTAATTGTCTGTCTGTCCACATTTCGATGTGTCGTATTATCACAACACCCCCTAAACATCTATTTGTGGATGGATTTTGTTGAAACTTTATATGCAGAAAGTACATCACATTAAAAATTGAATAGAGATTACTAGCTATATAGCTCTCGAAAATCTTTTATAAAAGATTATTGGACTTTGGTTATTCACAATTAAAAGAAACAATACGATGCAGGAACATCCTCAATGAAATTGTTTGTAGTATATTTGTTTTATTTCTTTTTCTTTATTATAATTATTTTGAAAACAAGTTAAGATGCAGTGTGAAATAATTTTGATAAAGTTAACCCTAAACATAAACTACTTTGATGAATTTTCTAAAAAATATATATATATACAACTTCGTTGTGTAAATAGCATATCCAGCGTGTACAATATTGTTACCAACCCAATTATAGACGTACTTAGGTCATAAAGAGAATTCTTAGATTTCCCTCATGGATTGCCCTTTATATTTTGTTTTTGTAGGAGTGATCCTATTATCCAAGTCGGAAGATAACTAACCTATTTAGTTTAGTTCGTTTATTGGTAAAACCTAACTATTTACATTTTGTACGGGATTGGAAACATGTTTTTTTTCAACTTAGGTAGTTCTGTTCTTACCTTGTGCTTTGTCAGGGATTATTTATAGGGGGAAGGTTGGGCCTTATCCCGTTACATTTCATATGTACCTGTCCTAAGCCAGGAATCTTTGACAAAGCTTTAGTTTATCGTAGTCGTTTAGATATTTCTATGCCTTGTTTAAGAAGGGTGACTTTATTTGACCATTTCATAACTTGATTAGTATTAAATACCTTGGGCAAATCGCAAACGGCGAGCAGCGCTTATTTGCCTTGTTGAAGGCTGCTGACTGTTATTCATTGGGGTCTTTCTAATTGGCACTTGTTTATGCGAGTTGTGTCGCTTACACTTATTCCACCTCTCATTATTTTCTATTTAAGTTTAAACTTATATTTGTTTAAACCGAATAAGGAACCAAGCTATATGTACATGTATTAGCTTATGTGCGAATCGCACACTTTGCAAAAATGACGAATATGACCTTTGTATCGATATTCAATTTATCAAACTGTAGAAAAAGGTCTTAATCGTGAATATGCTTTTGCTCGCCATTTCCAAGAAAACCATTTGTTTTGTCTAGCTTCGTTTCTTTAGATCATTCTCATAACACTGGAAAATTGGTCAATGAAACCGTAACCCATGGAGAGGATTAAAACACAGAATTTGGTGTTGGTACATTGATAGACCGATTTGTTAAACACGATTGAACTTGGCAGATATAAGAATATACCAAAAGAACAAAGACTTTGTAAATCATGCAAAATTATTGATGATGAAGCTCATTTCTTTTTTCATTGTCAAACTAATAAGAATATAAGAAGAGCATTTTTTGATTTTATACAAGCAAAATAGATTAATTTTAACCAGCTTGACGCCATTAATAAATCTTTTTTGTAAAAAAAATGTACTTAACCAAAATATGGATGTTTGCCCATGGTTGTTGATTTTGTAAAGCAATCATTTGAGTTTAGACAATGAGATCCACATTGGTCAAATTCATACATATTTGTAAATACTATATTATTTTTTTGTATATGTACAGTAACATGTCCATGGTTTTTGTATGTTTGTGTTTGCTTATTTTCTTGTGGTTTATTATGCAATAAAGTTAAAGTAAAATTTGCCCTACACCGAATCCTTCCTTATAGAGTAACCACGTCAATTTACTCTTCGACTAGTTCACATTAGCATCTCCTTACTCTGTGAACACAACTTAAGAATAGCGATTGCGTAATTACATAATCGAGAATTATTGAAATATAGGTATTTGGCCTACATTTTCTAGGCAGGTTATTTTTAAAGTTCATAAGATATAAATTATTCATGCTTTTCTTTGGATAATGATGTCTTTATGCATAATTAGTAAAAGTGATTAATATGAATCTCCTCCGGCTCATTTATCCAAAATTAACCATATAATGAGCACGGATGTTCATTGTCGTAACATGGAACAAAAATCCTAGTCCCAAAGGCAATCGAAAAGCAAAGCAACATTGAAAGACCAACCAAATATTTAACTCCAAGAAAAAAACTGTCAAAAGTAGAATACCAAGCATAGCAGCACAATGCTTAGATCTGGTGCTCATTTACCTAACTGTTATATCTGTCAGAAATTGGTACACTTAAGGTCTAATTACAATATCAATTCAATCTTAGCTCAAAAATATACATTGCACTGGTCATAACTTGACATTCTGGTCAATGTCCTAAGCGGTTTTGGTCTACGGCCAACAGATATATTAAGTTGTGAAGATTTTTTCCAAGGATCCCAGGTTACACTGTCCATTGTTCCATCATTTCATTTGTCAAAACGATATTATGTGGTTATTATTGTACAAATTCTGAAGGTCATTTCAACCAAATAATGATTGACATTTCTTTGAATTATTAATACGCAATGATCATAGGTTGTCAATTTTGTATGACCTTTGACCAGAAAACTAATTCCTTTCTATAAAAATAAGTTTCATTTTCAAATGATTGCAATAGATTTATTGATATAAGCAATGTCATAAGGTGTCCCACCTTGTATAAAGCTGGACCAGAAAATAATCTTTCTAGAAAAATACATTTCAGATTAAACCATGGGAAAAGATTTATTCGGCTCTCTTGGGAAATTAATCTTCAACTTAGAATGATAAGGTCTTCTATTAAAAGAGAAAAACTTAATTTAAGTGATTTAAAGTTGGTAGAATATTCTGGGAAACTTAATGATCCGTCACTGTATGACTGATGTTTTGTAAAATGCCCTCTAAATTTTAATTATTTTGTGATAGAAAATGGTAGCTAAAGATAGCAGTATTAATTATTTATTTCAAGGCTTAATGACAATATTGTTTTGCCACTTTGTTTATTATGTCAATTTGACAGCTTCTTAATATTTCTTCCGTTGATTGGCATTTGAAAAGTACATGCTCAAGATCTCCACAAAATTTCAAACAAGCACTTATAATATTAGCTTCATGATGTAACGCAAATTCCATACATTGTCAAATGAAATAACGACTTCAAGGCAAAGCAGCTTCAATAACTTGATTCAAAGTACTCAAAAATGATTGAAAATAATGCTTAAGGGTTATTTTCAACTCTTGTTTTGATTTAAGCCAACTGCAAATTCACACGCATCCTTTTTTCCATATGTTATTTAAGTGCGTCGTGCATGGCGGAAAAATACTTCTCAAATTAAACACCGTTGTCTTAAAATCAACTGAAACATGTTTTCCATGAAATGAATAAAATTTGAATAACAGTTAAACCTGTCTATAACAACCCCTCGATGACAAATAATTGTGTCGGTTAAGACAGGTATTCAGTTAATACATGTTGAGAAGTTTGAAGAATGGAATATAAACCAGACAGATTTACGTTTAATTAAGGATTCGGATAGGTTTCGCTCTAGAAAGAAGAAAATAATCAAAAGCTCAAATTACCAATATGATACTCCATATTAAAGTACATGTGTACTTTTCCGGATTCTTTCCTTTATCATGACCGTATTTGATATCTTAATAGCTTACAGTTGTAACAAGTCATCTTAAAATGTAAAAACAATCAAAGCTCGTGTTACAAATTATCGTGATTACGCCATTTTCAATTAGCTGTTCTTTTTTTGTTAAAGTTTTCTGTAGCTCTTTGGTAAAATGAATACATAAACTCAGCTTTTAAATATTTAAAACCAAACGCGCCTTTATGCATAAATTGCTGGGAATATATTAATCCCTGTAGATTATTGAGTATGATATTTAAAGCAATAACTAGCACGCGATCAATAAAACTTCAAAGATTTCATATCCTTCTTTGATTGAATTATTAATTTTTGCAATTTGAGAAATTTACATGTCGCTTAGACATGTTACTCAATCATATCAATTTACATATAGCCTGGGAATGTCTAGATATCTAATTTTCCAAATGAAGTCTGATAAAAAGAGATTAACTCGTATTCTTTTATGAATATGAATTGTATACGGAAATTCCTGTACGAATTTATTCCAATGCGGATCCGGGTGGCGAAGAGGTCTAAAGCAGCGCTTAGATTGAGGGTACAAGTTTACTAAAGAGCCAATAGAACCTGACGCCGGGTCAGGCCGCTTGACCCACAGAGCAACTGGCACGTATGTCCCAAAAGGTTTAGTCGTGTAGTCCTGTCAAAACGAATATCGGAGTTGACACCCTATTATGCAGAAAAACCTAACCTCTATCAAAAGATGCGCATTGTATTGGGTTTAATCTAACGTTTCACTCATGTTTAAAAACGACGGACCCATAACGTCCCTTGCAGGGGGCTAATTGCCCAACCTTACCAATTCCTCATTTTTTTTTCAATGGCAGTCAAAACCCTCATCCCTGATTGCCTTAGTGTCCCCATTTTATCTTCATTGAAAATAGTGTGGAATAGGCCTAGGTGTATGTGACACAGCACACATTAGCAAGTGAAAATTTTAAAACCCCGATAAAAACAGCCAGCAGGCACTGCTAGCCATTTTGCGATTGGCCTAAGTCTAAATTAAGATGCGTACAATTTAAATCAAGTCATGGAATAGTTAGAGAAAGATTATCTTCTGAAACAAAGAACATGACTGAGGACATGCATATTTAAGATAAGTTAAAATATTAAGGGACATACAAGTTTCAATTTTAGAACTGTTAATTTTACCTAAAAGTACACATTTTCTTTTTATTTCAATCCAAAATGGTGTTAACACGTGAAGCTAGCAACACTAAATTATGTAACAAATTTTCGGCGAAGTGCCATATACCACATTTTTATAATTAAAACTTTCATATGTATATTATAATATACCCGGTTCCCAGGACCCCTTTTATTGCCCTGATATTACCACCCAATTTTCCATCTCTTATAAAACGTGCAAACATGTCTACGTCAATTTGATTACCCTACTATATCTGTCGATAGAATTGCTATATAGTCATGCTTAATGAAGTTATAATGTACCAATCGAAATTGTTAATTGACATAATTAGTTTTACCATATAAACTGTCAACACGTTTAAGTGTTTCCTCACTATAGACTGTAAACGACTGTCAACAGCTGTTCCAGTCAAGTGCAGTCAACAGTCGGTCACAGGCAAAATCTTAAATGTTCGAGCGTTTTTGTTTTGAGTACTTTTCTGTCAATACTTTTTTGTGTTAGACCTTCCATTTTATTATATTCAAATGCGGTTTATTGCAGGTAACTTCTTGAAATATGAACATAACCAAATTAAAGGTTTTGAGGTATTGATCCTCAATGCATGTTTTTGTTTTTGTACCAGAAGTACAACCAAGCCTTCTTGTCGCATTTATCAAGCTTGTACACATTGTACTGTTTTTAAATATGTATGTTTTATATATAAAGGTTTAAGCACATGAAAGTTGTCTAGTGCCTAACATTTAAGTTAATTTTAACAAGCCATTTATTTGTTAATGTTTCTAATCTACGCTGAGCTTTTATTGGTTCTTTGGCGTGTATTCGGATGTTGGTTCATATCTGTTTTCATTGAATGCTTTTTTTTGGCTTTTAATTTTTTGTTTTCTGATTCAACCTACTAGTATTTGCTTTCGATTTATAAACTTTTATGATTTTGAATATTGTTAGCTTCTTTACAATGGGGTTCCATATTTTTACGTTCTAATATTTTGCGCTATTTTCCATTAAAAGGACAGGCCAGCATCAAATGAATGCCTTAAGGTTTTTGGGGAACAAATAGAGATGGCATAACTCCATTGATCCACAATTATAGCGATTCAATAAAGTCATCCAATCCATCATATGTTGACTTTCCAATAAGAATCTATTCCAAACATATTGCATCATGGTGTTTTGTCTTCCCCGAAACAATAATAACATAAATGCATTTTGAATTGTACTTGTACAAATATGATTTATACTGGCGAAGAACGAGTTTATTTATTGCATAATGCATTTATTCTGTTCAGATTATTGAGTAAAAAGCGGTTATGGTGTAGACGAAAAAGGACAACAATCTGCTATCCATCATGTAGTAAGGGTTTTATATATTGTTTTATTAGCATATGGTCATTGTTAAAAAAAGTTGTCAAATCATTTAAACGAAAAACGAAATAAAGCAATTAAAAGTTTAGATACAATCAACCAGCCTTTCATACAAGCGGTGACTAAAGGTAAAAAATTACCTATGGTTTCATAACTAAAATAATAAGCAGGAGTGATAACTCAAGAAAAGGTTAAAAAGCAATTCACTAAATTACAAATAAAGGGATTACAGAACACTTTAGGGAAATAACTCTTTAATAATTATATCACTCGAACGTTTAAGTCAGGCACATTTTAAAAGAAAACAAGCTTCTCAATGA
The DNA here is from genome assembly GCA_963971305.1 of Arcuatula senhousia. NCBI lineage: Eukaryota > Metazoa > Mollusca > Bivalvia > Mytilida > Mytilidae > Arcuatula > Arcuatula senhousia. The sequence continues at coordinate 25,920,535 of OZ020315.1, forward strand.
TCAAGATATGAAATGTTGAAAGTCCATTATGGTCAAAGAAAATTTCCCCCAAAAAAACTTATGGTTTGATTTCTTAAGATTTTGCAATTAATTTTTATGGACTAAATAAAAGTACATATTTTGGCAAATTTGCACGAAAATCAAACGAAACAATTTTATATTAGCCAAAGTGTTGGCTACCCCCATTAAAATGACAACAAAGTTCCATACAATTAATTTTGCTCCGTCTGATGCGCGTTTCGTCTATCTAAGACTTATCAGAGGCGCTCTACCAAAAATATTGAACAAAGCCCAACACTATATTATAACGAAGAGCATAGAACAATAAAACCAAAAATACCGAATTGGGGAACCAAATTATTACTAATCGTCAACCTATCTCTGGGGTAGGAAGAACCTTTAAGTTAGGGTTTACATAATTTTGAAATCTAAACGAATAATTTATAGATTTTATTAACAAATTAAACTGATAATTTTATTTGTAAACATAGAAGTATACTTTTGTTTTTGAACAAACACATTTTGCCTTAAAATTATTTGCAGGTCAGACCTGAAGGTCATTTTTTCGTAACGCATTATTATTGCTACATGTCTATAGCCTGTGTGAGATTTTAGAAAGACTGCTACTATATTAAGTTGCTACAGATTTCTAGGTTAATGTATTTTATTGGATAAAGGTAATAACAAAACTACCGAACTTGAATGATCAATCTCATAGTCCAGAAAAAATGACAAAAACGAATCGGTCACACCGGAGAACTGGTGGATCGCAATGGTCCTGACTTGGTACAGGCATTTCAAATGAAATGGTGGGTTAAACCAGGTTTTATGGCGCCAAACCTCCCTCTTCCATTGCGATCTTAGGATCCGGTAATGACCATAGAACACAACATAGTTGTGAGACACAATAGGGAACTTTGACTTAGAAATTATGTTTGCACGAAGATAAAACAAAAGAAGCAAACATTTATGACAATAGCTGATGAAATCATCTATAAAAGATAAAAAAAAGAAGGAATTGCATTGCAAAACTGTATTTTGCATTTAAGAAAAAATAAATTATAACTCTTTGGCACTTCCTTGATTCCTCATTATGGTAAGTTCAAACATAAATATGTAAATTCCATATAAGGTTTCACCTATCCGAGATTTTCTATTGACAAAAAGATATCATCTTAAAAATGACAAGATGAAAATATGTCGTCTTGCAAGTGTGTTCAAGAAGCTGCTATGGCATCATTTAAAAAATCCAGAACTGTAACAGAAATGAAAACACATCAATGTACATTTTTTTTCAAAGCCTTATATGCACTGGCATAACATTGGCAACTGTAACATTGTCCATGCATACGGTTTAAACATCTATTTTTTCAGTTTATTAATCTCTTGACTTAAGAGATAAGAACTAGTTTGTTTCCGGTATATGACTCTCCTAACATTAATATTATTGTATAGCCATAATAGGGCCTAATGTTTTATGGAATAATGCTGTTATGTCATTAAGATTTGAAGATAATTTTTAGAGTTGTTCAAGGTTATCAACAACAATTTATTAGTGTAATGAGTCTGGTAACAGCACTGATTTAGTATTTCATAACACCTTTGGTTAAAGTAGATATTGCACAGAAGACTAGATAAGCATCCTTAAAGTACAACTATCGATGTTTGGAATTTTTCCTTTTAAGTCGTTCGCGACCTGTTTCGTTTAGCAATTGCTAATAAACGTGCTTGTTAACCCGTATTAACTTTTGGTATGCAATTAGTAACATGCTACTCGTGCAGTAAGGTACTATATTCTTATCACATTGAAAGAAGCAGAGGAACCAATGGGGTATCCGAATGTCAAAAGTCCGAAAGGGCAGAGACAAAACCAGTAAACACCAACAAGAACGGGACAAAAACAGACAACATGTAAAACATGGAAACACAAAATACTGAATATCAATCAACAACGCGAACTCCAGTCGAAACAAGAGTAAACTCAGGTGCTCCGGAGGAGTAAGCAGTTCCTGCTTGCTATAGCAATAAGATTCAGTAATTTTAGACTATTGTTCTTCAAAATGCGTATAATATTTTTTGATCTAGTTTTAGAGAGTTTTATTTCGTAGCTTTGACTTATGTGTACTCAAAAATATTAGGCTTTAACCTATCTTCATCATCTATATAATATCTTTCGGTTTTAAAATTGAAGCAACAAATCCTTGGTAATGAGCAGAAATAAAATTAGTATTTTATCGTTCATTGATTTCAGATGTCGTAATCTAACATCCCCTGCTTTTTCGTTTAAGGATCTATTTTTAGCACATCATGGAATTTACCTGTAGTAAAACATATGTTGAGCCAAACTAATGAGTAAGGGGAGAACATATGGGGATACCAATGTAGAATAAATGAACAAAATTATATTAAAACCTTAAAGGTCAACACCCAACAGTTTGAATAAGTTAGATAAAGTTAACATCAAAAGGATCAATCTCATATATCCAAGAATAAAAGACAAAACAAGGCAAGAGAAATTGAAGATCGCACGGGTCCTAACTTGGTACAGGCATTTCAAAAGAAATGGAGGGTTGAACAATCTATGGCGAGACCAAAATAAAGGTAATAACAAAACTACCGAACTTGAATGATCAATCTCATAGTCCAGAGAAAATGACAAAAACGAATCAGTCATACCGGAGAACTGGTGGATCGCAATAGTCCTGACTTGGTACAGGCATTTCAAATAAAATAGATAGATGATAAATAAATGTATGTGTCAAAACACCTTTAATTTTTTATGAAAACAGCAAAACAAAAACCGACGCACTTTGGTTTTTGCTCTACAAATTCATGTGATTTCTTAGACAGACCGCCTCTGAGGGGTCGTGAAGTGATGAAACGTGCGTCCTGCGTAGCAAATTTGATTGTCTTGAACTTATTTTTAATTTAGATTTTCATTTATTTGAAAACGTTTCCATGAAAATGATGCAAGATAACATAATATCATACAAATATTTCAAAGCAAATCTTTATGGTTTTTAGACTAAAAGGAAATTGATACGAAACATGAAAAAGGGCATACAATTTAACACAGAATAGCGACCTATATATAATACGGAAAGAATCCCAAACCTAAAATGATACAATTTTAAATTTAATATTTGTTTTGGGAAACTTTTCTTCCTTTAAGATCTCTCTCAAAGAAAAAGAGTGTCTATTGGGTACGCTTATACTATCAGATCCATAATTGCTTTGTTAGCTGCAACGTCTTTGATGACTCAATAAGATTCCAAACGCATTCATTAAGGCCAACAATTTGATGTCTTTGATGTTTATAAATTAATACATTGAACTTAATTTTTCACGGCAAAACCTGAACCGATTTCTTCCGCAAAGTTTCCTTGTATTATCCTGACCTAGATTCATTAATGAATTTCTAGAACCATACAAATAGATGTTCAAACATATGTTAATTTCGTAAAGGCAACCTAATTCCTTGCGTCCAATTCTATAATTAGAGATCATGAGAAGCGATGTTTGATCGATGATATACTAATCTGGTTAAAACGATACCTTCATTAAAGTTGTTTCAAAGACTAATTGTGCTTGTTCGACTTGTAAGTGGTTATTCCAGTGGTTTCACAAGGCGGACTTTGTTACACTTATGTACCGAATTCTAATTGTACACAAAGTTAGAATGTTTATTTAGCTCTTCCTCCAAGAGGTATTGCAAGACAAGCCATATTCCTAGCCTATTCTATTAGGATGTTGATTTATTTATTGTGATGTTGCCGGTCCTAAGTTAGAATGTTTTAAGGACCTTGATTATGAGATTTGTATAAATGGGAGAATAGTATAAAATCATGATTGAATATAATCAGGTAAGGAACCAGAGATTAGTTTTTGGATAAATTTATCAAATATGAACAGTAAGAGTTGTTAAATGTTTTAGAAATCATATTTTGTTTTCATTTTGAAATAGGGTTTGGATGAACTAGCTTTAATTTGTGGTCTATTTTTTAAAGCATGGCTTTTTTATGTTTTGTATTATGAACTTCCACCGGTGTTCATCGAACAGATAGTTTGGATCGATGAATTGACTTTACGAACTGTTCTAATTATAAGTTTAAATAGAGTCTTAATGTTTTTGTAGCTATTCCATCAAGAAGTACACAATATTCTAGAGCACTAACTGTTCTGATTCTATTTGGATGATAAGTTTTATGTTGATGTTAATTGCTTGATCATAACTGTAATGTGCATAGGAACTAAATTATGTGATGTTTATAAATGAACAAAAATATTACTTTTCGAGACTATTGTTCAGATAAGCTAAAACAATGAAGAATTCAATGGGGCATCCTTAGGTCAGAATCCAAAAAAGCAATGACAAAGTCAGTTAGGTTTTAGATTAATTTGGTCGTATCAAAACTAAGTTTAATTTAAACTTATTAAAGAAAGAATTGGTATTTTAAAAGAGGGGTTATGTGAGCCAGCTTCTATGATTAAAAGATAAAGAGAAGCGGGATTCGATCGATGATTTAAAAAAAAATACCTTCATTAAAGCGGTTCTCTTAAAGGCGGACTACGTAAAACCCATGTACTGAATTTAACTGTACACATCAAGTATTGTTATTGCTATGTCATCAAGAGTATCAAGAAGTATTGTAAGATGGGACATCTTCCAGAGCACTTATTTTTCCTTATTCTATTAAGATTTTGATTATTTTGTTGATGTGACAAGTGCACAATTTTACAAAGAGTTGTACATGTTTTATATGGTTTTGTACTTATTCCATAAAGAAGTATTTTTTATTCTATCTATAGCACTAGTTTTTGATTCTTTTTGGGATATTTATATTTGTTCATGTTGAAATTTGATAAATTGAAAGTTTCTAAGAAATTAATTTTGGGATATTTTATAAATGAGAGAATACTAAGAAAGGTTGAATTTACGACAAATGGACCAACACAGAAAGATTAGTTTTTGGATTAATATGGGCATATAAATAGTTATAAGTTTCTTTTTTACTTTTTGACATTCCAAAATAGGTTTGTGTGAACTAGCATCATTTTTTTAATAAGAAATTAAGAGATATCATCTTGTGATCGATTCTTTGCTTATCTAGTTTCAAAGATACTTTCAACGTGTTCAATGAATTAGTTAAACGGTTAAATACAAGGCGGACTATGTAACACTAATTGGCCTTCTATGTTTATGTAGCTTTTTATACCATCAGGAAAAAATAGCAGTAAGAACCGCGTAGAACTTATTGTACTGTTTGAATGTTTATTTTAATGTGTGTGTAGTGAACTGGCCCATAATTGGAATCTTATATAAATATATGTATTACCTAGATTTCGGGATATATCAATAGAATATTGATGAATGTTCTTTGTACTTAAAAAGTACAAAAAGTACATTTTGGATTATTAAAAAAAAATGTTCAAGTAAATTTCAAATCGTGGTTTCTTTTTGGACTGATGCTTTTAAAGAGATGGTAAAGAATATTAACCAATTTGAAATGCATCTAGGAAGTTTTAGTTACTGGCTTATACAATGATGTGTGTGTGTGTGAGCTTGTCTTGAATAAATCGAAAAGAAACCAAAATCAAGAAGAGTGTATGAAATAAAGTGTATATAGTCTTTAAGAATTCACTATTGTTTTAATAAAACTTGGAATACTTGTTTATAGATAAGGTATTCTGGAATTAACTGGCTCTTAGTCGTAATCAACCTTGTAACGATCTTGCACAATATTTCTCCATGCAAGGTGAAAGTGATTATTGGATTATCATGCTTTTGTTTGACTTTTTACTTATCTCTTATTCACATTTTAAATAACAACTGTTCATTTTAAAAAGTTTAATTTTAAACTTGTGAAAGATTTATTTTTCTTTGTAACTACTTTATACATAAAGCATCCATTGCGAGATAAACACTTGAAAGTCTTTTTTTTAATACACCTGCAACAAATTCACACTTGGAAGTCTTTATTTTCAAAATACACCTGCAACAAATGATTTTTTATTCTTTGATCAACTTCTACATTCAGTTACATAAGACTTGCGACAAACGTGTTATTGTTTTTTTTAATTTTCAAATCTACTTTAGAATAACAAGTTTAGTTGCTCTCAATATTTTTTTGTTTATTTATGTTTGTTCTGTAAATAAGTGTAAAAACATATTGTAACAAGTCAAAAAAAAACTGCTACAAGCACAGACATTTTTTTGCTTGACTTTAACCTAATGTTTTCCTGTCTACAATCTTAATTTGTTTTCTATGTTAATATAATTAACCTACATTATAAAAAAAAAAATAATTATGAAAAAATACATGTTTACCTAATCAATTTTAATTATTTTACAATAATGAAGGTAAAGGGTTTTTTTTCATAGTAATAAACGATTCATCTTAAAACTGTAAAAATATAATATATAAAATACAACAATCTTCCATTGTATTGCTAAAATATTGATAAAAACCCTATTGCAGATCGATTGTAATATACTTAGTGTAATTAAATTGCAGCATTAGTATCAATTTCGTGTAAAAAACTAATTATACATCGAATTCAGATAAAAATAAGGTTGAGGAACACAAACACGTGCTTGTTAAAGATATCCTGAACAAACATTACCATCGTGATCTAGTTTTAAAAAGATACAGATTTGACTAACACAGATACCAGAAGGCGCGTTTGCATCCTTCAGATCAATTAAAAACCAAAACAAAAGCGTGATGTTACAGTAATGATAGTAAAAGACATCATTTGCTTAAAGACAAATATGTTTTTTCTATCTCTCAGATCAGTGCAGATTTTGATAGAGCTTTGTTTAGTCTTCCTTTATTGAATTTGACACACTGAATTACCCATTGGCAGTGTGCGACGAATGGGCTATAGCAAGCAAGAACAGCTAGTAGAAGCAAATAAGCACCAATGGGGCATTCAAGTGTCAAAAGTCCGAAAGGGCAACGACGAAACCTGCCAACACGAACAAGAACAGCACGAAGAAACACAAAACACAAAATCAACCGAACGGAAATCAACAACGCAAACTCAAGCCGTAAAGAGATTGAACTCAGGTGCTCCGGAAGAGTAAGCGGTTTCTGCCTGCTATAGCACACTTATGTTGCTAATTTCCAATTCAGTGTGTCCCATTGGTGCCTCTTTGCCTCTTTCAAGTTAATATTTGACAGAAATATTATTAGCACTATATATACATATGGAAATGTCATTTAATAATATTGTCACATGCTTAGTCTTATGAATGAATGAAATGAAAAAGGCGTATTAAATAAAGGTTGACCAATGAAATTGAAGATGTCACTTCAACACTTGGAATCAAAGACAATCATAATATCTCAGATTTAAAAACTGATATAAGCGTAGATCTAGTCGATAAACCCCAGAAATGGCATTGTTTTTGCCATGTATCTTTCAGAGTAGTTTTGATAGGGATTCTATTTGGAAGTAAACTAATTAGTAGAAAATTTAGCTGCACAATGCATGTAAGTAGGTTGAAATTAGAATTTTACCTGTAATATTTAGATGTAAAAAAAGATGATAAAAATCGTTTTAAGAAAATCTTATATAATTTACTGATCGTCTAATAAAACAATGATACAATAATATAGATATGGAAAATCCAGTTAACTTAAAACTATAAAGTATAAGTAGCAAATAAAACTATGATATTGGAGGTGTTATCCACAACATAAAAAGTTACTTTAACTACGGTACATTGTCAGTCAAACGTTAAACTATTTGTCCGGGTCTGTTTCAGCCCAACCTTGTGTTTTAATTAAGTTTTTAAGGAACAATTGCGCGACAAAAAAATATAGTACGTTTTTATAGCTTCTTGATTATAGTTTTAAAATAAAAAAAGTTATTTACAAGCAGCAGGAATTCAGCTACTAGCTTATCAGGCACATGAACATGAAAAGGGTGACAAAATGAACATGAGAATAGAATAGAATAGAATAGAATAATTTTATTATGTCAATTATGACGCCCATGTAGAGCTGCTACAACTTAAAATAAAATAAAGAATGATTGTTCAATATATTGACAAAATTAATATTAACAAAGGAAGTGAGAAGATGATGATGAAGTAGAAAAAATGGTCACGACGAGGGTTTTGACTGCCACTGGAAACAAAAGGATGGATGGGATAGGCAATTTAGCCTCTTGCCTGGGTATCCTATTGGTACTACCCTTAACTGACAATTTCACCTCCTACCTGGGTATCTTATGGGTCCTACCCTTACTGACAATTTAGCCTCCTATCTTGGTATCCTATTGGTCCTACCCTTATCGGACAATTTAGCCTCCTGCCTGGGTATCCTATGGGTCCTACCCTTAACTGGCAATTTAGCCTCCTACCTGGGTACAATGTATCCTATGGGTCCTACCCTTACTGACAATTTAGCCTCCTATCTTGGTATCCTATTTGTCCTACCCTTATCGGACAATTTAGCCTCCTGCCTGGGTATACTATGGGTCCTACCCTTAACTGGCAATTTAGCCTCCTACCTGGGTACAATGTATCCTATGGGTCCTACCCTTATCGGACAATTTAGTCTCCTGCCTGGGTATCCTATGGGTCCTACCCTTATCGGACAATTTAGTCTCTTGCCTGGGTATCCTTTGACTCTTACCCTTATCGGACAAATTAGCCTCCTGCTTGGGTATCATATGGGTTATACCCTTATCGAGACTTGCAACAGGAGTCTTCAACGTGCAACGAATGTGACGTTTTCTCAACAAGGTGCACCACTATGGATTGAGGTCAGGTTTTCTGTATTACATAGCCTAACAACTCAAGCAAAGCGGTCTGACCCGATGTTAGTTTAAATTTAGAGCTTTATATCTTTAGTGTAGTTTTACCGACAAGTTTAGCGTTGCTGCTTGCCTGTTCACTACTCGGAACCCTCACGGGTAAATAATAAATAGCACTAAAGTCTATTAATTTATGGTGCATTTTAAGTTTTTTAAAAACCTTCATACTTCATATCTGCTTAGCAACCACAAACCTGCAAAAAAATATTGTATAAGTTTATAATTGGTTTTCTTAAACATATAAAGTACGTTTTCAGAAACCTTTCTCTTATGTCAAAATGAACTACCCTATAACAGTACAACTTTTTGTGGAAAAAATATCGCAGGTTAATTCATAGAAGAAAATGAGACAGTTGCTTTACAAAAAATCAAAATAACTTTAAAAGTGCAGAAAAACTGGCGTATTTTTATTTTGTGTTATAAAACGTGTTTTCTTTGTTTTCATAATTCTCGTCTTTTTTTAAATAAATGACGTTATAAATGTGTTGTTCTACAATATGTGAGAAACCAATTCTAACACCTTAACCTGCATGAAAGTTTTTGTTTTTGTTTTATAACGTTTTTAAAACGTATTCTCTTACTTGCTAATTGATAAATTACCCTATTTATGTATGTATTGCTCTACAATTTGTGAGAAAAAAATCCTAGCACCTTTTTACAACACATTTTCTTACTTGCAAAAAATAATAAAGAACCCTAATAATGTGTTGTTATACAATTTGTGGGGAAAAAAGTTTAGCACCTTATACCATCTGCTCTACAAAACAAACCCATCTCTTCAACTTGAAAAAAATCTTATTTTTTTATATTACATGTTCACTGTTTCTTTCCAGCTGTAGAAAAAATAACACAAACGACATTTAAATGAGTTAATCTAGTTTTTTTTACTTATAGAAAAGTTTTTGGTACAATGTATATTATTTTAGGCTTTAAATCATTTTGAGACAAGCATTGTGTTGTCAAATCCATTTATAACTACATAAATACCTACAAGGTGTCATCTACACGATTCTTCTTCTTTGAATCATTCGTTGTCGCAAAAAAAAAATCCTTCACAGCTTTCTTAAACTACTACTTTGCTGCATTATTTATCCTGGGTTATCAATTTTCGTGGATTTCATCGGAAGGACTGATTAACGAAATTTGTTTCCCTATTGCATGTATTGGAAGAGGAAATTTAACATTGCTTTCCATGGTGCAATCTTCAGAACCACGAACTTAAGAAACAACAAACTGGCATTTATTTAGCAACCCACGAATATTGGTACTAACGAAAATAAATAAATTTAAAGTATTTGCATCTTTCTACTTGTTACTAATTTGTGTTGTACATGTTGTGCTTCTGTTTTACTAAGGACCAGTCTGACCAAGTCTTTTCATATGGTTGCTATGGTTTTCATCTCTTCGTTTGTTTTTTTTTTCTGAGGGACAATTTTAACGGCACTCATATGCACTCCAGCAAAACGGCGAGAAATGAATAATTAATCCATAAATTGATCTTAACTGAGTAAGGGGTGTAAGGTTGAACCTGTGCTGGCATTGGTACATGTAATAAACCATGCCAAAAGTTCATTGTTTACATACAAGTACGATAAATAACGAAAAAACATCATATTATATCAAATCAATGCGCAGCACTGTCAGCCTCACAGATCTAGCCATGATTGTTAAGCAAACTTGACTTAACTTGTGTGATGTCTGGTGGAAGTTGAATACAACCTTCTTACATGTCTAACAAGTTTGTGAATAGTTGACGTTGAATTATGTACAAAACAGCAAAATGTAATGAATCTTTCCTTTTGAGCTCACCTTGCCACCTCAAAGGTCAAAACTAGTGTTTTTGGGGTTTTGTTCTGTTCCATAGAGTAAAAACTATTGCAGATAGAGAAAAGCTGTCACTTGCTTAAAATTTCAGCTTATTCTAAGCTCTATAAAAGCCCCAAGTGGATTTAAATTTACAGATGAACCCATATAGAAGCGACCGCTTTATGACCGGGTGAGCGATTCAGGCTCCTGGGAGCCTCGTGGTTCTTCATCCGGCTAAAAAAATACTGATCCAGATCCAATCAACGAGTCTTAGACTATCCTCACTAATTCCCGCTGAATTTTGATACACATGATCATAGTTCTTTGCCCTCGTTTTGAACTTGATAAGTGATTACATAGAACAATGGCAAATAAACAAACCTCTTAATGCAATTATCACCCAACTTGGACACAAACATCGAGTCCCTAGGAACATTTAATGTTCATTGATCCTGTTTATACATGGCTATGTGTTAGAAACCTATGTAAGTCTATATAATGTCTTAATGTCTGCTCTTTCTCATTGTAGGACATGTTTAATATGTTCCAGGACAAAACGTGATAGTTACAGTATGGTTGGATATTGGGATTTCGTACATTAATACCAGGATGGCAATTAATGCAATAACCTTAAAAACGGTTAAAAACTCAAAATTGACATGTGGCCGCTATAAAACAGGTATTCTGGATTATCAACGTGAAACGAAACGGGGATTTATATAACATTTGAAAGATTAAGATAAACCAAAAGAACAGCAAAATCAGAGATTAGGTCTAATACATTGCATAAATTTATGTGCAAAATGACAACCATCATTAACATAACGGACAGAATTTATCAAACAATAAACAGTAACATTACAAACGTTAGGGGTAACGTTTCAGCCGAAAATATGTCAGTTGAATGGAACATGACGTCATCAGCGGTGACGGTCTACTCGTATGTGCCTCGATATGAACTAGTACCGATGATCTTAATCACAATACTTCTTGGATGCATGATATTATCTACTATTCTTGGAAACGTTTTCGTGATTGCCGCCATTATATTAGAGAGAAGTCTTCAGGGTGTTTCGAACTATTTGATTTTATCTCTTGCCGTTACCGATTTAATGGTTGCCGTTCTTGTTATGCCTATAAGCGTTCTGAATCAAATAAGCTTATTCTGGTACCTCGGATCTGAACTGTGTGATATGTGGATATCATTTGACGTATTGTGCTGTACGGCATCCATCTTGCATCTCGTTGCAATCTCGTTGGATCGATTTTGGGCCGTTTCAAACATTGATTATATTCGTAAGCGTTGTGCCAAACAAATCATAATCATGATTGTAATTGTATGGGTAGTATCCGTATTAATTTCAATCACACCATTGTTTGGATGGAAGGATTCGGCAAACGATCCGGAAAATATCGGAAATTGTATCATAAGTCAGGACAAAGCATACACAGTGTTTTCCACAGTAGGGGCCTTTTATTGCCCCATGGTATTAATGTTGTTATTAAACTACAAAATATACAACGCAGCAAGATCGCGGATAAGAAAGAAACATTTTAGTAGTAGTACATCAAGACCTGTACCCTGTCAAACAGTTACGAACGCTGACGTCACAACACGTCATAACTCATCCGGAAGTGACATCAGTCAGGATGGGTTTACAGTGTTTAACGGTTCTTGCGTTAATGGACCAGAGTTTGAGCATCCCGATGCGATTCCGGAAGAATATCAGATTAATGGGACCAACATAAATGAAGCACAATTGAAATTTTTAACAGTTCCTTCTTCAAACGTGTATTCATTCAACAAACCTTTAAACGGAACAACTGGAAGAACATCAACAGAAAACAACAATTGCAAAGTGCTAAAATCCAAAGAAAGCAAAGAAAAACTTCGAAAAGCAAAACTAGAAATGAAAAGAGAGAGAAAAGCAGCGAGAGTGCTTGGGATTATAACTGGAGCATTTGTTGCGTGCTGGTTGCCATTTTTTATAATTGCATTAACAGCGCCACTATGTGGGACTTCCTGTGATATTCCCGAGGAGGTATTTAATGTATTTTTGTGGCTTGGGTATTTCAACAGTCTATTGAATCCAATCATTTATACCATATTTAACCCATCATTCCGAAATGCTTTTAACAAATTATTTTTCAAAAGGAAAAGGCGGTTACGGTAATATTTGTTCGTATATATGTTATTTTTTGCTTTTTGTATCGCCTTTAATTTGATCTGATATTTTTATACGTTTAATCATAATATTGTTAAAAACGTGACAAACATGTGAAATCTTACATCTTGTATATTTCTGTTAAATGCAACATGTTTTCATATGTATGCTGCATATGTACCAATATAAATTGTTAAATTCCCATGATCAAGCAGTCAGTCAAGCATATTATAAAATTTTTCATTTTGATATGTTTTATGCATAGTACGTATACCAATATCAATTCCTAACTTCCAATGTTCATGAACTCGGTCAAGTAAATTCTGCAATTTTAGAATATGCATTTATGCTAAGTACCGCGCTATCTACTAGATTAATATATCTCGTTTCCATGTTGTAGAATTCGGTCAAGTAATTACAAAAGATTTTAAAACCATCTATTTACGGAACGAATGACCGAATATTGTTCCAGCTTGTATGTAGATCAATAGCTTTTTCGGATAAATGTGAAATAGTCATATCAATAAACATAAAGATAAGCATCTAACAGGAAAATTGGATAGATGTTTGTATTAGTTTTCTAATGGTCGAACAACCATTTTATTGTAGATACAAGACAGTGATTTTTTTCCCTGACATTACAATGAAAAGAAAATCCTCCTACACTTATTCAATTAATTCAATGCTAGGTGGTCATGATCTGATAGTTTTAACAAGAAAACATATTATCTTTTTTATTCTTTCTTAAAGGGTCAGTTAAACCTTAGGTTAAAATAAAATTGCGTCGTTTTACCTTCTTCAAATTTGGTGAAATACTGTATACATGTGTACTTTAATTTACAAATTATTTAAATAAAACAATAAACGTTCAGGAATTGTTGTATTAAGCATAACGCAATTTCACGTTTTCTTATTGATCACTTAGACGCTTGATTTCTTTGAAAAAATAAGCCCAATACAAGAGTTCATCTGATTTGTGAGATTTATCTTTCTTTGATGTTATGTACCCCATAAAGTATTTAACTAATGAATTTGAACTGTGTTAAAACTGCTTGTCGATTTGTTAACACTGTGGGCTAGGTGTGATATGTTAAAATATTTCATGTTGCTTTCAAAGACATTTAATTTTCAAAGACTATATCGATCGGATGCGAATCTGATTGGTTCCTGATTGCTATTGACAGCTGCTAAAGTACCTTTCGTCAAAATCACCCTTTTTAGCAACCAGATAAATTTGGGCTCGAATTTATCAGTATGTTTGCGATTTAAATGCTGTAATGCAAAATGCATTTTCTCGATTTACACTTTTTTTACCGATGGTAAACTGCTATGATACCAAAAACAATATTCTATATAGTGAATTCTTAATTTCAAAACCGGTGTATCCCTATTTACAGCAATAATCTCCGGATCTTATTTTTTAAATTAAACTCATTTGTAATGCAATAAATGTTTTGATTACATAGTCCATACTTTATGTAGTCTTTATTATTACATTTCTGACCAAAAATGTATCCACAATGTGTATTGTTATTTTTTTTTATTTATCTATACGAAATCATTGCAACTATCGTACATGTAGTAATATAAGCCTTAAATTATGTTTATTTCGGTGCCTAAAAACTCTAAACTGTCGGTGCGAGAAATCAAATATTTAAAGGTCTAATTAGAACTGGCAGTTTACAAGAGAGGAAGAAGAAATTTGCGAAAAGGTGAAAGGATGTACCCGCTGTACATTGAGAACGATATCAGTGGGCTTCAAGACCACTTTCGTCAAAAAACTGAATAGAAGATAAAAACATTTCCAAAGAAATTAGTGCTAACCAACTCTTAATATACACCTTGATCCTCCAATTACTTATAATTCTTACTATAAAAAAAATAATGTACTTGGGCACTTTTTTCTAATCTATTTCCATGTTTAACGAACGAAAAAAAAGTTAAGCCAAAACTAATTACCGGTGAACCTAAGCGATAGTAATGTGCACGTGAAGTGTATTTAAAAATTTTAGTCGCCAATTGTGGGCAAACTTATGATAAATGTACGCATTATATTCACATATGATAAATTTGGTATATCTGTTAAAACTTATAACAGAATAAAAAAGGAGAATAAAGTTGAGGAATGAAGTAACTGCCAATTTTAATAAGGTCTACTGTTGAATTCGGAACTATTCGGTAATTCTCGGTTTGCAACGGAAACTGCCGATTAGGTACGAATGCATGACTCCGGAAGAGATCTAAAATCAAATTTATTGTATATACTGTCTGTGTCTAACACAGTTCTGATCATATTGTCATCTTATTGTTATATTGAAGACATGCACTTCAAGTAAATAAAATATATAAAATACTTCTTTGTTTGTGTTTTTATGCCTGTAGTTAGCCAGGACCATTGCAATCTTCAATTTCTTTGGAATATTGCATTCATTAGTACATACAAAAATGTCACAATTGGTCATTTAAGATTTGGTTCAGACTTTTTTAGATATTCAGTTTAAGTAAAACATTATTATCTTAACAAATCATTTTTTGTTAAGACATGTTCAAAATAAATTGGTCTTAAATGGTCAACCCTCGTTCTTTAAAGGCCCTTTCGCAAGGCAAATTAATCACATAATCAAGAGGGATAAGTTTACAAAAAGAAAGACAACCTGAACTAGGCATATTGGTATGTTAAGAACACGTTGCAACACAACTTGTTTATAGCCCAGGGAAAAGGATGTGAAATGAGATAGCATTTTTATACACGTATTTGTTTTTTAAGAGCTGCACCAAACTAAAGTAAAAAGATGTGAGCTTTCAGCTTTTGAATCAAAATTATACGAAAGGATGATAAATAAATCATTTGAAAAATTCCAGCAAATAAAAAATAAAGGTAACAACGAAACAAACAAAAAAGATGATCAATGCCGTATGTTCAAAAAGAAAGAACAAACCGAGGCAAAGATCTAGACATACCAGATATATATATTGAAGATCGCAAAGGTCCTGACTTGATACTGGTATTTCAAAAAATGGTGGGTAAAACAAGGTTTCATGGCACCAAACCTTCCTAATCATTTTGATCTTAGGGTTCAATAATAAAACATCACACGGCTATGAGGCATAAGGTAAGGATAGTGACATGATCACATGTCAGTCCAAGAAATAACCAAAACTTTATTGAACATTGCAAATTACTTTTTTTTAAAAAATTTCCTGATATTCTAAAGGGCAAAATAAAATCAGTCGATACAAAAAAAAGAAAATAAAAAAACAAAGAAAAAGATAATACAAAGAAAGAACACAAAACGATCAAACTGCAATCAACAATCGAAACTCAAGTTGTAACAAGAGGGAACTCTTGTGCACCGAAAGAGTAAGCAGTTAAGAATTCCAGTTCACCTGTCCCGTAACCAACAATCAGTTCTAGAAATTAGAAGTACACCAAAGATCAAGGTAATAAAGTATGCTACGCCTGACGCGCATTTTCTTATCCAATACTTGTCAGGGGCGCTCTACATACCTTAACATAAAATACCAAACACTTATCGAAAATGAAGATCATAGAACAATGGTAAATTCCAAATATGTCGAAACATAAATTGTTTCAAATAATTCCTGACCTTTTCTGCCATAAACCATAGGATCCGATGGCAAACTGTAATTAAACCCAAATCCCATCAATTCTGGAAAAATCAGAGTAGAATCTTTAAGATTTTAAATCTTTGTACTTTATCACTACATTTAAGCTGACACTAACTTGTAATTGTATTTCCTAGAAGTAGTTGTTAATCGGCTTAAATTGCTATTTTAGGAATTTATTGTAAGCAAAGTAAAATACGAATGTTCCACAAATCTAGTAATTAAGGTCCATAGAACATTTCGACGTGATTCGCTATTGATGAGCAATAAAGTTAAAACCGAAACAAAAATATCCTTAATTGAGTATAGAGAGCATTTAATTTGTACATGTTGATATTTTAATCTCATTTACGGTGAGATTTCAACGTCAAAGACGTTTGTACTAAAGAAAATAAAGAGAAGATGAAAGTTATAAGCGTGGAATTTTACTGTAATTTTGGTTAGAACATCTGTGACCACAACTTAAATTTGGTTTAACCAACCATTTATTTTGAAATACCTGTTAAAAGTCAGGACCATTGCGATCTTCGATTTCTCCGGTGTGTCTTTGCTTTGTTTTTTCTTTTCTTCTTGGACATTTGAGATGAATCATCCCATTACCATTATTTGACTACTACACGGTGCTCTGAGCTATCTTGGGCTTAGGCAAAACAGTCAAGATAAACCCTTTGTGTTACAACCCGTCCGATTTAACTATGGACTTTTGATTTAGTGTTCAAACACAAAAATGAAAATGTACGTCGTCATGAACAAGCCAATTGGTAACAAAAACCGCAAATCGTCACAGTAGGAAAACCCAATCAGATGGAAGCCGTGTTCAACGCCAGTCATGTATTTAGTTAACTTTCTACTACAACTCGCGACAAGAAAAGAGTTAAATTTTGTGCGTCAGGGGGTTATCCATACTTTAAAGGCAGATTCATAAATATAAGCTGACCAATATGACTGTACACCATTTGACAAGGTTTATTTCGGCTAGTCAACATCCATCTTCCTAAAGAAAAGTATGATAATTACCAGTGATGAGCAATAGGCACAAGAGAGAAGGGAAATTCCCCAGTTTGGTATTTTTGTTTTTATTGTTCTATGCTTTTCATACTCGTATAGTTTTTGGCATTTTCAATATTTTTAGTAGAGGGCCTCTGATGAGTCTTGAATAGACGAAACGCGTGTCATTTTTATTTCGAACACCCGTGAAGGTAAGTATTGCTGGTGGAGTTTTAATTCCCCGAGGTTATCCATCTCCGGCACCAGCACTTTTGTTTTGGAGAACACATCAAAGCTTTAAATTATCCGTTTAAATTTCAAATTTGTCTAAACCCTTAGGTTCTTCCTACCCCAGACATAGGTTGATCATCTAAGTTATAATTTGGTTCCCCAGTTTGGTATTTTTGGCTTTATTGTTCTATGCTCTTCATAATCATATAGTGTTTGGCATTTTCAATATTGTTGGTAGAGCGCCTCTGATGAGTCTTGAATAGATGAAACGCGCGTCAGGCGTAGCAAAATTTATTGTCTGGAACTTTGTTGTCATTTTTATTTCCCATATAATTATAAAGGTCACTATGACGAAGATGGCATTGATATAATTGTAGCAAGCTAACATCAAGTTAGAGACAAACTAAGAAAATGTAGTGGCGAAGAGAAAAAAAAAGAGAAAAGAAGGATTTTTTCAACAGGGTGACAAAACTATGAAATCATCTGCCGAAAAAGAATGACCAAAATCAGGCAGTTACTCAAGGCAACGCATCACAAAAGGAGTGCGGAGAAGAAGTTAAATAAACGTGCTTCCAAAATCAGCGATACTTAAAATGATACAGTATTTTTTTATATCTTTAATTAAAAATTGGAAGGCCGCAACCAAATATTTCGAAAGAGCAAATTTGAAACAATGAACAAGGAAACAAAAACAGAAACCGACTATGTGGTTTACAAGAAACTATAAACTTTTTAGCACAATTTTGAAAATTAACAACAGGAAAAATTCTAACACAAAGTACCAAGGTTATCATGAGTGTCAACAAAACTGAAAAAAATCGTTAAGAATATGTCAAATATGGTACAGGAATACTATACAAAGATTCAATGATATTCCAATGGGAGACATCGGAATCCAGCATTTTTTAAGAATGCATGACGTCTTTAACTTAAAAGTTCTTCAGTAAGACAAGCTTGGAAAAAAAACCTTGTGGTATGGTCACAACATCAACATCATACCAGCCTGTTCTTGGTTCAGATATCTCCCGTGGTTTGAACACCTAGCTTTGTCTGACAAAAAGGACACCCGGTCTCTTCCCGCTTCCATGGCCCCAAGTCTGATATCAACTATGTAAACAACACGCAATTTGAAAACATCTTGAATACGGCAATGCATACAAATTTATCGTGATAAAAACCTGTCTTTAAAATGAGATCTAGAATGCATGCATGCAAAAAGCAAACAGCTACATGTTTTCAATTCACTAAAGGATAATAAACAAACATAAAATCCCTGAATGAAAATTTCAATTTATTTGTGAAGCTTACACAAACAATTATAAATTGTTAATGATGCAGAACTTCTTGTTTACTTATACTTTTGAATATTTACAGAGTCTTGTGATAAATTACAAGCAGATAATGGAAAGACTATTAACGAATCGACCTTTTAAAAGGGGATGACAACGTAAAAGATTGGAGGCTAGATTTAGCTATGTCATACCAGAAAGTCACATGATGTGCAACGAAAAACAAAACGGGCGGGGATAAACATACGAATTTTCTTGGAAAGTGACATGGTTTACTCGTGTGCCTAAAAACAAGTAATCCAATGGAAATAAAAAAAGATATATGAGACAAGCAATAGCAACCAAATATAGTACGAATTTGGGATCGAGACCAATGGGGCATTCGCATGTCAAAAGTCCGAAATGACAATAACAAAACCAGTAAATTTAAACACGAACATGAACAGCACGAAGAAACACACAACTCAAGTCGTAACGAGAGTGAACTCATGTGCCTGTGAATAGTAAGCAGTTTATGCTTGCAATAGCAAGACCGTCGTAAGTACTTTGAGAATGAACTACTTTCTTCAGCAGAATTTGAACCAAAATAACTAAACGGAGGAAGCAAACCAAAGGTATCAAAACAACCCCTTCCCTTTCAAAATAAGTTTAAAGTCTAATACTATGACCTTTGAAATTTACAGCTAAATAAAGGTATGGATTGGGTGCTGTATTGTGAAACTTTCTTTTGCTCTTTTTGGCTGTTTTGTTAAATTTTTGCCATTATTTTCTTTGTTTTGAAATCCGTCTTATACTAGTATCCAAAGAGAAAACCCATCTGTCATGGTTGGAATCATATCTTTAAGTACATTCGACCTTCATAAACAATTTAAGAACATATTTACGTTGTTATTGGTTTCTTATAAGACCCTGCTAGGGAGTCATTTTATTATTTATACATTGGTCTCACCATTAATCGAATTAATCGTTCGTTAATTATTTTCAATTATTTCTGACAATGTTGTTATACCAAAGGAAAAGGAACGATTAATTTTTTATTTATGATTGATTTGCATTACTTGGTTGACTCTATTAAGGTGATATTAAATAGGGGAAAATTGCGTTGGAGTTCATTGTCATCCCCGACAACACCCGCGGCCGGGACTTCCGCGGAGAAATTTATTCCCCCGACGACACCCGCGGCCGGGACTTCCGCGGAGAAATTTAATTTCCCCATAGGTCCCGTCGCCAGTCTTTCTGGGGACGAAAAAGTATTTTCCCCGCAAGACCAGCAGCCGGGGCTTCCGCGGAGAAATTTATTTCCCCGTCAACACCCGCGACCGGGACTTCCGCGGAGAAATTTATTCCCCCGACAACACCCGCGGCCGGGACTTATCAAAAATATAGATTTTTTTATCCAGCGTCAGCTATACTTTACATGTATGTTCATCTTATTTCTGATGGGATATTGTGGCATTAGGGTTGTACATTGCATGGAGGTCAATGGAAACCAGATTTTATAAAGGAAACCGCCTATTTTTTTTTAAACTACATAGTAATCTACTTTTTTAAACTATAAATAAGAGTACATTTCTGTTATCAAGGCAACCCTATCTTCATTATATGTGTGCTGAATATAAAAAGTGAAACTGTACCCAGAAATGTATCTTCAAATAAAATTTCCTGTGAAAATGTCGGGTTGTGATAAGATTCGTCATACATGTTCAGGTGTTAAAAATCATAGAATTGAAAATATGTTTTAACAAATCTAACAGAACTTTTTAATCAAGCTTTACATAAACTCTTAACATGTTTTCTTTTTGTCTCTAAACTGTCCGTCGTTGAAAATGCAACTTTGTAATGTAGTTTTAACATAAAGCTTTGAAGAAGAAAAATGAGCAACATTATCAAACATGGTTTCAGAGGATTTAACAACAGGCAGGTGTTTTCGCTTTGTACTATATTTTGCTACATATAAAAATAGAGCATTTTTGTCATGATATGCTGTTGATCATATTGTAACGCCATTTTTGCCATTTCATTGTTTTGTGGGATTCACTCCTAAAGTAGTTTTCTTTGACGCATACAAATCCCCATTTTCAATTCATTTCGCGTCACCAGTTGCACAAAGTGATTGTTAAACAGTTATAAAAATAGGATAATTATATTAATCATCAATTTAATTGTCTATAAATGTTTAATAATGATAGTTCATTGACTGCCATTGATTTGGTTAGTAAACATGCTTCATCATTTTTTTCTGGGCGATAATTCTTATGTTTATTCAGCTTTAATGTTCAAATACTAGAAGTTAACCAAATTGTTTGAAGTTCATTTTTCCGAATACATGAATAATGCTGTGTTTTAAGTATTTTGAAAAACTGTCTTTTTTTAAAAATAATAACCATGGTCAACGCTTTGTTATGATGAAAAAGTCACAGTAGGGCATTTTACCCACAACTCACTGTCACTGTAGAATTTAACTCAAAGGTTAAAAGAAAAGGTAAAAACCACGGTAGGTCCCGTGTCCGGCGACAGGATTGTTTTTTCGAGAGGGATTTACAATTGTCCTGGTTTTTTTAAGAGAATAATCAATAAAAATGTAAACTTTGGTGATATTTAGTGATTTTTAACTGAAAGCGAAGAAAAAATGCTACCAACGGGTAGGCATATTTTAGTATTATCATATTGTATAACAACACCAATTCCTATTAAAAAAAATGTGATTCCTAAATAAAATTGTGGACTGTTTTTTTTATTTTTTACCTTTTTGCATTTTCCGCCCCTTAAAAGACAAATATATTGAACGAGATTGCTAACCATTATAAGTGAACATCATTGTTATATTATGGCATCCTGAACATTGATGCCGAAAAGTTGCGTCTTACATATTTTTAAATTAAAATAAATACATGTCCAGGCTTTTTCAAGAGGCGTCCAGGTTTTTGCAAGAGAGGTCCAGGTTTTTTCATACTTTAGATAGACAAGTTGTGCGAGTTGTTTACCTCTTAAATCATATTTTAAAAGACATTGTATGTTGTTTAAAAAAATAAGAATACGGTACTATCATTTCAAGGGTTTTGAACAAGAATACGTCAGTTAAAGTCAAGAATTCAAACTTATATAGCCTATATAAACAGGCAGGCACATATAATTTACGCCTACAACCAGAACCCATTAATCTATTGTCTAAGCATAACTACCAACTGTTATAAATTGAAAAAAGCCTCCTTGAATCATTGGCTGGAAACAAAATGTTTGTGTTGCGACAAGCAGAAAATGCTTACAGTTCCTGGGCCACCTTCTTTTAATTTGACTTGTAGCTGTTTCTTGGATGTGTTTGTTTGTATCATAGAGTCGTCTGCTGTTTTATCAAGGATTATATAGGACTCGAATGTCCTTTCAGTACGTCTTAATTTTTACGCATATGTATTATTTCAACAAAAAAACTTCACATGTGCAAGAATATGCTCCCGTGCGGGACCTGGGAGGCGACTGTAATGTGTGCCACAGGTGGTTGAATGGGGCAGCCCTGTCATAATAAATGCCGGTTCATCAGGCTATACAAATGCGGAAACTTGACCGTAAACCATATTGGACCAATGTACGTAGAGAGTTCCAAGGTTCGTGCACGTAAAATATCCCATTGTGCACCGCCACAGGCTTAATTTTCCGCACCTACCCACCTCTTCCCTTTTCCAGTGATCTTCAAAATTTACAGATCCTTTGTTTCCCACTCCAACCCCGCTTCTCTCTCTCAGTGAGTATAGGTTCAAACAGGATTCAGCATCGCCATATAAAGGATGGTTATGTGAAACTTGGTAAGAGTTGGCTATATCCCACACAGGTAGATGTTCCATCTAGTATGACCTCATTTCGGGTAAGGGTTCGTCATTGTCAGTCACCATATGGAAGGGTTCCAAATTGTGCGAAACTTTTCAGGAAGGATTTCGTCACTTTCTGGATGCATTGGCCTATGATGCGTTAAGGGTACATTGGCCTATCTTGTGAGTTGGTTCGTTTTACTTCTGGTTTGTGGTCATGCATGGGTGGGTCCTTTGAATGACATACATGGGTCTGTGTCCTGGGTTGGTCTACAGAATTCATTTTGGTGTTTCAATTAGCTCTTGTCCTGCTGATTATGACTGAAATAGTGTCGACTGAACATAAAACAAACATAAGAGTATGAGATTCAAATGCTATTTAAGTTTCTGTATCTTTACATACATATGCATACGTTAAGGGGTTCCAATATCTCATATTCCCTAATGTTTTTATCAAATATCCCGTATCCAAAATAGAAGTTTTTTCTTATCCCATATCCCTGTAAATAGAATATATTCAAATATTATATATCCCAGTTTGTTTTGCCTCAAATATCCCGTATCTCCAAGGGAATACATATGTAAATATCCCATATTCCAAAACACCCTTAAACTCTTGAAATAACAGAATGCACCAGTGGAATATGCTCCTTTTGTATTTTTTTGTTTCTGACATGCATGTAGATTTTATAGTTTCAAAGACTTGAAAAGGCACAAAACAAGATTGCAACTTTCAAAATTTTGCCCACCGTAACAATCGCTCTTTTTGACCGGCAATTTATTAAAGCACATCAAGAAAGTCACAAATGTACAAATGTACCATAAAACTAATTTTGTCAAATTACTAATTTAGTCTTCAAAGATAATGCATTTGGGCAGCCTACTTATGCTTTAAAGTTAGTAACAAACTTGATATTTGCATGTAATGTGTTTAAATGTATGTTTATTGAGTAAAAGGGATATTAGTTTCCTTTTAAGTCGTATAGTTTCCACAAAACCTAGTGCCTCTCTTTAGTCAAAACTTTCAAAAAACCAGGACACCACTCGAAAAAACCGGACAAGTTGTTGTGCCTCTCGAAAAAACCTGGTCAATTTTAATAAATCATTAACTGATGCTTTTTTTATGGACTTTTTTGGAAGAAAAGTAATAATTCGGACATTTTGAATACTTTTATTCCTCTTTTTTGTTTTGTTTCACTTACAATTGAGAATTTAAGCATTTTTTTGTAAACGGACAGGCGAAAAAACCTGGACCTCTCTCGAAAAAACTGGACAATGCCTCTCGAAAAAACATTCCTGTCGCCGGACACGGGACCTACCGTGGATACGTTCCACCTAGTAGAGAAAAGACTTAGAATTATACCTAATATTTAGTTGAGCTGATAAACCAAACACCAATATCGTCTGAAACTACCGACCAAACTTCACAGAGACAATAAACAAACAACGATTAATCAATCTCAAGGTGAGACCATTATTTATCTATCATATGTTGTTTGATCAGTGTTGGTTTTTTTCATAATTTGTTAATGCATTTATCCCTCAAATAATAGAAAAAGGATCAAACGCACCATTGAACAAATAAAAGTCGAATTTTATATGCAGATGAATATTGAAATCGTGTAACCACATTTAAAGGATAAAAAAAATAATTGCCTTTAAAATGCAATTACACCTACATGACCTATACCAAATAATTCTTATACTTACTTATATATGAGCCTCAGTTCAACAATTTTTTAATTACTATTAAAATCAAAACTGGCAATTGCATCCAAAATAAAATCATCAACATGATCAAGGAGTTAGTTAGTTAGTTAGTTAGTTAGTTAGCTTTTTACAATGATAAAAAGGTGAAATTGGTTCATAGAACCTGAATGCCACGACCATTGCCTAGTACAAAGATAATTTAATTCCAAAACAATACCGGTGTATAGAAAAACATATTTTTTTAAATAAAATTATCTTCAATAAATCAGGTTGTTTCTAATAAATGTATTGTTATTGTGTTAATTTTTATTGCTTTTATCGTTGTGTCCTTTTATACGAATAACTTTTATGTTAAATTCGTACTCTTTTGACACCTTAATAATGGAAGGAAAAATGATTTATATTAAAAATTAACCAACAATAAATAATGGTGATGTCGTAAAATTTGTGTTTTTCTAATTTCAACCCATTTTTTACTGTCGTAAAAGCTTGAGACAAATTGACCGAGAGATTCCGAATAGCGAAATGGATTCCGGATATTGGAACAATACGTCTTAATACAATCCTGATCACTCTAACAAGTCTAGCCTAAGTGTTACAAATGTTTTGTTGAAAATTTTAACGTCAAACCATGAGTACAAGTCATATAATTTCCTCACTTGCTTTTATCCAATCTAATGGATTCACAAATCTATTCATAAGGCACAAGTGAAACTTAATGCAAAATCAGTTTGCTTGGTAGGACATCGGATGGCCGGAATGTTCTCTTTTATCGAGTGATGACGGTGTTGTTACCAAAACCGGATGTAGCTATAATGACTCCAGAAAACAGCAGTATTGTTATTTCTTTGTAAATAATAAAAAGTTGTATATTTATGAATTAAGTTTACAAAGCCTTTACATCATTTTAGGTCACATTGGTATAAAAAGGACTATTCACCTCAAACATAGTATAAACTTTAGCTGAATTATTGCGTTACTACGTTGCAGAGAAAAATTGACTTTGTAACGACGGGTTCGATTAAATATACATAAAATGTTGACGAAGTGGCGATGGGAAATAAGGCAAATATAGTAAAAACCTTTTACCTGGCACTACAAAATGAAGGGATCTTCATAATTAAAGAGATGGAAAATTTCATCTTCATAATTAAAGAAATGGAAAATTTCATTTTCATAAGTGAAGAATATATTAATTCAATCATAGATCTGTATATTAAATAGATTTGCAAATTGGTGAAATCTCACAATATCTCATGCCAATAAACGAGATTTCATACAAAATAAACAATTTTAAAAGTTCCACTTTATACTGTAATATCTCAAAAGCCATTTAAGATTTTTACATTATTCTTTTTTACAGCCATCCTCAAATGTTTAAAGATTTTACTTGTGTTAAAATAACTTCTATAACATTTGGCACTTTAGAGGAGTTTCGAAAGAGCCCATACTACCATACTAGTTTTTATGAAAATACAATATTTTACAAAATTTTCATTAAGTTTTCACTTTAAATTGTCACAAAATCTTTATTTCTCAACCAAATAAAATAAAATTTTCACACAGATATTCCTTAATCTTTTCTCTGTTTAATGCAATTTATTCTGATTAATTCCATAGAAAGGCATTGAAGTAGTTTAAAAAATAAACCAACTCTCATTTATCAACCAATGATATTTTCACACATATACTGGACAATTAACAAGTTGCAAATCTATTTAATATACAGGTCTATGATTCAATCAAAACCACTTGTACGGGTTCCGGGCGGCGAATAAGCTTGTCGTTAAAAGTCTACAAAAAGAGCGCTCACAAACCTGACATCGGATCAAGCCGCTTTGTCTACAAAGCGACTGGGATACATGTCAATGTGGTAGAATAAGACAGCCATGTCATAATGAATGCCAAGGTCATTCACTGTGGTGCACCATGGATCCCGCCTTTTATTAACTATCATACATGTAACCATCAAATGTAAGGAAAGCTTAATAGAAACCTTTAAAAATATGTATGTCAACAATAAGGGAGCAACCATTTGATTTTTATTAGGGGGCTATGGATATTTTCTTCGTCATGCTTTATTATTTTCGGAAAAGCCTGAGCCTGGATATTTTTTTGGCGCATTAGCGCGTGCCAATTTTTTTTATTTTTAAAGCTATTTTAAAATTTTCAGCCAAAACTATCATCCTGCCTTTTTTTCTATTCAAAACACTGTTCTGTCTTTTTATTTCTTGATTTTTGCCATCCTGCCTTTTTATTTCAAATTTCACCATAGCCCTCACCACCCCCCCCCCCACCATAGAATTCAAATGGTCGGTCCTTAACTAAATTTACTGTGTAGTATATTTCAATGCAATTTGTCTTCATTGAGATCTATCTGGGTCTTTTAAACATTATTTTTAAAGTATTTCACTTGGGTTTTTTTTTTTACAGTCATGACAGTATCAGACAATAAAAGCTATTTCAGCATTACATTTTAATGAAGTTTGTCTGAATAAATTGTGCTTTTAAATTTAATACTTTTTTGAAACTACAGACGGCAGTAAAATTGTAAAACCATATTCCAAATTTTTAGTCACGATTTTATTTACAAATGTATAATGACTCAGTAATATTAAACAAATCAAAGTAACCAAGTACAAATAATGCAACAAAGAATGCTGATTTTTGAATAGAGAGTTTTGGTCTAAATAAGCCTTTCGTGAGCAAGTTTGAAACCCGATCACTTGTAAAGTCAATCACAGAGTACGTCTGACATTTTGGCATTGAAATATTCATGTATGGCTTTTACAAAACTCCAGCCCGTACTTTATACAGAAAGCATTTAATATTAAACAGATCCATTAGAGGAAAATTTAACAATATTGCTTAATTTAGATCATTATTTAACCGGTAATTATCTTGCAGGGGAATCTCCTTTGAGACTTCCATAGAAAATTAATCTTCCCAATCTAATAACAGCAACACAGCCCGAGACATAGTACCAGTATTTGCAGAAACAATAAATTTCCTTAGAGGGAACGGTGCAAATATCCATGCATCAATGTCGAAAGGATAAACATGCTTAGCAAACTGATTTAGCATCTATAGGGGTAATCTATAATTGATTTGAAATAAATATCAGTTGTCTATGGTGTTTGATACATGATGTTGACTCTTATGTATAATTAAAATATTGTAAAGTGATATCAGTAGTTTAAGGTAATGAATACCTTTCTGGACCACTGGCGCAAAAAATAAAATAGATTGAATCAACAAAGTCCAAGGTTGTCGTTCAGGCTAAACACTTGGTACACATATAATTTTGACTCATCTGAGTTAAATGTGAAAACTTTCACGTGGAATTCATCCCAATAGAGATTATATGTAAAACTCAAAGGATGTTTCTCTCAGCCAAATAAGCGCTTACATTTACATGCTTTAAGCTGGAATTTCAGGTGACAATAAATTTGAAAGAAAAACATTTGTCTTCTGTATATTGTGCTTTTGCTGTGCTTATCACTGTGCTTTCAAGATATGTAATTTAATGCATGTAACTATTTTGGTTGTCATACTTGTACATTGACAACATAATACACATTTAAGGATGACGGAGGGTCAGCTTTTGAGATTTTTTACATTTTTTTCTTTTTCGGAATCCTCTGGTTTTTTCCATCAAAATAAGGCAAACAATTTTGTATGGTAACCCCTATTTTTCTTTTGTGTAATGTCTTCATTACATCATAAATATATGTTTAACAAATTTATTTTAAATTCTCAATCACTTTTGCAAAGGTTTAAACAGCTAAAATCAGTCAAATCAGAACATTGGAAGGTAAAAACCCAAAAGTATTATACGAAAAGTACTCATACCCGAAAGGTTTGAACAAGGAAACTAAGTTTTGGAGCTTTTTCAAAGAGGAGTAAAGAAACATATCGGTATCAACGGATCATTTAAATGTAACGACCTGCGAAAGGGCAAAGAAAAAATCAACACTTGTTTTTCTTGCGTTTTATTTACAATAGCCAATTCTCTCATTCTTTGAAACCTTGTTTTTAAAAAATGAAGGCAGATTGAGCAAGGGACTTGTATTTATGGTTTGTTGTTTTATTTTTTTTCTAGTGATACTATTAACAAGCGTAGTATACCTTAAACAATAAAAGATGAGACTTTGCTTGATAAATATGAACATGTGATGATTAAATATCATAACATCATCAAGCAAATGATAAAGCTTGTTTACTGATCAAATCATTTGAATGTGAATGTCTTTATTTGCAAAAGCATTATATGCTATAGCACAATTACAGTATATGATAAATCATTAACAGTCAATGAACTATCATTATAAAACATAAATAGACAATAAATTTAAATATAATTATCTTATTTTTATAGCAGTTAAACAATCACTTGCTGCAACTGTTGACGCGAGATGGAAGGAATATAGTGACTTATATGCGTCAAACAAAATTACTTAAGAAGTGATAACAACATAACAATGATATAAGAAGCAAGTTGCTCTACTTTTTATATCAAGCAAAAATTCCACCTGAGTCATCTTCAGAAGACTTTTCTAAAACTGGTCAGCTCACAGCTCTATTAAAGTTTGAGACAGTCCATGTTAGCTGCACCATTTGTGAGCAGTTTAACTTCATCGGTTATAAACTGTAAGGCAGACAAACTATGTGTCAGGGTGTAGGCTAGTTTAAGAACAATCACCGGTTTACAACGGACCAGGGCGTAGGCTAGTTTAAGAACAATCACCGGTTTACAACGGACCATAATTAAAGTTTGCAATGGAAAAGAGAGGTTTGGCGCCATTACATCTGGTTAAAGTCACTATTTTTTCTTTAAAACGCTTGTATCTAGTCAGCATCACTCCGTTGTTCAATTTTTCCATTATAACTGTCTTTAGTTATCTTATTATTTTCGTTCTAATATTTTAGATTTATCCTTCAAGTTAGAAAGTTTTGTTATAACCTTTATTTATATAATTGGTATAATAATAGGTGAGCCACTGTCCATCACTGATGAACATATTTGAATTATGTAATATGACTAAAGTTTTCAACATATGAGTTTTTTTATACTTACACCATTCTGATTTAAAAGTACAATGTCTTTTTATTTTGCTATGCTAGTAACGCTGTGAAATATTGTCTTGAGTGGCATTCACTCCTATGATGAAGTCCAAGGACGGAATAAAACGCTTGAGAGATATGAAATTTTGTCCTCTAGATTTCTCAGTGTTACGTATGGCAGGGTGGACAAAATTTCATAGGACACTATTTTGTTTTACATTCATTCGCATTATATATGTGCATTTAAAGTGGAACAATCAGTGGAACGGGTCTTGACGGCCTGTAAAACAAGAAGGGACTGAAAAGGGTCGGGCAATTAAGTTAACAGTATGGGATCCTATCGAGGATCATATTAGCTATAGAAATTACAACCCAGCTCTTATTCTGTAAAGCTGTTCTTTTACTCCCAAATGTTTTCGCCTTTGATTATAATTGAATATACTAGCATGTTTAGTTTGGAATGAGCGGAAAATTAGATAACAATTGTAAATTACGTATTTGTAAAAAAAAGCTAGTCTAACGATTATGAGTTATTCAAAATAATATTCATTTAAACAAATCTACTTCCCACGTCTACTTATTTTGTAATGTTTTTATAAATTCTCACCACTTTTCTTAAACATTTCCCCAATTTAACATGTTACTGTACTTTTGTTATTTTAAACTATTTGATTTGTTATATAATACTTAAAGACAATCATGGAAATTGAAAACTATACGGGATGTAATAAAAAAGGGATAGCATATCAATCATATCATATATGTTTCAAGCAGGAAGTGGTTATTATTGCATTGCACCTAAAATGCGAAAACAATAGTCAAAACTGATGTATTAAAGTACAAACACCAACTCAATGGTTTTTCACAGAAAAGCAGATTGCTATATAGATTAAAAACGAAACTTATGATTAGAATTTACAAAAATGTTTTGAAAATAGTAGGCCTTAGTACAAAGTTTAAATGATATAGTTTCTTTAAGTCAAGAGTGGCTTTAACAATTTCTCCACTAGCTCCAAGATAATTTTTTTTCAACATGCGGTTCTGGCAAGCGTGTTGAAATAAAAAATAAATATCGAGTCGTGGACAAACTATTTAATCAATCCACTTCTTTTTGAGACACCTGTTTCTATAATTTCCGTTTGTTAAATTCAAAATTGTTTAAAACACCAACTTTCTTTCCTTGTACTGCACATGGTCGATATCTTCTGTGCTGGATTTGGCTTTCATGTTAAACTTTTTTGGTTTCGAGTACTTTTCGTTGTTCAATACTTTTGGGTTTTGACCTTCCAGTGTTTTGATTCAAATGCTGCTGATGAGAGGTTACTCCTTGAAATATGCATATACAGCATAACCAAATTACCCGTTTCATACCCGTTTCGGTATTTGTATTTTGTTTTTAAACGTTAGAAATTTGAAATGGCGGGGAATTCACAATGAAATTTATTTAACACCCGCTGATTAAATTGATGCGTGCAATTTAACCACTCGGTTGTCGCTGTTATGATTGGAAGAAAAAGAGTACTTTTTTAACGCACACACACATCTAAATAGCTCGGACAATTTGCATTGGGGTAGTGAATAAGAAATAATAAAGAATACATCATGATTACACATATTCTTTATGATTTTCTATGTTTAAAAATTATCTCTTTCTCGTGAATCTATTTAGAAAAATCCTCAATATAAAACAAAGACGATATATAACAAACCTATATAAAAGCAAACAAGATATTTTTTTACAAGATATTTTTTTTTATTAAGCTAATCACAGCGCCCAGCATTGAGCATATTAATTATACAATTAAACATAATAACAGTATCAAAAGAAGAAAACATAGAAATAAAGTTAATTGTTAGTCATTGGAATAAATATCATCATAAAATAATAATTGAAAGTATGAACTTAAGAAAACAGTAAACTTAAAAAAAAATTACATGTAAAATGGTTTATTTTATAGTGTCGATCACTGCCTCCAGGAAATCTGCACTGACAAGTATTATTGTTATATAATATTGTTTAGTTTTGGTCTAAACTATTTCTTTTTTGATAAATGATATAAAGATAATTAAATAGATATTTTATGACAACTTTGTCTTCTGATGACATAATCCATATAAATTTATTTTCATCTGAAAGTTGTTGAATATTTTTATTATGTTTATATAATAATGATAAAAAATTATTACGTTCTTGATTGTATTGACTACATTTCAGTAGGAAGTGAATCTCATCTTCTACTCCCGACTTACATATAGTGCAGATACGATCGTTTACCTGTTGACCTATGTAACGACCTTTTTCAATTTGAAGAGGATGGTCACTGATTCTTAATTTTGCCAAAGTTTGTCTTTGTTCAGTGCTCCCTACTAAGAGATATGGTTCAAACTTAAAATTTGATTTAAATTTTCTATATTGCCTTAATTTATTTCCACTATGGGGGTTTTTCCTAGAATCATTACATAATTTTGATTTCCATATGTTACAAAACTTAGTAAATAGTTTTGATTTTACTATATTTATTATGTAGTTTAGTTTAAAATTGTCTGGGTTAGTAAAAATATGTTCAAGGTTTAAATATTTAAAAATATCATGCACACATCTAACCCAAGAGTCTTTATTCTCTTTAGCCATATTCTCTGAAGCTTTAAAAGCTTCATACATCAAGGAATTTTCTTGATTATCTGACTTTATAATATGACACCAATATTTGATCATATTAAGTAGTATATGATAGAGGATTGGAACACTGCCCAATTCTCCCCTACATCCATCATTTGATGCATGTTTTCTTACACCAAGTACATATTTACAAAATTTAGTATGAAGTTTTTCCATATTTAAATAATCAATTTCTTTACTAATGTACTTGTCTATATCATTTCCATATTTCATTGAAGAAAAACACCCCCATATATCTGATGCATAAAGTAAAACTGGCCTGATAGTGTGGTTAAAAATATGTAATAATATTTTGGCATTTGGTTTAACATTTACAAAAGACTTTCTAAATTTAAAGAGTGCTTTAGCACCTCTATTATACAGTTGACATTTTTGTACAAAAGTTTCGTGATGTACAATAATGCCAGAAGAGCAAAATTAGAATTGAAAACAATATTTCTGAATAAAGGGTTTATATATATATATATATTTTTAATCACATGGGAACTTTTGATTTATCACAGGAAAAAAGTAAAGGGAAATTTAAGTGATCAGCAACATTTAAAAACAATTCAGCTAGAACCTCTATGTAGCTACATGTACTTATGAAGACGAAGGCTTTCGTGAGAGCGATGTATTTGGTGGCCTCTGGACAGGCAAACTCAAGTGGATTTGGTTCATGAGTTAAACAACTGGTTCCTCTCAGTCACTCGACTTTCAATATCTATTTATTGGGTAATCATCCTATTGAGAATGAAAACAGAAAGTATAAAACAAGTTAGTTCGTGGTTTATTCCATGTTCAGTCTCCTCATGAATGCGCATGACGAAATCTGTATTTAAATTTATATGCTGCTAGAGAAAGCAGGAACTACTTATCACTTATCTGGATCACCTAGGTTCACTCTCGTTTGACTTGAGTTCACGTTCCAGAATGCGGTTTGGTTGTTATGTGTGTGGTTTGTTTCGGTGTGATGATTTTTTTTGTCTACCGATTTCGTCTTTGTTTTTTCGGTATAATGATGTTTGTTTTCCCGTATTGTTTGAATATCCAAAATATCTTAATCGGGATTAACCCAATTTTACCAAAATGTGGTATTAGTAAAATAAAATATCATTAATTTTTATCTCTTTTAACTTCATAGTTGTTTTTAAATTTATTTTACTACCCTGATGTGTGTTGGTTAAACACTTCTAAGATGTTTTATGGAAAAAAGAATCATTCTACAATTATGCTTAAAGCGATAAATTGACGACGATTCCAAAAAAAAATACCCTCATTTTCACTTTTTTTAATCTTAAATGTTTCCCGTAATGATTATATATTTAAAACGGCAATTTGAACATTTCGGATGACTTCCAGACAATTCTACATTATACAGGAGGAAAAAGAGAAGAGCGAATCAATCACACATCTATCAGGAAGTCTTTACTTTTTGTGATATATTAAAAATGTTTAAAAAAAACGATCAAAATAATACAAACTAATTGTTTTCTGGTGTTTGAAACGCCAATGCATATCAACAGTAAAAACAAAGCTACCGACAAAAATTTTTGCTTCGCCTGACGCACAAGAGGTTGAACCAACGGATTGAAAATGGGAGATAAGAGAATTGTCTTTATGTTTGATATCTTGAAAGTATTAGTTGGATCATAGTTGGATAATCTAAGCATAGAATATTTGTTCTCATATCTATATATCTTATAAGGAAAGAAAAGGCTTAATATAACCCAAAAACTGTAAATGAGGGAAAGAATAAAACGACCGAATTGAGATCAATCTAAAATTTAAAGACGAAAAGACAAAACATTGCATAGACGAACCGGACAAACTGAAACAATTCAAAATTGTAATGCATATGGTCGATATCCTCAGTGCTGGATTTGGCTTTCAAATTTTTATTTTGGTTTTGAGTACCTCTAGCTCAATCTTTTTGGTTTAAGACCTTTCAATGTTTTGATTGAAATGCTGCTGATGAGATGATACTCCTTGAAATATGCATATACAGGCTCAACAGAGACAAATTACTCATTTTTATATAAGTTTTGGTATTTGTATAATAAGGCACCAGTCGGGCATTTGAATGTAAAAAGTCTGAAAGGGCAAGGACATACGTAACTAGTGGATACGAACGCAAACAACACAAAGAAACAGACAACATATAGAAAAATACTAAAACTGACCAACAACGCGAATGTTCTTACTTGGTATAGGCATTCCGAAGAAATAGTGGGTATAATGGTTATCTTTTGCTTGATCTACTTGAACATGAATGCCGCTTCATAAACATTATCATGATAAAGCATGAATGTTTACTAAACAAATAATTAGCATTCAATGAACTGTCATTAATGAAACATTAATAAATAATAAATTGATGATTTATTATATGGTTATAAAAATTTTATTGCACCTAAACAATTGCTTGCTGCAAGTTAATGTGCATTATAAATTGTTATTATGTCTCAAAGTAGTATATATGTGGTAATCATTTATTATTTCTCGGGTGGATTGGTGGATAAGGCGCCACTGCGCAGGTCTGTGACGTCATATCCACTTCCGGTCCGCCATCTTGAATCTTCTGCGCATGTACATCCGCTTCCTGTCGTCCATCTTTGGTCTCGGTGGCCATCTTGGCTCTGGTCGGCCATCTTGGCTCTGGTCGGCCATCTTGATTCCGGTAGTTAAGGGGAGGTAATTCTGCAAAGTCACCGCACGGTTAAAGGCTTGTTACTAAGTTTTTTCATGACCGATTCCTTTCGAGTTTGTTGCATTGTCTTTAGTATGACATTGTCTCTGATGGTTTTCTTTGTGGTCTTCAGTGGTCATTAGAGGCTTGACCATTAGGTGACCATTTGCTATTTTTCATCAAAGATGGATGTTGTCGTGTATCGTTGAAAAGGTCACAAGGTGTAGATGCCATTTCTGAGATGTTTGAGTCGGTAGTGGTCGGTGGTCAGTCAGGGCTTGACAGTAAGGTGATCCCTTTTTCTTCTTGTTGTATACTAAGCATGTAATATGTCATTGTAAAGCTTGTGAGGTCTAGTGTTATATTCTTTCTTTTGTGATAATCTAAGGGAAGTAACTCTTGGTTTCTACTGTGTTTAAAGGTTTGTTTTATCAGGAATTTCTCAGGCTTTGTGGGGTAGGCTTTAGCAACTCTTTCGATCCCTTTTTATAGAGCGTTAGGGATAACAAGTCGATTTTAAGTTTCGATACTTTACTTTGAAAACAGTAATAGACTTAATTTTCCATCTTCGTCTTCTTCACTCTTCTTGTCAGGTCTGAACTGTTTTATTTTCTCATCCAGCAAGTACTTTCTCTTCTCAGTAGTGTATTTCCAAGACTCTTCATGCTCATAATCTTCAACGTGCCTCAGTCGTTTTGCCGTTTGTTTGATCTTCTTGTGGAGTGGATCTCGTGCCATTTCCATTTGCCACATAATGTTATTGACGTAACGATTTTTTAGAGCTTCTCTATAGAGCGGGAGCAAATCTAAATCAGCTTTTGATATTGACTCTTTTTCATGGTGACCTTTTCCATTGATTCATCCACTTTCTTTTCGTGTTTGTCTTTGTAGCTGATCATGACTTGTCAAATAAAGCCATCCCACGGATCGAACTGTTCTCCGGGGTAAGTTTCTTCGTCTCCAGGCAAGTCGTCACTCTTTTCTGATTATTCCGTATCCTCCTCCTCCTCGTCCTCTTCCTCGGTTTCCCATTCCGGGTCCTCCTTCAACATTCCGGTCCCCCCCA
This sequence comes from Arcuatula senhousia, assembly GCA_963971305.1. Classification (NCBI taxonomy): domain Eukaryota; kingdom Metazoa; phylum Mollusca; class Bivalvia; order Mytilida; family Mytilidae; genus Arcuatula; species Arcuatula senhousia. The sequence goes on from OZ020315.1 coordinate 25,956,457, forward strand.
ATTCCTTTGATGCTTCTGTTCTTTGTGTCTCTGAAGATTGAACATCTTTTGGCTTGTGTATCCGCATTCGTCGCAATGGTACATCTTTCCTTCTTGACGTCCGGGTTCTATCTGATGATTTTTTGTTCCGTCCATGTAAATTTATCTATCACTTCTGAAAAGTATAGCATGTTGTTAATAGAGCCCTCATTGTCGGTACGGATAAGATCGGGTCTTGTTAAATTGTCTTTCTTTCTTTTTCACATATAGGCAAAGAATGCATTCCTCAAATTTGCTAAGCTCTTTCTATTGTATGCAAGCTTCCATGCTTTGAATCTACGCCATTCTTAAAATATTTGCTGGCAGTCTATGTACGGCACAATTAAATTTTGTTTCGATTTGTAAAACTTCCTGACCTTACATTTTCGACAAACACGCTCATTTTTAGTATCCCACACGATTCATTATATCTACATGCATCTTGTTTGAATACATGCGAGCCGCTGACAAAATTGCATTTTATCACGTGACTTACTCTTTTTTTCTTCTTGCTCCTTTCCTAGCTCATTTTGCTCTTTTCTTTGCTCATCTTGCTCCTTTCCTGGTTCATTTTAAAAAATCAGTTTCAATTGATAGAAAAATCAGTTAAAGGGGAATAACTCCTAAACGGTTAAACTGACAATTTTGTCCCTGAATTATTAGCTCACCTGGCCAAAGGCCATGTGAGCTATTGCCATCACTTGGCGTCCGTCGTCGTCGTCCGTCGTCGTCGTCGTCGTCGTCGTCCGTCGTCGTTAACTTTTCTTCAAACCTCTTCTCCTCTGAAACGGCTGCACAGATTCAAACCAAATTTGGTCTGGTGGTACTTTAGGGTGTCCCCCACAGAACTGATGTGGGGATTTTTGATTCGTCAAAAAACATGGCCGCCGTTGCTAAAAATAGACCAGGGGGGTCAGACTACTGTTTTTGGCTTGTAAATCAAAAAGTATAAGAGATAGATGAAATCTGATGCCACGCTACTGCTTCAGCATCAAAAGCTCTACAAAAGTCATCATTGAAGTTGTCAGATGACCCCTTATGGGAGTTACGGCCCCTTAAAGGTGAAAAATAGGATTTTTTCATGTTTTTGGCCTATGGAATGAAAACTATTGCAGATAGAGAGAAGCTGTTGCTTGCTTAAATGTTCAGTTCATTTAGCTCTATAAAAGTCTCCATAAGGTCAAAGTTGTCAGATGACCCCTTATAGGGGTTATGGCCCCATAAAGGCAAAAAATAGAGTTTTTGGCCTATAGAATGAAAACTATTGCAGATAGAGAAAAGCTGTTGCTTGCTTAAATGTTCAGCTCGTTTAGCTCTACACAAGCCTCCATAGGGTCGAAGTTGTCAGATGACCCCTTATAGGGGTTACAGCCCCTTAAAGGCAAAAAATAGTGTTTTTGGCCTATAGAATGAAAACTATTGCAGATAGAGAAAAGCTGTTGCTTGCTTAAATGTTCAGCTCATTTAGCTCTACAAAAGTTTCCATAGGGTCAAAGTTGCCAGATGACCCCTTATAGTGGTTACGGCCCCTTAAAGGCAAAAAATAGTGTTTTTGGCCTAAAGAAAGAAAACTTTTGCAGATAGAGAAAAGACGTTGCTTGCTTAAATGTTCAGCTTAATTAGCTCTACAAAAGTCTTTTTTAGGGTTGAAGTTGTCAGATGACCCCTTTAAGGGGTTATGGCCCTTTAAAGGTGAAAAATAGTGTTTTTTGCTTTGGAATGAAAACTATTGCAGATAGAGAAAAGCTTTTTATTGCTTAAACATTCAGCTCATTTAGCTATACAAAAGTCTTTAAAGGGTTGACATTAAGACCAGGTGAGCGATTCAGGCTCCTGAGAGCCTCTTGTTTTTGTAGATCTCAATAAGCTGAACAATTTTGCAATGCTAACTTTTCTTCTAGCACTTACAGTTTTCAAGATAAAGTCCAAAAACTGTAAAAATGGTCAATTTTGACGATTAAGGGGAAATAACTCCTATAAGGAGTCATCCCACAACTTTGACTCAATGAAGAGTTTTGTAGAGCTTTTGATGCTGAAGAGGGTAAGTAGCTTAAGAATTTCTCTATCTCTTATACTTTTTGAGCTTTAAGCTAAAAACATTGGTCTGACCCCCCCCCCCCCCCTGTTCTATTTTTAGTAACGGCGGCCATGTTGGTTGGTCGACTTTCACAAAGGACAAGATATGATAATTGCTAAATTTGGCCCCCTAATTTACCATTTTTTTAAAATAATTGAACTGAAGTTAAATTATTCTAGATCAGTTCTTAGATGATCAAGTTATACTAAAATAACATTATTTTTAATTAAATCTTGTTTATTACGTCACAGTGACGTCATGAAATTATGTGAAAATGGCATTTTTGTGAAAGAAGCAGAGGTACCAATGGGGTATCCGAATGTCAAAAGTCCGAAAGGGAAGAGACTAAACCAGTAAACACAAACAAGAACGGGACAAAAACAGACAACACGTAAAACATGGAAACACAAAACAACTGAATATCAATCAACAACGCGAACTCCAGTCGAAACAAGAGTGAACTCAGGTGCTCCGGAAGAGTAAGCAGTTCCTGCTTGCTATAGCACACCCGTCGCGTTGCCAATAGTCCATTCAGCCTGTCAAATCCAGTAAAGGAAGACAAAACAACACACTATGACAAACCAACATCTGCACTCATCTGAGAGATCGAAATCCCATATTTGTCTATAAGTGCATGATGTCTTCCGTAAAATTTCTTGAGTGAAGACAGCAACCGAGGAGCAACATAACCCTGTGTGAGCAATTTTTGCGTCAGACGTGTCGCTCTGCTAAGGAAATCGATGTAAGTCCCGCACGCTCTGGAGAAACGAATCAATTGAGATACGTAAACTCCATAAGCTGGAGCTGACGGAATATTGCTACACAAGAAGGGGAAGTTGACGATTGGAAAGTTGAAGTCATCACGTTTGTCATAGAGCCTTGTTGAAAGTCTTCCTTGAGAGTCAATTTCGAGATGTAGATCTAAATATGAAGCAGACTTCCTAGAATCCGTTGTGTCCTTTATCTCAAGCTCCTGTGGATATATGAGATGGAGAAAGTCACCAAATCGAGAATTGTTTAGTGAAAGGACAACATCAATATAACGGAACGTGAGGTTGAAAGAGAGAGCTAGTCTACGGTCTTTTTTGTCTAGAAGAGATTGCAAGAAGTCTGCTTCATATGAATGAAGAAACAAATCAGCAAGCAAAGGTGCACAATTAGTGCCCATTGGAATCCCTATTGTTTGCTGAAAAACACGTCCACCAAACTGAACAAATATGTTGTCAATAAGAAAGTTGATCATGTCGATTATTTGGTCTTCTGTAAATTTGTTCTTTTTCTTGGACTCATTGATGACAAAGTAAGTCTTAGTATAATCGACTACAAGAAATTTGTACCTGCGTTTTCCATTCTTTTTGAAAAAGCTGCGTTTAATCAGCTGTGCCAATCGCGATTTCAGTTGTTCATGTGGAATAGAAGTGTAAAGTGTGGAGAAATCGAATGTTTTGATGCTGTTACAAGATGAAACTGAATTAGAGTTAAGAATCTCCATCAGTTCTTTCGAATTCTTCAGGATCCATATTTGATTGACACCATTTCTAGAATAACAACAATCGTAATATTTCTGGAGGCCGGATTTTACTGCCGTAAGTATTGAAGTCAACAAAACTGAAAGAGGTTTAGTTGTACATTTGGATGACCCTGCAATGAAGCGCTGTTTGTATGGATTTTTATGTAATTTGGGAATCCAATACAGGGATGGAATGTCATCATTACTGCCACCAACAGAAAGGCCGAAGGAGGAAATGACAGATTTGTGATTGTCAATGATTTCCTCCTTAGACAGTGTTGTAGCCGTGTATGTGGTGCTGTTGCTGGTACAACCAACCCCCAATTCAGCTGTCAAACAGTCTATATAGTGTTTTTTGCACACAAAAATGATGTTATTTGGTGCTTTGTCTGCAGGTACAACAACATATTTGTCATGTAAGGTGGACAATGTTTTGGCAACATCAGCGTTGCTGAAAATGGATGTTGCCTTAGTGCTAATGTAATCAAAGTACTGAAAGTACTGGTAGCCGGGGTAATATACAGATTTTAAATTGTTTATGTGTAGCAAAAAATTAAAATAAAAAACTACTGTTTGTGTAAAAATGATTTTCACAAGGAAAAAAAGATGTTGAAAATCGAACCAAAATAAAAAGTTGATTTTATGGGCGTGGCCGGTCTTTGGTTCCATGTAGCAATGTAACATTGCAATATATATGAACACCGTTGACAGAATATAACGAGGAATTCAATGAACAAAAATTTCAAAATTGAATGAATAATAAAATTTCTACAGTCGTTTTGTCAATACGCCCATTTTACCCCTTTTTGGCCACAAACCCCAAATACAACACCGTTTTTCCTTCAGTGGATATAATATTAAAGCTTCATAACAATTTGCTGGCCCACTACAACTTAATTTCTCGTGTAAAACTTTTTGCCTCAACAAACTCTAAAACATTGCGTTTTTTGCCCCTTCAACCCTTAATTTCTCAAAACGGTAAGAAATATTTCGACAGAATTTAATTAGGAATTCAATTAATAAAAGAGAATTCTAAAATAGAATAAGTAATAAACGTTGAACAACAGTTTTGTCAATGTACATGTAACGAAGCATCAAAATAGGAATGTTCGCCGTGACGTAAGTTTGAGGTTATATCAATACCATAGACCTGTATATTAAATTTAATGTACAGGTCTATGGCAATACTTTTTAAGTGTGACTGCTCTAGTACTGCTTACCAAATTTCGATTGTATGTCATTTTAAAGTGATAAATTATACAGGAGTTACAGAACAGATTTTGTTGTTGTATTCATCTCAGATGTATGTATAACAATATTATTTTGAGTTTCGAGTTGAACAAAGTCTACATGAGAACATTGGCAACCTTTAGCAATCTTGTTAATTTGTATTCTTTCCTATAGAATGAGAGAAATCTGATGCTTTTAAATTGTTTTAATTGCTTTATACATCAACAAAAGTTTACAATTCAACATAATTATCACAACTTCTAATGGGTTATTCCTCATTTAATTTGAAATATGTGTTTGGTTAGCCTAAAGAATTAAATGTTGCTTGCTCATCGGAAAAAAGTTGTAGTAAACTATATAGAGGAAGTTGTCTGTTGGCCTGCAGAATATAAAATCTACCAAATATACAGATAAGCTGTAGCAAACTATGCTGTACAGAAGTTATCAATTCAGGTTAACCAATGGGTTAACACAAAAAAGTAATAGAAACACACGTTCAAGGTTTTTTTTTATTTGGCATATTGTATATATATGCGTTCGTCCATATCACCAGAAAATACACTTTATTCAGATTCTTTTGCTTCTACCAAATTTAGAAAAGATCGTTTTTGTAGTGCATCTTGAAAATAAATATGTTCAGTGGTTCTAAAATTCGAAAAGTTTGGTTGATTAAAAATTTTCTATGAAAAATTACTTGGTCCAGAAACAATTTTACAGAAAATTTATTTTTAAACCTTATCTTTGCTTATTTTCATCATCAATTGTGGTAATTATGAATAAATTCTTCTTCAAAGAACCGTTTACAGAACCATTTTATCTGATCAATTAAAAAAGATAGGAGGATTTGAACTTTGGGTAAATTATCCTGTCCATCGATGCGTTTTGACACTTAATGAGATGCAAATTAGTGAATATGACATCACTAATGAGATCGGCGAACACTCCTATAAACAAAATATCAATCCGCTTTTGTATTCTTTATTAATCAATTAATACTATCGCTTCAGTCTTACATATACAAAAGTGTACAAATTTGAAAACTAAAAAAATAAGTTTTATTACATAATTTTGCGAGTAAAGCGACGAAAAAAAAAACAGATATGGAAAAGAATTATATTGCAAGCGTGTATTGATATATTTAAATTAGAAGGTTTTTGGTGAACCGCCGGAAAAACCATCTGCAAGCTTTACAGAAAGGCTATCGTAGCTATAGCCGTGGCTAATCGCTAGCGATTACCCCGGCTATAAATCATGCAAATTTTGAGTAGTTTTTGGCAAATTTAACTATGAGCCACACGGAGTACCACAAAGATATTTTTGTGGTCTGTTTCTATATTAAGGTAGCACCATACAAAGGTTGTTTTAGTCCGACCATCACACTTTAAACTAGCATAACTTTCTTATTATTTTACCAATTTTAATAAATGAGACATCATTTGAAAGAGGAAATGTAACCCTTTATGATGATACCTACAAAAATTAACTATAATGTATAACAGATGGAATAACTGTTCAAAATTAAAAATTTCAACACAACTGACTCAAATGAAATTAGCTCTCCTAGCATTACAAATATCTCTTTAACATTGATTTAATCTGAATCAACACAGCATGACCTTCAAAACCGTGTCTCAGAATTTTCCTATCACATTTCATTCTCCAATAAAGCAATATTTTGTGTACAAGGCTTTATTGCATAAGGGGTCACTCTATTCAATGTGCCATAAAATATTTTCTGAAGCTTTAATCTAAAATCTGAGACACGGTTTTGTTGATAATAGACCTTGGAATAACATATCCAAAAACCAGCCACATTGGGGAACTCATGTGTGAGCTAAATTCAATCAAACCTTACTTTTCTCTTGAAAAATGAAAATGGAAAAACCCCAAAAATATCAATTTCCTACTTTGAGCCCCATTTACTAGATCAAATGGCATGATTCTACCATGGGAGCACTGTAGGATTCTTAGATCATCATAAATCAACATTTATTTGACCTGTAAACCTTAGTTTCATCCACACAAACATTAAATATAGCCCAAAATGCACAACCCCCTACACTTAATTCAGAATTTGCGGGAAATATTACATCAAATTGACCTTATCTCAAGTCAGTTGTTAACTGTAAAGGGCAAGACTCCTCCTTCACTGACCAGATGTTTCCACTTTTGATTGTCCATCTTATTCATTTAACTTATTTCACTTCAAATGACTGGTCAAAAGTCATAAAACTTTACAGCTGTTATAGATAAGACCAACCTCCATGGTTTATTGACAGCTTAAATTACATGTGCATTTGTTTTGATTTTTTAATCATCACCATAGCTCATTAATTATTAGGTGTACTGAAAATATTTTTGCACCATTAGATAAAGGACATTTTATAGTATTAAAAAAGTTATAAATTAAAATTTTAATAAAATTTTAGCACTTTTGTATGGTGCTACCTTAAAAATGATTATATACATAAATTATTGTAGTGGTACTTTGTGTGGCTCATAGTTAAATTTGCTGAAAACCACTTTAAAATTGCAGGTTTTTTACAGTTTTTCACCAAATCAGGATTTTTAAGCCACTTTGGGTAATTATTTCAACACCATAATGGAACACTTTAAACGAAATAATGCCGATATAGTAAAGTTAAACTAATTTAAAGTATATATCGCATACTTTTAGCTCATTTTAAGTATTTTAAAATTTGGGGGCAAAATTAGGGCTTTATCATTTCTTGTCCTTTCACAAACCTGGTAGAGTACATCCTAAAGATCAAGTGTACAAAGTTTCAAAGCAATCCCATCAGCGGTTTTAGAGAAGAAGATGTTTGAAAAAAGTTAACGACGGACGACGGACGGACGGACGACGGACGAGGGACGCCTAACGATGACAATAGCTCACCTGACCCGAACTAAAAATCAAAATGCATGTTTGACTTATCAGTTAACAAATTTTAAAGAAATTCCAATGACAGAGAAATAATGGTACATAGGCCATATACCTTCTGAAATATTGTGACCATATTCATGCATATATATGTTAATCTATGTAAAATAAATAAAACTTGATTCTGTTATTACTTTTCACTGCAATAAGCATCAAAACGTACCGTATGATTAAGTTTTATAAATATTAGGGCTGTCAGAAATTTCAAGAAACAGTAGAAAGATCGAAATGCAATGATGTACATTTAGTGTTTAACGCGACGGAACACTAACATCAAGGTTTGTTGTTCGATCTTCGTTTTAAGTACTTTAATGGTCAGGTTTTTCAACTCTCTCTCTCCACACCATTTAAGAGGACGACATTAAGGAACGATGCTAGTCTTTGGAAAGGCTGAAAAAAAAGGTTATTCTGTGTATGCGACGAGCAATAACCAACAAGTTCAAGGTAAAGACCCCATTTCAGAGGTCGACAGGTGGAGGCCCAATAAGGCCACTAATGACCATATTTGCAAACTACAAGCTCGAAAGAGATTTACTTAAGCATTAAGCATGTTAAGCTTGTTTCCAAATCCAGGATAAACAAATAGGTTTAAACTTAACAAGGGAATGTAAAACATTTTCTAACCGTTTCGAAATGTTTTGCTTAACTAACTTTTGTTGTTCTTCACAAGTGATCACGTACGCTAGGTTCAAAAATAAAATGACAAACCAAGAATCTTTGACAACCGTGCAGTTGCCATTCTTATATCATCATGTATATGAAGGTCAATCTTTAAATATTTATGTTTGTACTTCTGCTGAAGAGCATTTCGAGGCGGAAAGCGCAAAATGCAATAAATAATTACTGATAGATTGCAATTTCTTGTCTTAAACATAAACATAATTGGTATCCAAGTAATTGAATTTGTAGACCATCTTCCCTATCGGCTCAGACTTCGTGACATAATTAACTTCTAATTGCGTAAGTCCGTAATTACTCAAACCTAAGAAGAACCGGATGACATTTACCTTCTTGGAATAAAATGAATGGGTCTCGGTTTCTTCCACATCTTGATATACTTCAGTTGGGTAATGTATATTGCAAAGTCCTAATCGTGATTTATGATGATCATACTCAGAGAGTTGTTTATTGGGTCTAGAATACAGAAAGTATGGAGATTCATTCAAGGACAACAACCCTTTAGTTTTGGCTTACACGTGTCCATATTAAAATATAAAGTTGACTTTATTGAGTTAGATTTAGACTGCAAATTTAACGGATCTGTTTGAATGTAATGCATGAATGCTATAAATGAAAACCTAATAACTTTAGACAAAATAACGATTACAAATAAATATCAATAGTATTGAATCCAAACTGTTTAGCTCCTTTTTGAAAGAGTCAACACAAGTTGTGGGGGGATACAAATTTTTATGTAGGTCTCCGATTCTACATTTGTGTTTGTTAGTTACAAGTATAACCATTGACTCTCCAGTGTGTAAATTCTTTACATATATGACTTATGGCATAATGAGGTACAACTAGATGGAGCCTTCCCCGGAAGGCATATGTCGCCTGCGTATCTATGTTTGTTCGCCAAACAGGAAGTAGTTAATTTTCGGGCATAAAATCGCCTTACACTTTATAGTACTATGCGATAAAGCTACATACCAAATATAAAGAGGCTGTGGCATGTAGTTGCCTGCAAAACTGCTACGAAAATTTGTCATCTATGTCAATCATATATAAAACGTTAAGTATTCGTCAAACAGGAAGTAGTTATTTTTGGGGCATAAAATCCCTTTACACCTTATAGTACTATGGGATAATGCTACATACCAAATATCAAGAGGCTGTGGCAAGTAGTTGCCTTGAAAACTGCGACGAAAATTTGGCATCTATGTCCATCTTATATAAAATGTTAAATATTCGTCAAACAGGAAGTAGTTATTTTTCGGGCATAAAATTGCTTTACACCTTATAGTACTATAAGATGAAGCTACATACCAAATATCAAGAGGCTGTGGCATGTAGTTGCCTAGAAAACTGCGACGGAAATTTGGCATCTATGCCCATTATATATAAAACGTTAAGTATTTGTGAAACAGGAAGTAGTTATTTTTCCGGCATAAAATCGCTTTACACCTTATAGTATTATGTGATGAAGCTACATACCAAATATCAAGAAGATGTGGCATGTACACGGCCGTCATTCGGTATCGTGAGTTTTTGACTCGTGAAGGAATCGACAACGGCGGCAAAGTATAGAAAGCTGCTCGTGGAGGGAGGAGGCGACGGTTCGTGGTGGAGGAATTCGGACATTTCAAATAGAAGGTCAGTCTTTTATTCGAATTTTCTTATATTTATATACAAAATATTCAAAAAACAAATATGTCTCACAAAATTAATGAACATTATGAACAAAAGCGAACAAAAAATAAAAATAAAAATGCATTACTTTCTTCAAACGCATGCAAGGCGAATATTTCGTCATCTTTTTTTCTGTAAACAAACATGTTATTCTACGAATTGCGGGTTGCCTTTTGCATAAAACGTTACAAATTTGGTATGTGCGTGTGCAGCATCTTTTGTTTTTACATATTCCACACCATTATAATGATTATAAAATGTATTAATAGGCTAAAAAAATATGCTCGGTACCGAAAAATCGACTCGTGATGAATGGTGTACCGTATTTTTTTGCTCGTGAATTATGCTCGTGATGGAGGAATTTAACGATTATCAAAACTTTGTACCGGCACTAGAATCAATCATAACCTAAATGATATTGCATATAATACTTATATATTTTTTTAACAAATTCGCTTGGGTATTTATTGTCATATTTTTATAACTGTAGATCATGAAAAGAAGAAAGAGCAATAATTATGACAACAGAAAGAGACATTGGGCAATAAAGAGAAGAAAGGTACAAACAACAACACCAGGAGAAAATGGGACGACGACCACAACACCAGTCGAAGACGAGACAGTAACACAAGTTGAAGATGAAACAGCCACGCAAGTCGAAGATGAAACAGTAACACCAGTAGAAGATTAAACAGTAACACCAGTAGAAGATGAAACATCCACACTAGTCGAAGATGAGACAATAACACTAGTCGATGATGGACCAATAACACCAACGGAAAAGACGACACCACAAGTTGAAGATCAGACACAAAAAACAGTTGAAAACAACAAAGATATATGTTCAAAGATAATGGAACTTGCATCCGTCGTTATGCAAGAACTTTCAAGGTTTGGCTTTATTGAATACCTTTTGATGGTATTTACCCTAATAGCACACCAAAAGTTTGACTTTTCTAACATTTGTTTTTTACTGTTTTGTGACGTGCTCAGGTTTTTATCGGTGCCATCAACAACTTTAATGAGATATCCATTCAAGGAAACCCGACTTTTTTGGTATGTTGGAAAGATATTGTTTCATGGTCGGTTTCATAGATTTATGGTGGGATATAAAAACACTCATCTTCAAAAGGCTTTTATGACCCAGGGGAAGCTTTCATAAATTTCGCTATTCCAAGCCGTATACACCTTGAAAGTTTTGACACCCATACTGGAATACAAATCCCGGAAATAACTGGACCAAGAAAGTTCGAGTTTGTGGTAAGAAATGTGGTTTCGACAGACCCGCTTAAATTGTGATGAGCGATTAGACAGTAAAAAGGTCTAGTCAATCATTTCCGCAAAGTAGATCTTTTGCCTTGACATTTCACTGAATATACAATGAAGAACATACAGGTAATAATAACTAAAATAGTAAGCACTTTTACAAACAGCGATATGTAAATGCATGTTTGGCTTCACATATTGAAGAAAATGTTCATTTATGAATTTCATGTTCATTTTTTCAACATATTTATATATTTGTCTGTAATCTTTCTCCAAGTTTTGGTCCGTATTGTATCTAAATTATTAGAGATTGACCACTTATGATCTGTAGATTACCGGAATAACCGTATCTATATATATTTTTTTTTTCAATTTGGATTTACTTTTTGTGCCTACTTAATGGCCGATTTATTGTTTGATCTAACTATTTTTAGGCCATTTTTTACTGGTCACGCTGGCTACTTCACGAGCGATAAATCGTCGCCGCATTCTTCACGAGCAATAACAGCATCTTTTTTTTGGAAAAAATGAATTTTATTACATTTTAATAACTTTTCGTTTCATATTAGCTGTCAAGATGTGGCAAAAATTGTTTTGGATATAATGATATGCTTAAAACGTCATTTTTTGCAATTTAATACATATTTGTATAAAAAATGTCCTTTTTATAACCCCCAAAAATATTGGGTGCAGTAACGCCTTTAATTAATTCTCGAAATTGGTAAAGCTTTTTCGTGTACTTTTTTCCCATTCTACAGAGTAAAAACAATCATTTTGTGAGACAGTTTTATTTTCTTTATTTTTCTTCAAATAACTTTGATATTGAGTAAAATAAATCAACTTTCAGGAAAATTGTAGTTAATGCTCCACCACGAACCATCGCCTCCTCCGTCCACGAGCAGCTTTCTATACTTTGCCGCCGTTGTCGATTCCTTCACGAGTCAAAAACTCACGATACCGAATGACGGCCGTGATGTAGTTGCCTGGAAAACTGCGACGGAAATTTTTGTGACGCCGCAGGACGCAGGACGCAGTACGACGACGCAAGACGACGGATGGTGCCAAAGTAACCCCTATATGTCGCTTCTGCAACACGTTGCAGGCGACATAATGACATTGATCATGTGACTGCCAAAATAAAACTTATAATGGCTATAGAAGTTTGTTAATTTTGAAAAGGTTTCTTTGATTAAAAATTCTGTTAGCTCTGTGTTTTAGACGTTGATTTTTATCTTACAGCATCTGAAAAAATTGTTTATAGTAAATTATTGGTTTAATTTGATAAAAATTACTATACAATAAGTTAAAATGACATTTCTCTGAATCTTTGCAAAAGCGAATCAACTGTATTGCATACTTTATATCGCATGACATATATCGCATTAACCCTCGACCGGTATCACCCTTAGAGCCGCTGGCCTTCATGGTAATATAGATGTCACGATTTTTACAGCATACAGTACATATTTGGACAGTTATATTCAGTATATACAGTTGAGGCCAGTTCTAACATCTCTTTAGAACTGTCAGAAACTGTCAGGAATCTGTTCTAATTCTGTACTGCTGACAGTTCTAGAACTGTTTATGGCAAACCCTGTCCTGCCATAGAACACCTATGGACAGTTCACAGACTTAGAACTGTTCTAAGCCCTGACAGGCCAGAGCCGTGCTAAGTCCATGACAGGCTAGAACTGTTCTGAGTCGCTGACCGGCTAGAACTGTCCCTGACAGGCTATAACTGTTTGAAGTCCCTGAAAATTTTAGAATTTTCGAAGTCAGACTATTTTGAAAAGATTTACACAAATAACAAAGAAATTTTACTGTTAATGGGTTGATTGATTATAGGCAGATTTTTTCCGGGTTTGGGGCGTTTTAATGTAACCACTATAAACAATTAGGTCACTGTGACCATTTTAAAAAAAATACAAATGATTAACGTCCATATCTCGGATACTACATGTTGGGGCTCCATGGAATTTTACCACTAAAATGTGTTTAAGGTAACCTGACACCACGGAGACCACTCAACAGAAATTAGGTCATTACTACATATATTTTTCGCGTTAACAATTTTGGTTAGTTCTTGTAAGGATAAATGAGATTATCGGTGATGCTTTAGCCAAACAGTAAAAAAATCCATACATGAATTCATGTGATAAATATGAATAATAAATGTATACAGGTATGATTATAACATTTTTCTCAGAACAGCAATGAACATATGCATGTAATCATGGGAGGTGGAATAAATACTTATTTCACGACAATGGAAAAACAGTTTTAAAACTTTCAAATGAAAGCTTGCACACACCAAACTCGTAGACCATTTATGATTTGTCACTACTCTGTATGCTACATGACCCTCCTTCTCACCATCAAGACATGTACAGACAGAATACAATTAGAAATGATGCTAAACTAGCTTAGGCTATGAGACATAAACGGCCAAACGTAGGTTTACAATGCTTTCCCCGATACGATTATGCATGAATTAACACACGTTCAGAATCGGTCTTGATATTTGATATCAGATGTGTACAATATGTAAAAAAAAACTTTCCGGAACTCCGCAACTTTACAATTATTTGATAAAAATTCTACGAAATCCGATAGATTTCCGTGAGATAGTTCGACAGACAATTAAATGGCTGACATTGACGTCATTTAGAACTGTCAGCGCTTAGGACAGTTCTAACCTCTCAGGGCGTAGAACAGTTCTAAATATGTCAGGGGATGTCGGGGCAGAGGACAGCTCTACCCTAGAACAGTTTATGACAGCTGCTGCCCAGCTCTAGAACAGTTCTAGAACTGTCAGGAGAGCCGGACAGTAGAGATGTTAGAACAGATCTCAACTGTATATTATAGATGACATTGTATATCATAAACTTTTACATTTCAATAGCCGTGTACTTCAATTTTTGTACCCTGCCGCAGCGCGACAGAGGGACCTAGTAATGGTCTTTGTCCGTCCGTCCTTCCGTTCGACAAACTTTTTGTGGACAAAACTCTTCTGAAACCGCTGAAGGGAATTTGCTGAACGATTGTTTGTCATCATATGTAGTTGGTCATTTTGCAACGCCATTTTGTAGGAGTTAAATAGGCCTTGATAACCTTTGTTCTTTAAAGGTAATAGAAACGCTTTGTGGGCTCTGGTACCACTGAATTAATTTGGCTAAAATTTCGAAATGTTGAAAGATTGTTTGTCATGGTATTTGTTTGTTTCATCATGTTAATGACAACGCAATTTTGATTCAACAACTTACATATGAGTTATGGGGCCTTTAGACTTTGTGCATTTTAGTTCATAGAAGCATCAACTCCCCTGAACCTTAGATATATTTTTCTCATGTTGTAGAATTGTGTATTGTTCCCATCTGCGACCATCTGCAATATTCCTGCAATACTAGTAGCTTGTTTTGGGTTTTAATATTAGTAGAAGATAATGAGATCTGGAATAAATGAACGCGACACAACCCACATCAACAAGTGGCAATAAATAAAAAGGAAAACCAATCTGCAGCCTTCAACGATGCCAGTAGGCGCTGTTCGCTGATTTGTGATTTAAAGTTATAAAATTAAATGCATACAATTCAAATTCAGCCCTGAAATTGTAAAAGAAAGACCCCCTTCCCTAAATAATGAACAGGAAACACCAAAACGAAGAGTACAAACAAAAGCTTAAGACGGCAGGGAACATAGCCATGTGTAACGTGTCCGTGATTTTAATCTTTAATACAAATTACAACAAAGTTCAAGGCATTAAATTTTGCTACGCCCGAACCGCGTTTCGTCTATTCAAGACTCATCAGAGGCCCTCTCTCTACCAAAAATATTAAAAAATCAAACATTTCATCAAGACTATGAAGAGCATGGAAAAATAAAGCCAAAACTGTCGAAAAGGAAAACCAAATTATGACCAACATTAACCTGTATAATTATGTATGTGGTAGGCAGAGCCTTGGGATTTAGACAATTAAAAGAGAGGTCGGTTAAATGTAACTGACAAGATGGCACTCAACTTTTGTATTCAATATGCGACGTGTTTCATTAAGTCCCTAAGAGTCTTCTCAACAGATTCTTATGCTTACCCTTAGTGCTAGAGCACCCAAGTTCACTAACGTTTTTACAGGGTTCGCATATATAAGTTAAAAGTAAGTTATGTTGATGTCTGTATTTAGCAACGAGACTCATAAAGGTTACGTCAATTGGACTGATGCAGAAATGATAACTGCTCTAAATTATCTTTTGGACAATATTTATATTCGTTTTGGGAGAACCATTTATCGCCAAGTCATTGGTATCCCTATGGGAACTAATTGTGCCCCACTTATTGCTGACCTTTTCTTGTATTATTATCCCAATTTATGGCAAAACTTCAAAAAGACCCCAACAGACAACATCTCATTGAAACTTTTAATTATACATACAGATATTTTGACGACATTCTTTCACTAAACAATCCCACATTTTCTAATTTTATTACGGAAATTTATCCCAAGGAATTAACTTTGAATAAATCTAACCTTACTGGTGATAGATGCCCATTTTTAGATCTAGATTTAAGTATAATCAATGGAAAATTACACACTAAAATATATGATAAACGGGATGACTTTTCATTTCCTATTGTGAATTTTCCTTTTCTAGAGGGAGATGTACCACTTGCTCCGTCTTACGGAGTATATATTTCACAGTTGGTAAGATATGCTCGGATCTGCAGTGGTGTGTCTGATTTTAATGATAAAAACCGGTGTATTACAAAAAAAATTACTAAAACAAGGATATCGTTACCACAAATTAGTGAAGTCGTTTACTAAGTCTATACCTTATTGGAAAATTTAACTGTACACGACGACTTTTGATTGTAAAGGGAATATCCCATCCAGATTTCTACGGTAATGTTGTTTATAGAGCAAATAAATTCAAAAACAATCCCTTGGGAATGCAAAATTGGCTTAAAACTTGTTTAAATAAAGGTTATGAAATGGATATTTTAGTAAAATCTTTGAATTTAGTCTTCTTTGGTAAAAATATTGATAATTTGATATTTACTTTAAAATGTTAATTGCCTTTTTATACTTATGTCATTTTTTAGCATTACAGCGGTCAAGTGTGTCGGTTTTGTGTGATGATGCATCATCAAATCAAGTGTTTGACGTGTTGTGTCGGATTTAAAATCGACATACTTGATTTTTTTACATCAGTCGATGGATGCTTCTTAGCTAGCTGTCAGTAACTTCGAGTGTTCTCAAGAGAGTATTTTTACGTCCCGTTAATTACTTGTTGTCCTTCTGTCTCAGATGCTCTCTTGTTGAATTGAACTTCTATCGATTTGATTTTTACTGTGTGTTAGTTTGTGCTTTGTTATTGATTATCATTAGGGGGAAGGTTGGCGCCAAAAAACTAGTTTAACCCCGCCACATTTTAATGTGCCTGTCCTAAGCCAGGAATCTTTATCAAAGCTTATGTTTGTATTAGTCGAATTTATGTTAATTGTTTTTTGTCTAGAAGATGGTCTTTCAATGCACTTTGGGATTGGACTTGAATCATATGTATTTTATTTTCAATCCAGGGGCCAATCGAAAAACAGCGAGCAGCGACCGCTGGTCACATTGAAGGCTGCTGGCTGTTTTCCATTGTGGATATTTAAAATATACGTTTATAATGTAGGTTGTGTCGCGTACACTTATTCCACATCTCATTTATTTCTATTTTTATTTATTTAGTTTTTTTTTGGATGTTTTGGTTTTCTTTTTTGATGTTGTTGTTTTTTGTGTGTCTCTTTTTAGCTCACCTGGACCAAAGGTCCATGTGAGCTATTGCCATCACTTGGCGTCCGTCGTCGTCGTCGTCGTCTGTCGTCATCTGTCGTCGTCGTCTGTTAACAATTTTTCAAAAATCTTCTCCTCTGAAACTACTGAACAGAATTCAACGAAACTTGGTATGATTGATCCTTAGGGTGTCCTGCACTAAAGTTGTGTTTTGATTTTTGATTCATCAAAAGACATGGCCGTCGTTACTAAAATTAGACCAGGGGGGTCAGACTACTGTTTTTTGCTTGTTATTCAAAAAGTATAAGAGATAGATGAAATCTGATGCCACCCTACTGCTTCAGGATCAAAAGTTCTACTAGAGTCTTCATTTGGTCGAAATTGTCAGATGACCCCTTATAGGGGTTATGACCGCTTAATGGTGAAAAATAGCATTTTTTCATGTTTTTGGCTTATAGAATTTTTCATGTTTTTGGCTTATAGAATGCAAATTATTGCAGATAGAGAAAAGCTGTGAATTGTTTAAATGTTCAGCTCATTTAGCTCTACAAAAGTCTTCAAAGGGTCGAAGTTGTCAGATGACCCCTTATAGGGGTTACATCCCCTTAACGGCCAAAAATAGTGTTTTTGGCCTATAAAATGAAAACTATTGCAGATAGAGAAAAGCTGTGAATTGTTTAAATGTTCAGCTCATTTAGCTCTACAAAAGCATTCATTGGGTCCAAGTTGTCAGAAGACCCCTTATAGGGGTTACAGTCCCTTAAAGGCAAAAAAAGTGTTTTGGCCTATAGAATGAAAACTATTGCAGATAGAGAAAAGCTGTTGCTTGCTTAAATGTTCAACTTATTCAGCTCTACAAAGTTCTTCATAGGGTTGACATCAAGACCAGGTGAGCGATTCAGGCTCCTGGGAGCCTCTTGTTTAGTTTTCTTTGTCAATGTCTTAACACACAAATTGCTGACACAGCGTTATGTTGCTCCTCGATGTTATGAAGACATGCATACTCTCAACAATATGGGAATCCTATCTCTTAAATAGATGAGAACAGATGTTGGATAGTCTTAAGTTTTAGGGTTGTTCAGCTTTACCAGATTTGGAACATCGAATTGAACTTTAGCAACGCGATGAGTGTCTTGCAACAAGCAGGAACGCATACCCTTCTGGAGCATCTAAGTTTACTCTCTTTCCGGCATGAGTTTGCGTTGTCTTCAGCTGTTTTTGTGATGTCTGTTTTTTTTGTACTATTCTCGTAGGTGTTAACTAGTTTTGTCTATGCCCTTTCTGACTTTTGACATTCGAATGCCCCATTGGTTCCTCTCTACTACTTTCTTCAGATGCATTTACTTTTATTACTAGAACCAAATTAAACTTAAGGTGAAGGAGATCCGATGGTACATGTACCATAAAACAGTTTCACAAATGCCCCTTTGGGTTTGTGCAAGGAATTCCACGATGAGAAAATGGGTTGTCATGTATTTACTAGAAGCCAATCAAATGTTTGGTATAGAAGGACACTTGTCATCTATTTTCCAAATGAAATTTAATAAATATATTAAAACAGATGAAAAAGAATGGTTTTCTTTATCTAACAAAATCAAACTTCTTTATATTGAAACAAAGGCATCAACTATATACATAAACAAAAACGAAACTCCGCGTATTGCCTGCTCCCGTACTTTAATGGGTGTTAGACAGAAAGTAGTTGCCGATATCACTGCGCGGAGTTTTGCCAAAAACTTCAATAGAATCCTGTCCAAAGGCAAGTCACTGAGATGCCATGAGGTTCAAACTTGTATTTATTTGAGTACATACAAGTACCGGTGTAATTGACAAAGTTTTTAATGAACAAAAGTCTGAAAATTCATTCAAGCTGTTAGACATTTGGAATTTTTATAGTTGCACTCGTCTAGATTTAGTTTGAGGGCACAAAATTCAAAGCAGATTTGATGGTTCTTTTACCCACAGACTAATGAGGTCAGCTCGCCAATTATTCAAACGGAAACATACAATATAAATTCTTAATTGCAATTCAGTTTTCGAGAAACAAAAGCTAGAAACAGCTGTCAAAATTTGAAAAAGACGGCATCTTTAATTAAATCTTGTTTTCTACATTATTTTTCTTGCTGCAGGAAGTGTCTTTCCATCGCTTTAATTAAATGTCAGCTTTCCATGTTCAATTTGTTTCTTTTCCCTCAAGGATGTTGTCAGGTTTGAAATTTCACAGGAGACAGCGAAATGCTCGGATGAAATTTGATATATTTGTATTGTTTTGCTTCTTACTAGGTTAATATAATCAAGAACTTAGAATTCGTTTGAAACTTTTGTTTACCAAGTTAGCTGATTTTTGTTGGTGTTATTTTGCTACACGCCAGAAAATTTCATTAAATTCTTAATGTGGAGCTTCTCGCTTGGTGTTTTGTACATTCCTTATAGCATTTGGTTCTGCGGTATATTTGTTGGAGAAACTCACTCGAGGTCGACTTTCTAGAGAGTATCTTCAATTTAATGCCAGCTTATATAATTATGTCCATGTCCTATTTGGTTTGTCCCCTTAAAGAGTTTGTCACATTTGAAATTTCACAGAAGACAGCAAATTACAATGATTAAATTCATACTTTAGGATATCTGTAACGAGGTTAACAATATTAGATTTTGTTGCAAATCTTCGTTTTATCATGTAAGCTGTGGGTTGTCCTTTAGTTAAGACGTATCAGAAAAGTTATGATTTAAATATAATAATTATTGTAAAACACTAATTGCAGGAAATTCTTAAGGAAATAACCAACTTCACCAATTATTTGCCTAAAAAATCTGCAATGCACTCCTATGTTCTATTCTTAGCTACGGCGGTTATGTTTTACGACCAGTCAAAAATCCCCACATTAATTTTATGGAAGATACTCTAAGGAACACTCACAGCAAATGTTGTTCGACTATTACTGGTTTAGCCGTTTCAGTAAAGATATTAAAAAGTTAACGACGACGACGAGGAATGTCAAATGAAGATGTTTTACCTGTTAAGGGGAATAACCTCTAAAATGAGTCACATAGACCCATGGGGACATTTCTAGAGCTTTTAATGCTGACATCAGGTTTCTTTATTCGTAAAAGTTTCCATATTATTAGACAAAACGCAATTTTGGAAGTTTTTATTTTATGAGGCAAAATATAAAAAACTCTACTTATATTTACAAAGGGTCACTTCCTTTATAAGGTGTCATCTGGCAAACGAAACTTTTGTAGAACTTCTGATTTTAAAAGCCAAAGATCCATTACATTTGTTTTACCTCTTATATATGTATTTTATAGCGTCAAACCTTTCAAGTTCTTTTTTTACCCCAAGTTCTATTTCTATGGCAACAGGGACCATGTGTGTTCACAAGATTCAAGATTTTATTAATAAACTCAGGCACAGTGTGCAACATGAGCATACAAAAATGCAAACAATACAACATAAATGCAATTTAACAACAAAGAAACAAGGAAGACAATGGAAAAAAAACCATAGTAGATGGAGATAAACAGCTTAATTTAATAATTTACATAAACCTTTAATAGATAGCAATACATTTTGGAGCAGACGTACATTACATAAAGACAACATTCTTGTCATTTTTTCAACACTGCTATGGGTAAGGTAATATTTAGGTATATATTTTAATCTAAGAGCCTGGATTTCTGGATGAGGACAAATAAAGAAATAATGATATTCGTCGCCTACACACTCTCCTAAATATTTTGTACACTTGCGATTTTCACGGCTAATATTATTCCATCTGCCCGTTTCTATTGAAATTGTCTAAAATTAACTGGTAACCTTAATAAATAATTCTCTAGACAAAAATCTTGCTTAAAAAGTGTATAAAATTTACCACGAGAAGTATTAGCCAGATCATGCGGCCACGTCATCACGAATAAAAAATCCGAACGATTGTTTTGTAAATGGCATATTTAAGAACAACGTCAACAAGAAATATGCAAGTCATGGCTAACTTATGATTAATTTCCCCGCTTTCACAACTATGTCTTGTGTAAAATATAAAGTTTTTTGCAAACAAGAGGTTAATATCCAATGGAGTCAAAATCTTATCCCATAATACATCATGCCCATGTAAAACTTTATTCAAAATATCAGCAACCATGGCAACATAGGCTGGATAATTAGTGACAGACAAAATTACATTTTTGGTAGACAGGAAGTAGATGTGATGTCCGAGAGATAAATCAAAGCGCTAAAGCATTTAAAGGCAGAGCTAAATCTAAGCACTAAAAACAAAGAACGATCTGTGTTTCATAAACTTGAAACATAGCACATCAGTTTTGTTTGTTTCCTCCGCACACTTACACATTTGTTAAGAAATCTGTAATCAAGGTCCGCCCACTTGATCAAAGGTCAAAGGTCAAAAATGCTTAAGAAAACGTCAACGAGTATTGATACACGATATGTAGTGCACATTTATATCGCATTTTTGTTGGGGGTATAAATATGTACCTCCTATTTTAGACAATACGTATAACATTTAAAATACAATACACGAATAATGTTCTGTAATAGAGCCTCTGGTATTGACTGACCGATTTACCCTGTCTAGACGGAAAAAAAACCGCGAAAATCAGACAGCTTTATGACGCTATAAGGCTCTGCCTAAAAACGTATCCCTCAATACACATTGTCCATTTCAAGCTTCGTATCGAATATCAACATTCAAGGAGTAAAGGTTGCTGAATTATAAGAGAATAAAAAGTGTGACGAACTTTTTTAAAAAGTTTTCGGTAAACAGAACGATCTCTGGTGGATCTACAAACGTATTCCTCGATGCATAATGTGCATAAAAAGCTAGTTACAAAGTATAAAGAACCTAGGAGTAATGCCCGGAGGTACATGTAAATGGTAGCTGAGCTATGGGTAAATATAATAATACTTTATTTCAAAAGCAATACAGCTTATAGACATTACATCATATCGTATCAAATGTATAAATAATACAAGACATACAAAAACAAAAACATAGTGGAGTATGCGAAAAGATACAAGTAAATCGATCGCTGAAAAAACTAACCATTTCTAAGTTTTTCGGCAAGGCATAAATATTTACCAAAGTTATTTAATTCTTTTATATTTCTAACAGATAATAATTGAATCAGTTTATACACAGATGGATTTCTCCAATAGTAACACTTAATATATTTCTTTCTTAATAATTCATACTTTTTACATTCTAAGATAAAATGGTACTCGTCTTCAATAATATTATCATTACAAGCAGTACA
The DNA here is from genome assembly GCA_963971305.1 of Arcuatula senhousia. Taxonomy (NCBI): domain Eukaryota; kingdom Metazoa; phylum Mollusca; class Bivalvia; order Mytilida; family Mytilidae; genus Arcuatula; species Arcuatula senhousia. Next base: position 25,978,890 of record OZ020315.1, read on the forward strand.
ATATCTTTCTATATTAAAATATCTACCCTTTTCAACTTGAAGACTATGCGCACAGATTCTATATTTACATATATAAGGTTTAAACATATAATTCACATTTCTGTCTAAATAAAATTGTAAATTAAATGCATCATGAATATATCTATACAATTGGCACTTTGGTGAAACATCAAAAAAAGAATGTGCTTCTGCTAGGAAGTTACACAACATCTTTTCTTTTAATTGAAAAATTAATAAATCGACATTATTAACATTTTGTTCATACCATAAATAGTTAAAACCATACTTGAATAAAATATTTCTCACATTGTTACACCAATTGTTCTTATTATTCGGCTTAACGCAACTGTTTTCATATAATTGTTCATATAAACCTCTGAGTATGCAATTGTCTGTATCTAATAATTTAACCCAAAATTTCACAATTCGTAACTGACGATCTATGTACAATGGTAGTCTTCCTAGTTCATAATAAACCATAAAATTTACAGTACTTTTTCTGACTTTCAAAATACGCTTAAGAAAACTAATATGAACCTTTTCAATGTCAGGGGCTGTGTGAGAACCCCAAAACTTCACATCCATAATTCAAAATACATGAAATATAAGTATCAAACAATGACAATAATGTTTCATGGTTAAAACAATCGTTTTTTGTTTTACTAGATAGGCTAAAAAGTGCCTTTCTACCTTGCTCAGCAAGCTTTTTCTGTGTATTTGAAAAGCTATCATTATGAGAAAATAATATACCCAAATACATAAAACTGTTACATATCTCAATTGCTTTACCGTCTAAAAACCACTTTTCATTATCTTTCAGCTGACCTCTATTTCTAAATACTACAATTTTTGTCTTTGAAAAGTTAATATTTAAGCTAATTTCATTTGACAGAGTATTAATAGTGTTTATCATATTCTGTAGGTCACTTATGTTTTCACTAAAAAGAACCATATCATCAGCGTACATCAATAAATACAAATTGAGCATTCGAAGATCATAAGGAATACAATCATTGTTTATCAACTCAGTTTCCATGTCATTCACATATAATGAATATAATAAAGGAGACAGTGATTCTCCTTGCATAAGACCTGTAGTACAATTAAAAAAATCAGAGTATCTACCATTAAGTTTTACACAAGATTTTAATTTACTATACATAGATTGAATAACTCTTAAAAGCTTTCCAGTAATACCTTTTTTAATAAGTTTTTGCCATAATTTACAATGATTGACACTATCAAAAGCTTTACTATAGTCGATAAAACAACAATATAAGCGTTTTCCTTTTTGCAAAGAACAAGTTATCATGGAATAAAGAGCAAAGATTGCATCATTGGTACCAAAACCCGGACGGAATCCAAACTGTGCGTCTGTCAGTATACCATTTTGTTCGCTCCATCTCAAAAGTCTACTGTTGATCAACGATGTAAACAATTTTCCGACATGTGAAACCAAAGAAATTCCACGGTAATAAAGTATAAAGTGTGACGTAATTAAGGAACCAATAAACTACGGATGGAAACAGGTAAATCAGTATACCCCCTATTCTTTGAAACGGGGTACAATAAGTTTGTTTAAATTTGAAAAAAAAATGGTGTCAGTGAAAACGACGGACAGACGACTTGGAAAGTAAAAGGTGCATATAAAACATAAATATTTTGAAGAAATAAAACGTTTTATTGGCCAACTGGCCTCGGTGAAGCCTGATGTTTTTTTTGGGGTGTGTTATTTTCTAAATTACCGCTTGTTATGTAAGCTGTGTCGAGTACACTTATTCCTCTATTATTTCATCTATTTGCAACAAAGAACATTTCTAGCTCTTTTGCAAACACAAAAGCCTCGACAAATAGCATAAATGATGACTGGAAAAGAAGGAAATACATTATGATAAATGCCCTGTTAGGTAATAGAACACATATGCAGGGTTGTCCAAACAACGTCTTTTTAATCGTGTATATAAAAGTATACAATGAGTTTTTTTTAACGAACATTGGGCGCTGGTCTCCCCATACCCGTACAACCATTTTTCGTTTTTTGAAGGACAAGCATCATTCCTTGAGGCCATCATTGGTCCATTCTCGCAAATTGTGTCCAGAAAAATTGGCTAATGAAATTTTCACACCCGACATACCCGATATGTTTACATTTGTTCAAGAAGTATAAACATAAAAATTATCAAAAATATAACTTTATACTTGACAACAATTATTTGACCGTGAAAACAAAAACTTTTGTTTCCTTTTCAAACCCAACATATAGTTTGGTGAAATCATTGCTAAATTTCAGTGACGCTGGGTTGCATGGTAAATCTTCAACAAAGAGCTTGTCTATAAATTGTCCGTTTGCTGTCAATCGCCAAACGCATCTTTTGCCCTTATCTGCGATATATATGCACCCATTTTTATCTACTGCTATTCCGCGCGGCTCTTCCAGCTCTTGAAATTCAAACTCGATAGATTTGGCTTTTGTATTGAAGCAAAATAAGTCCGAACAATTTGTAAAAAGAAAATTATCAGGTCTTGGGTAAATGTAACGAATACTGTTGATACCACGACCTGGAAAGTCAAATCTTCGCACGTGTGCGCCATCTTGAGTAATTTCGTCAACAAACATTTTACTTCCTATCAAATAGTTACAAGTATCTCTATTTATAACCGAAATTCCATAGTATTCATGATCCATTTCGATTATTTTGACTTCAGATAGATGTTGCACATCAAGAAAGAGTATCTTCCCCTCATCCCCGACTGGAATTGTTACTGCTGCAACTGTTTCATCCTTATTTAGAGCAATATCATACGGTCGACCATCTGTATCAAATTCTTGTTGAAAAACTGTATCTGTGTATTTTAGAACCTTTTCCCCGTAAAAGCTACACAAAAGTACGTCTCCGTTATTTGTTATTTCTATTCCAGATATGCTTGCTACGTTTTGGTCTGCTAGGTCGATGCAGTCTTCTGCGCTGAACGATAGTTCTATAAGTGACGGTGAGCTTTGTGCTTTCAAACTAGCTCCTGGATCGTATATGATATTTGTTAAACTATTTACCCTTTCAATTTTTGCCATTCTTGATATAGTCTTTGCAAAATTTACATCTGAAGTAAACTTTATATCTATGTCGTGCATATTTAATAACTTTCCTTGAACGTATTTTTCCTTGTTTTCAATCTTTTGTCTTAGATGATGCATGAAACAGAAGAACTTTCGATTGGAGCCAAACTTTAAAAGAAATTGAAATTCTTGTTCAAGATCTTGAAGATGCGTTGCTAATCTTGAAACCTCTTCAGTTTCATTATCAAGACTTAGTTTAGACGATAATTGTATTTGTTCCACTTGGTCAATTAAATGTTTCTCTAACAAATCAACTTTTTGCAAAACAAGATCTTTAAACTTTGCAACCGCATCTTTGACTGTTCGCATTTGGTCCTCTACCTTCCCCCTATTTATATTTCTATTCTCTTTAATGGTACCAAAGGTTTGTTTAAGATTTTCTATAACTGATGGAATTTCTTCAACAACAGCCGATGCTTTTGCAATATCAACGATATTATCCAGGAACTGGATTTTATCACACGTTCGATGGTCGCCTACAACACATTGGCGGCAACAAAGCGAATCATGATAAGTACAAAAGGCCTCGATCGGCTTTTTCTCATGAATCTTACATTTGTCGACATCATCTAAAGTTTCAGCTGGAAATTCAGGAAGCTCATTAAGTTTGACCAAGAAATGAGAAAGCGTTGTTTTTCCTATACGGTGGGCCTTATCGCAAAATTTACAAAGGGTTTCTTCGCATTCGGAACACCAAGAGAAGCCTTCCGATTGGTTGTCCCCTCGGTGACATGGCTCACAGTAGGGAACTTTACTAGCCATCCTTTTTGCATCTGAAAAATTAAAAGGATTGACTTTAGTTGAAAATCACGGTGTTTATTCAAAACGCAATTATTCGGATTCAAGAACACTTTTATTCAGATCAAACAGTTAAAGGAAAGATCAACGCTCTCTAGAAAAATGTGAAGTTATTTATAAAGGATATTAAGAATACATTATCAAAATGGGTATGAAAACGGTTAATTTGGTTATGCTGTATATCGATAAGTGACCTTTCATATGCAGCATTTGAATCAAAACATTTAACAAGATTTTTGTTATTTTCACGGACCACCTATAATGTTGAGGTTTTCAAAATTTTTCCGAGTAGCAAAAGTAAATATTTTTTTTGACAAATGCGTGTATAAATAACAATATTTTTCCGCGTTTGAAGTCGACGATCAAATAAATTGTTATTTCTTAAGTATTTTGCACATTTTTTTTTTGGCTTTTCGTTTACAGCGGTGAATGAAAATGCCTTTCGTTGTTTTATTTACGTGCTTACACATGGTTTGTAAAAAAAAATCATCGGCTTTAACGGGAAATTAAATTGGTTGCTCTTGTTGTATACAATGACAAAACAGTGATTTGCTTTTGCAGTTAGTAAAAACAGAATTTGTCTTTATTTGGTCCAGTAAGAAAATTTGTAGACCTAAACTAAATAGGCATTCCGTAATAGTAACAATTTTATTAAAGATACTCTTTAGTTTAAACATATTTATTTATCCTGGATTGGGAAACAAGCTTAATGCTTCTATAAATCCCTCTCCAGCTAGCAGTTTGCGAGTGTAGCCTTTGTAGACGGCCCCCATTGAGCCTATTATTATCGATCTCTACAAAGGGGTTTTTATCGTACGTGAACATTGTATTGCTAGGGTATTGCTCTCCCCATACACTGGACAACATTTTATAGTCACTTCCGAAGGACTAGCATCGTTTCTTGAGACAATCCTCGCAAATCGGTGTCAAGAGAGAGTCGGAAAATCGGTTCATGAAATTTTCACCCCTGACGAGGATCGAACCATGAACCTCGATGTTAGCAGTCCGACGCTGTAACCACTAATACACAGGCTCTCTTAAAGATACTCTTTAAAAACAGAATTGAACATTTTTGTAGGTAGGGTTGGTCTTTTCTTCTACATTTTGAACTGAAAAGAAGCGTTCTTAATTTGAATATGTGACGTTGCCAAGCCGTTGATATGAATAGTTGCATACATCGCGTTCCCTCAAGATAACATCACGTTCCCTTAAGATAACATCACGTTCCCTCAAGATAACATTGCGTTCCCTCAAGATAGTAATCGGGTTCCCTCAAGATAGTTATTGCATTCCCTAAAAATAATTATTGCCTTCCTTCAAGATAACATCGAATTCCCTCAAGATAGTTATCGCGTGACCTCAAGATAACACCACGTTCCCTCAAAATAACATAACGTTCCCTCAAGATAACATCACGTTCCTTCAAGATCATTATCGCGTTCCCACAAGAATATCATGCGTTCCCTCAAGAATATTATTGCGTTCCCACAAGATAAGTTAAATGGTTAGTTATAATAACCACGCCATGTTATCTGAGGGAACGTGGTGGTATCTTGAGGGAACGCGATAATGATCTTGAGGGAACAGGATAATCATCTTTAGGGAACGAGATAATTATCTTGTGGGAACAAGATAATTATCTTGAGGGAACGCAATAATTATTTTGAGGGAACGCAATTTTTTCTTGAGGGAACGTAATGTTATCTTGATGGAACATGATGGTATCACGAGGGAACGTGATATTATTATTTTTTTCTCATGGCCGCATTCTTCCACTGTCATTCTTACGGTGGCAGAATGCGGCCATGAGAAAAAAAATTCTATCACGTTCCTTCGTGATACCATCACATTCCCTCGAGATAGTTATCGCGTTCCCTCAAGATAATTATCTCCTACCCTCAAGATAACATCACTTCCCTCAAGATAACACCACGTTCCCTCAAGATAACACCACGTTCTTTCAAGATAACACCACGTTCCATCTAGATAACATCACGTTCCCTCAAGATCATTATCGCGTTCCCTCAAGATCATTGTCGCGTTCCCTCAAGATAACATCACGTTCTCTCATATTCTTGAGGGAACGCAATAATGACCTTGAGGGAACGCAATAATGACCTTGAGGGAACGTGATGTTATCTTGAGGGAACGTGGTGCAATCTTGAGGGAACGCGATAACTATATCTTGAGGGAACGAGATAATTATCTTGAGGGAACGTGATAATTACCTTGAGGGAACGCAATAATTATTTGAGGGAACGCAATAATTATTTGAGGGAACGCAATTATTAGCTTGAGGGAACGCGATGTTATCTTGAGGGAACATGATGCTATCTTTGGGAAACGAGATAATTATTTTGAGGGAACGCAATGTTATCTTGAGGGAACGTGATGGTATCACGAGGGAACGTGATATTATTTTTTTTTTCTCATGGCCGCATTCTGCCACCGTAGAAATCCCACAACATCACACGAAATATTTTTTTCACTCCGTAAATTTAAAGTAAACCTGTCCCGGTTTTATCGTCAGTATAATTCTGGCACATCTCAAAACATGCACAATGCCGTAGGGCTCGCATCTGCGATGCTCGCTATAATATATGGACCATTACAATTAATGCTTATATCAAATTTAAGCATATTTTTATGGAGTTAGTTGTGTGCTTTACTTCCAAGCAACACAAATTCGTCAATATATCAGGGAGATGAACATGAAAGGGATGAATGATAAAATGGACATGAAATGATGAAATGAAGAGTGAAAAAATGGTGAGAGTTTTGACAGTCTCCTTCAAAGAGGCGCCACTCTTCCTGCAGCGCATGCGTTTTAACTGTTATGACACAGAATCCTGGCGTTACATTCCATTGTTTTTTTTCCATCACAACTAATATTCATTTATAACTCATCTTTCATCTGTCCTGTGTAACGTGTCACTAAGTGACATTTTGTTGTACCATTCCTGTTATGGAATATTTTCAAGGTTCCACAATTTTGTGCAGGAAACTACGGAGAAGAGGTACTAAATTCTGTATTCAATATACTATATATATTACGTATAATCGTTGTGATAAAGCAGTGAATAGGAGTCTGCGCAGTAGATTTGAGTTTTGACTGCCACTAGAAGAGGAGGGAGGGATGGGTAAGATCGGATAATTTATAGCCTCCTGATTGAGGATACTTCAAGACCTGTAGCAGGGATCTTTAGCGTACCAGGAACTTAACATTTATCCCAACATGGTGCACCACTATGGATTGCGGTTAGTTTTCTGCATTATAGCCTGATAACTACGGTATACATTATAACAGGACTGCCCCCATTCAATAACCTGGGGCACATATCCCAGTCGATTTGTGGGCAAAGTGCCTGACCCAATGTCAGGTTTATGAGCGCTCTTGAGTGGACTTTTACCGACAGGCGAAGCCCTGTTGAGGGTCTATTCCTTATCCGGAACCTACACAATTTATTAATCTAACATACTACATGTACTTATGAATAATCAATCAAATAAAACGCAACTACAACATGTGCGAATATAGGGGCTAAATGAGGTGAATGTTTGGTTGGTTTTTTTTTTCATTTAAGGTAATTCTATTGATGTTTTCAAGAAATTGTTAAAAAAAGAAATAAAATGAAGTAATATACATTGTACATGTTGAATTTCAATACAAATATTTACACAAATACAGTAATGTATAGTTAAGACACTGAGCACTAGAACCTCCCCTGACCCCTAATCCCCGACTCCAACACTTTGGACTTTTTTCTATTCCCAAAACCGGCTCCCTACCCTCGTGGCTTCCGCTTTCCGTCCCCTTAAGCAACACTTTCCTGGAACCCCGTTTCCCTGTGCTTTGTGGTCAGCCCTTCAAATAACAATAGATTAGTCGAAAACATATATCAATGTTTTATGTTGTATGTTTCGCCAATTAATAGAATGCTAATGATAACTAAGGCTTTGACACGATAATTGTCAAATAAAATTATCATATATGCAACCCAATTTAAAACTTTTATTTCTATATTTTTTGCTTACCTGATTCATTATTTTTGATGCAATGTATACACTACAGTAACCAAGTCGTGCCTGTAAAATCAATAGCTGGACTTTAAAGAGGTATAGCATGGGGTAAGGACGATACTTCTTAATTTCTCTTTTTTGTGTGTTAACTTTATTTTCTATAAAGCCATACGAACTGGAAATTGCAATTTGTTGGTATCTATTTTTAAACCTGCACCTGTCTGAATACTCCGTCATCCAGCCGCAGGAGCTTGCATGGGCTCAGGACCATATATCTTTTATTTATTATGTGTGTACGAAAAAAAATTCTTACCATCGTTATTATATAAACTATTTCTATACTAGTAGTATAGCTAGGGTCAGATTTTTTAATACACATAAAAATAAAAATATATAGCCTTGGACCCAAACGCCGAGTAGCGGCTATGCAAAATATTCAACACTGTACAGGTTCACTATCATACCGGAAGTTCACCACTGTACAGGTTATCAATGCGGAATCACTTTCATGTCTTTCCCGGCCTTGTCGATGCAGCTTCCTTATCTCATACATTAATATGTATATATTCTTTATTGATTGTACGTTTGTAATATCTGTTGTTTGAGCACAATCCTTTTGTGGATTCCTTCAAATAATATAATTTGAATTTGAATTTTACATTAAATATTTAAATATTATATATTAATCAAATTAAAGTTAAAACTTAATTCATTATTATTATTTTTAAATAAATCATATTGTAAGCGAGGGTGTGAGCATGAATATGTTTATTGTTAAACATATCATGCAAAATGTTGCAATTTCATTTATATTAAGCAAATATTTGTGTTGGGTTTCATCACGTGGCTTTTATTCTTTAATGTTAGGATTCAATCATTGGTAATCACAGAGTATTTGCGGTCATCGTTATACTTAAAATCGAAGATATTCTATTACTTGTTACTGTAAAAGTTTTTTTTAAACAAAAACAGATAAAATGGTAGACAACAGTTTAATAATGGTATATTTAAAAAAAAAAACGCTCTGTAATATTAGGGATCAGTTTTGCCGTCTGATTTGTAGGCCTTATTGCTACCACTTTATATGAATAACTTTGGTATTATTAGAAATTAAAGATGTGAACCTTTTTTGTTCGAAGTGTTTAAAATTAAAATTTTCTCTAATGACTTTCATTAAACATTTCCCCTTTGAATTCTTAACATTCATTCTTTAATCAATTAGTTGCTTTTCAACCTAAACCTTCAATAGTGTTAATATTGTGACTGCCTGGAGACCTGCGACTAACCTGACCATCATCTCTTTGTGCACCTGTGCAGATTCCGGGTGGAAAATATGGTCTATAATAGAATATTCACCAGGATACAGGTGATATATATGGTCAATAATGGAATGTTCACCAGGGTACAGGTAGTATTTATGGTCAATAAAGGAATATTCACCAGGGTACAGGTGGTATATATGGTCAATAAAGGAATATTCACCAGGGTACAGGTGGTAAATATCGTCTATAGTGCAATGTTCACGAGGGTACTGGTGGTATATATGGTCAATAATGGAATATTCACCAGGGTACAGGTGGTATATATGGTCAATAAAGGAATATTCACCAGGGTACAGGTGGTATATATGGTCAATAAAGGAATATTCACCAGGGTACAGGTGGTAAATATCGTCTATAATGGAATGTTCACGAGGTTACAGGTGGTATATATGGTCAATAATGGAATATTCACCAGTGTACAGGTGGTTAATATGGTAAAACAGGCAATGTTCACGTGGGTACAGGTGGTAAATATGGTCGATAATGAAATATTCACGAGGGTACAGGTGGTATATATAGTCTAAAAAATATTTACCAGGGTACAGGTGGTATATATGGTCAATAATAAAATGTTCACGAGGGTACAGGTGGAAAATATGGTCTATAATAGAATATTCACCAGGATACAGGTGATATATATGGTCAATAATGGAATGTTCACGAGGGTACAGGTGGTATATATGGTCAATAATGGAATGTTCACGAGGGTACAGGTGGTATATATAGTCTAAAATAGAATATTCACCAGGGTACAGGTGGTATATATGGTCAATAATGCAATGTTCACGAGGGTACTGGTGGTATATATGGTCAATAATGGAATATTCACCAGGGTACAGGTGGTATATATGGTCAATAATGCAATGTTCACCAGGGTACAGGTAGTATTTATGGTCAATAATGGAATATTCTCCAGGGTACAGGTGGTAAATATCGTCTATAATGGAATGTTCACCATGGTATATGGTCTAAAGAGCAATATTCACGAGGGTACAGGTGGAAAATATGGTCTATAATAGAATATTCACCAGGATACAGGTGATATATATGGTCAATAATGGAATGTTCACGAGGGTACAGGTGGAGTAAAATATGATGACTGCATGTGGTATTATCACTTTTGGGTGAATAATTGTACCCTCGTGAACATTCTATTATTGACCATATATACCACCTGTACCCTGGTAAATATTTTTTAGACTATATATACCACCTGCACCCTCGTGAATATTTCATTATCGACCATATTTACCACCTGTACCTTCGTGAACATTGCCTGTTTTACCATATTAACCACCTGTACACTGGTGAATATTCCATTATTGACCATATATACCACCTGTACCCTCGTGAACATTCCATTATTGACCATATATACCACCTGTACCCTGGTGAACATTGCACTATAGACCATAAATACTACCTGTACCCTGGTGAACATTGCATTATTGACCATATATACCACCTGTACCCTGGTGAATATTCTATTTTAGACTATATATACCACCTGTACCCTCGTGAACATTCCATTATTAACCATATATATCACCTGTAACCTCGTGAACATTCCATTATAGACGATATTTACCACCTGTACCCTGGTGAATATTCAATTATTGACCATAAATACTACCTGTACCCTGGTGAACATTGTATAATTGACCATATATACCACCTGTACCCTGGTGAATATTCTATTTTAGACTATATATACCACCTGTACCCTCGTGAATATTTCATTATAGACCATATTTACCATCTGTACCCTCGTGAACATTGCCTGTTTTACCATATTAACCACCTGTACACTGGTGAATATTCCATTATTGACCATATATACCACCTGTACCCTGGTGAACATTCCATTATTGACCATATATACCACCTGTACCCTTGTGAACATTGCACTATAGACCAAAAATACTACCTGTACCCTGGTGAACATTGCATAATTGACCATATATACCACCTGTACCCTGGTGAATATTGCTCTTTAGACCATATATACCACCTGTACCCTCGTGAACATTCCATTATAGACGATATTTACCACCTGTACCCTGGTGAATATTCCATTATTGACCATATATACCACCTGTATCCTGGTGAACATTCCATTATAGACGATATTTACCACCTGTACCCTGGTGAATATTCCATTATTGACCATAAATACTACCTGTACCCTGGTGAACATTGCATTATTGACCATATATACCACCTGTTCCCTGGTGAATATTCTATTTTAGACTATATATACCACCTGTACCCTCATGAACATTCCATTATTGACCATATGTACCACCTGTACCCTCGTGAACATTCCATTATTGACCATATATATCACCTGTATCCTGGTGAATATTCTATTATAGACCATATTTTCCACCTGTACCCTCGTGAATATTGCTCTTTAGACCATATATACCACCTGTACCATGGTGAACATTCAATTATAGACGATATTTACCACCTGTACCCTGGTGAATATTCCATTATTGACCATAAATACTACCTGTACCCTGGTGAACATTGCATTATTGACCATATATACCACCTGTACCCTGGTGAACATTGCATTATTGACCATATATACCACCTGTACCCTGGTGAATATTCTATTTTAGACTATATATACCACCTGTACCCTCGTGAACATTCCATTATTGACCATATATATCACCTGTAATCTCGTGAACATTCCATTATTGACCATATATACCACCTGTACCCTAATGAATATTCCATTATTGACCAAATATACCACCTGTATCCTGGTGAATATTCTATTATAGACCATATATACCACCTGTACCATGGTAAAACAGGCAATGTTCACGAAGGTACAGGTGGTAAATATGGTCGATAATGAAATATTCACGAGGGTGCAGGTAGTATATATAGTCTAAAAAATATTTACCAGGGTACAGGTGGTATATATGGTCAATAATAGAATGTTCACGAGGGTACAATTATTCACCCAAAAGTGATAATACCACATGCAGTCATCATATTTTACTCCACCTGTACCCTCGTGAACATTCCATTATTGACCATATATATCACCTGTACCCTCGTGAACATTCCATTATTGACCATATATATCACCTGTATCCTGGTGAATATTCTATTATAGACCATATTTTCCACCTGTACCCTCGTGAATATTGCTCTTTAGACCATATACCATGGTGAACATTCCATTATAGACGATATTTACCACCTGTACCCTGGAGAATATTCCATTATTGACCATAAATACTACCTGTACCCTGGTGAACATTGCATTATTGACCATATATACCACCTGTACCCTGGTGAATATTCCATTATTGACCATATATACCACCAGTACCCTCGTGAACATTGCATTATTGACCATATATACCACCTGTACCCTGGTGAATATTCTATTTTAGACTATATATACCACCTGTACCCTCGTGAACATTCCATTATTGACCATATATACCACCTGTACCCTCGTGAACATTGCATTATTGACCATATATACCACCTGTACCCTCGTGAACATTCCATTATTGACCATATATACCACCTGTACCCTGGTGAATATTCTATTTTAGACTATATATACCACCTGTACCCTCGTGAATATTTCATTATTGACCATATATACCACATGTACCCTGTTGAATATTCAATTATTGACCATATATACCACCTGTACCCTAATGAATATTCCATTATTGACCAAATATACCACCTGTACCCTGGTGAATATTCCATTATTGACCATATATACCACCTCTCAATTACATCAGGTATTAAGAGTTATCTTGGTAACTGGGGGTTTGCTGTCAGCTTTCACATAGATACCTAATTAAACCCCCTTCTACCTACAGATATTGTAGTCCCGTGCGGGGCCCGAGTGGCGAATAGGCCCGCAGCAGAGCCTAGCTTGTCGTAAGAGGCGGCTAAGGGTATTGGGATTCTGACGTCGGGTCAGTGCTCAGCCCACAGAGCGACCAAGTGTGTACCTTAAGTGGCTGAATAGTGTGGCCCTCGTCCGCAGGGATTGTCAGGTCTATAATACGGAAACCCTGACGGCCGACCATAGTGGGCCAACGTGTGAGGAGAGTCCTACGCTTCATGCACGTAAAATACCCCTTTGTGGACCGCCGAGTAGTGCACCACATAGGCTAAATTTTCAGTCCCCTTTTCCTGTGGTTCTTCAAAATTTGCAGTTCCTTTGTTTCCCACCCCAACCCCATGTTTCATTTATCATCCTCATTTCATGTACATTTTATCATCTTTTTTATGTTATAACCTATTTAGCGTTGCACGGGCGTAAAACACCAACTCACTCACTCACAGATATTGTAAGTTCATGCTATTTTACTCTTTGAAAGCAGAATTTGCTGAAAACTATCAATTCCTCAAAAACTAATACAAAGCTCAGCTTCCAATAAACTATTTTTGAAAACTCTTAATAGCAGGAGTTTTTGTGGTATCCATGGGATAGCTGATAGGAAACCCTCAGTTACCTGAAATAACTCTAAATACCTGATGTAATTAAGAGTTTCGCTCTGAAAACCCCCAGATAGCTGCCAGTAAACCCCAAGTTATCAGGGGTAATGGCGTGCCATACTGTTGTATATGTACAGATCAATTTTAGCCCGAGAAATTCATGTCTCAGCCTCAGCATTTCTAGATATAACAGTGAAATCTGGTATATGGAGGATTATTTCCCATTATATATAAAGCACTTCACAAATCTAATATAAGTGGAAAAAATGTTGATATACTATCATTTTCTGATAAGCCAGCTTTTGAGAAAATACACATTTATTTAAATTTTGTAAAAGTGTTCTTGGTGTGCGCAAACCAGTTTTTGCTCACGAACCTCCTTTTTCTTTTTATCGTCAATATTATGTGTTCAATAAAATATACAGTTTTAAAATTTGTCATGAAATGTCATTTAATATATCACATTATCACATCGGTAGAATGCCAGGACCATCGGTAGAAAACCAGGACACATCTTTAGAAAACCAGGACCATATTTTTTTTAAATGATCGAAAAATCAAAAATAGGCCATTTGTAATGGAAAGTGATATGTCTTTAAAAATGTCCGACTATTTTGAACATGGAGCATAATTTTCAGCCCAGTGAATGGTAATTTAAAACAGATATTCATGATTATCTGAAAAAAGGGAAATTGTCTCTTGCTGGAAAAAATAAACAACACCCTTACTGTAATTTTATGTGCATACTTAAAACAAAATAATGTAAATTAAACTTATTTGTTTATAAGTGCCATATAGCCGGGTATCATAGTTTGGAAAAAAATCGTCTGCCAGGTTTGTTTTTTTTATCACCACATCGGTAGAAATCTAGGACATCGGTAGAAAACGAGCAGAAACATCGGTAGAAAACATGTTGTCGCACGCAGGTATGTTAATGCACTTTTCAGGAATTTCCGGCAGGACCACCCCCCTTTTTTCGTGCATACCCTATTTTACTGGAACGGAATGTCATATAGGATATTTTAATAAACCAACAGAAAAAGGATTAGAAATGAATATCTTTAGTGAATTTTTATTCTATTTTATCATTCGTATATCATAAAAGTTGCGGAAAAGTCTTTATTTAAGGATCGGTATTAAAATAAACTAGAACAAGTTACCACACACCGAATTTTGTCTCGAAATTTTTTTCATGGGAAGATATGATACTTAGTTGTGTGAAAACTGCTGAACCCTTAAAAATAAATCATTTCTTTTATTTTTAAAAAAATAAGAATGCCAAAATTGAGCATTTTCGCACCATCTTTCTAATCTTTTCAAGCTAAATTCAAGAAATTCGTTGCGATTTGCGAGAGGGTTCAGCGATTTTATGATAGCTGTTTATCTTCGAAAAGATATATTTAAAGGATTAGGGATTTTGTTAACTGTGGTAACTTGTTCTAGCTTGAAAAAGAAAGCCCGTTGTCTAAATTCCAGTATCTCTCCATTGCTGTCAAACGCCGAGTTCATCAAGATCTACGGCGTCAACAACGTGATGACGTCATTATAAAATATTTCTATTTATTTTGCACAGTGCGTGTTTGCTGATAACATGATTTTGTTCGTGCTTTTAGTTTCATATTATTATTTAATGGTGAAGAAATGTTTGTAGTTTTGTAGGCGAAAAGAAAGCGGCAGCCGTAGTACATGTGCATGACACAAACGTTAGTTTTTCAGCTAAAAGGGGGAGGGGCCGAGTAAACTTTTATAAAGTACAGTTTTTTAATAATGTACCCTGGGACATACAGGATAGGTATACAATCTGTGCACTAGGTCATACAAATAACAGAATCATACATGTCATACTGCAGATAATGCAATAGTTTTATGCAGTGGTTTTGATAGAACCTTAACACATTTCATTCTACTTTTTTTACTGACTTTTTTTGTAAGTTTAAGACTGTTGGTTCCATTTAATTAAACAGATCTATTAAGTTACAAAGCAAAGCTCCTAATTTATGTTAAATTCAACTGAACACAACTCAGGATCATCATATTCCATATTTATCATACTATTTTTCTTATTGCTGTGTTTCTGCTTTGCCTTATAATTTGTTTTCATGAGTAAAATCTGTTTAAAACATGTACAGTGTCCATGTGTGCTGTTTACAGTTGCTTTGGTTTCAATCAGACTCAGTACTTATATCTATTTTGTTGTCCCATAAATACTGTTTTATATCTCTGACTTTTCACTCATTTCATTGAAAGAATTTAATTTAAATGAACTGAGTATATGAATTAATGCTCAAGTATTTTGTTTGAATGTAAATTTGTTTTATATGCATGATTTTTGTGTCCTTTTTGGTCTTCATGCTTTGTCTTTGTTTGTATGAAATGTACTTTTTGTTAATCAAAGCATTTACATTTTTGACTTTCTATATTTTATATCCAAACTAAAGTTTATCTGGTCAAACTGGTAGCTATTAAAACAATTAGAATGCATGCAGTTGTGAAAAAAAGAACAGAATTTCACAACAAAACTTTTTTATATTATGAATGTTAACACTTAAACACATACAGCTATCCCTTCCATAAAAAAAAAACTTTAAAGGTAGGGTGGTGATCCTCATTGACTTTTCACAGAGAATATTAACTTTCATCATACAAGTGCACACAATTATTTTATGCCTTCATTTAATGAAATAACCACTTTCATTATTCACACTTTGAAAAATCCAGCTCCTCAGTTTCTTGAAATGTATATATAATTATGTATATAAACTTTAAATAAGGGAAGATCTTTTCCTTCATTGAATTCCATAGAATATATAACATCCATCCTATAAAAGACCATTTATTTAGTCACACATTCATTTAGTTTAACATCATAATAGCAAAACTGCCAATAGAACCAGATTTCATCAAGGAAGACAATTGCAAGCTGAAAATAATAAAACAAATATTTTAAAATGATTAAGGTGACATTATATCATATGCTATATTTCATAGTTAGTGTTAGTCTATCACTTTAAAGAGAATGGATTACAAAAAAAAACATATACAATTTGACATACAATTCCTAAAAAAGTGCTATTCTATACATTAAAATGCAAAAATGAAAACCTTCAAAAGGAATACCTCATCATAAACTAGTTATAGCAAATGGTAGATTAATGATAATAAAAAAGATAAATGTACATATGCATAAAGCATCTTCTCATTATAAAAAAAAATCTTAGATACACCAAACTGTATGCTTTTTAAAGTGCTTATTATTTTTCAAATCTCAAAATTGTCACATGTAAACTTTCAGAATAACAATATTCATGATTTTTTAGATATATCTATGTTGCCCAAGACTTTCATTTAAGGAATGCATATAATGCTAAAATGTAAATCTATACAATAAATGTGATTTCAAAGTATTTAAATAAATAAATAAAAGCAACTAAACCCCCCCTTTTTTTGTAAAAGTAATGCCAACATGTTTTATTGTGTAAATTTAAGCGCTTATGGCATTAAAAATAAAAGATAGAACTTACTTGTTAACCTGGAAAGTATTGTTTGTCTCCATTCTCACCAAAACAAAATTTTGTTAACATTTTCTAAATGGCGCACCTGTTGCCGTCAAAACAAAAGCTTCTTCGAGATCATGAGAACCAATACTAAAAATGCTTTACTGTCTCATTGTTACAAGTTTTTGCTGTGATAAATACGTTTCAAATTGACTAGATAGTTGTGTTGTTTTAACAACATATAAAGAAATGTCTTTAAATAGTGTATTATTTACATAAACGTCATAAAACTTAAGCGGAAATGACATATTCTCCTAACGTCATAAAATATACAATTCGAGTCAAAAACGGTAAAAATCGAAATTCCGGATATTGTTTCTCAAACGGCATTAACATACCTGCGCAGAACAAGTGAATAACGACCGTGGATAAGATATAAGCATTATTATTGCAACTAAAAGACTTTATATATAACCTCCCTCCTAAAGGTATATTCTGCAAAATATTTTTTTAACTCAGCACAGGTTTTACTATCACAGAAGGTGAAGTATCTTTACTTAGCATGGAATTTTAAATGTACTCACTTAAAAAAAGTTACGCAACTATATGAAAATATATATTTCAAATATAAAACCTACATTTTGTACCTAATTTTAAGTTATTATTGCAAAGCCATTTTTTCTCAACCGATTTTTATGAAATAAAGACCAGGACAATGAGAAATTATTGCAGGTTATGCGAAATTCGTAACTTTAGTGGTTAAAAGAAATCACAAGTAGAAGTTAATGGTAAATTTTATGCGTCAACAACCTAATCAACCAACATTTTCCGTGGAATTGGTTGTATTTTACTCGCGAACTATCAAAAACCGTTTAAATTAGGATCTTGCCATAAAAAAAATAGACTTCATTCGTTCTTTTTTTCTTTTTCTCGAATTTTTATTTTATAAAAATCGATTGAAAACGGCTTGGCAATATCAAATAAAAAAAGGTAGGTTTACTAAAACATAAAGGGAAATGTTCCACTGTTGCGTAACTTGTTTGAGAGAGTATATGAACTTAGAAGCCAACTTTAAACGCTCGTTCGTATAGTAATTTTTACACTTTACAAGTTTTAAATGAAAACAATCAAAATATCCTGTACACTTAATATATCGTCAGATTATATACATCTGAGATGCGCAATAATCATTCTAATCCTCATGGGAATTCAGAGATAGTGGCGTAACCATAGGTCACTGATTTATAGATATATCATTGATGTCGATAAGACGACAGCTATGGCATGGTGTTAGTGGTATTGCAATAAGCGTAATTAATCAAAGCACAAAAGCATTAAAGTAGAAGTACAAAAGTTTTATATTTACAACTTTTTTTTCTAGGTAGAGAAAGAATGGTTATGCAGATGTTTTCAAAGCTAAATAAAGTTAATTATCAAAATAATTATTTGTTTTTTTTACATAGATCAATTATACTAAAAAGCCAAGTGCAAAGATATAAAAGGCACAATTTTACACCATATTGAGTAAAAAGTTATGCAGGTTCGCATGGGGAAACAACTTAATTTTGTCTTTTAATTATATTTGAACCTTTTGTCTTAAACACAAAACTATTAAAATTACAACTATTTTAAGCAATTTTGTTGTGTTTATCAAACTTTTTTTTACCTATAGAAATCAATATAGATAACGAAGCCAATGTTATCAAAGACGCTAGATTTTAGACGCCACAATCTTTGTTAGACCAATATTGACCAAATAATTTTGATTATTTCATATACAATAAGATATTCGGGAAAATATTCCCGCCATTATTTCTTCATAAATTATATCGATACCAATTATATCTAAAAAATTGAAACTGCCTAAAGGTTTCTTTGTGGCAACCAAAATGCACCACGTCTACAAAAATCATAATTTGGAATATGGACTGTCTGATTTGATCATTTAGTATTAATTTGGTTCCCCAGTTTGGTATTTTTGGTTTTATTGTTCTATGCTCTTTATAATCATATAGTGTTTGGCATTTTCAATATTTTTGGTAGAGCACCTCTGATTAGTCTTGTATAGACGAAACGCACGTCAGGCGTAGCAAAATGTATTGTCTGGAACTTTGTTGTCATTTTTATTTCATATTAAATAGTTCATAATTATGGTACTGAGGCTTTCTTTTCATAAAATTATGTCCATTTGACTTACCATTATTTGCCACGACGCCTGTTTTCCAGTGAACCAGTAAATGTTCCTTTACTTTCACGATATTTCGTGGTTTATACTTCCACACAGGACATAGAGGGCAGTGATATGACAAGTAATCTCCATTACAACATTCGCTGCAACGTTTGAGTTCAGAGTACATACACTCTAAAGTTTCATAAACAGCGGACATTTTTTCATACTATGGAGCGAAGATATATGAAACACATTATAAGATTAAAAATACAGTTATTACGTACATCCTTTTTAAAGACAACATTGCATAAAGACAAAAACGTTAAATACTTCACTACATCGTTTCTATTCCGGGTTTCTATAACTGAACGGTGCCAATTTCTTTAGTAGACTGTCCGTTTTATTAGTATGGGGTTATATGTATATCACGGTCAGTTTAACATGTAGAACTAATAATCGGATAAGACATGTAAGAGTGCAAGAGTGCATGTGAAACATGAAATGTTTATGCAGCTGAAAAATCCATTAATTACGGGATTAATGTTCGATCATCATAATTAACTTGAGCTGATTATTCATATGGGGCTACAAGATCAAAAGACTTTAAGTATTTTCAAACAATTTATTACATTATAGGTTTGCATCTTTAATGTCTATTTCCATACACAGACGTTAATATTGGAGCGTCAAGTAATCTCTTTATATCCAAACTTTATTTTAATTATTAGGACTCATAAATTAATAAAATAAAAGTTTGGATATAAAGAGATTACATGACGCTCCGATCTATAAATAATTTAATTATATAGATATACTTATTTCCCCCAAAATTCTAATTAAATCATTTAAAATGATATATATAACACGGCAATAGAGAAAATTTCGTCGGAAAGGTTCTTTCTTAATCTTTAAATACATTACCACTCATGTCTAAGCCGTAAAATTAAACCATAAAACAAGTATAACCATGCAATAACATTTTTCATCCTTAAACAATCGCATAAATGCTTTATTTGTGCGTAATGGTATTTGTTGATCTCAAATTTTATTATTTAGTTTTCCTTGAGGATGCTCTTTTCGGGGAATGAAACTGGATTATTTTAACCTGTACAGTGATGAACGTCCGGTATGCTCGTGAACATATACCGTGGTGAACATTGTGTATAGATACTGTTGCAAACGCCAATGCACTCAGCAATCCAAAATTAAGATCACAAACCGAACCCAAATTCTTAAAGAAGATGAATTTTGGAATTTTGTACAAATTAATGTACATGATTAACACGTTTGATATTTTAAACAACAATGCTGCCTACTGATCTACTTAAAAGGTGCGCATTTTCGAAGTTCTCGGTATTTTTACCTATTTAACAATATTATATACAGGGTATACAAATGCATTAAAAGATTTTGTATCATCTTTTTCACTGCATTTCAATGTTTAAACTTTTAGACCTTTAACACCTTGCATTGATATGATTTTCATGATAAGAGTTTTTTTTCATTCAGAAGACTAAAGAAATATTAAAACTACCTTTGCTGAACCTCTGAATAATTCAACTTTATCAATAATTTACTTCCGTCTTAAAGTTTACTGGTAATACGACAAATTGAGTGTTAACAGGGACCCGGTTACACATGGCTACAGGTAAGCTTTAACCTATACACATGTATTCTTGTTTAAATAACACGATTTCACCACAGGGGCTTGTGTTATATAGCGGGATTTTTATTTTTTTTACTGAACACAAGCCCCTGTGATTTCACATGTCACTGTCGTCTGAACATGATACTTTGCCAATTGGTGATCCACAGGGGCCTGCTCCCGGCCTTTAGGGTTGGGAGTCAGAGCCACCAGCTGGAAGTTGACATACCTTTGTTTACTTATTTAGCTTTAAAATTGTTTAAGGAACATTCATACCCAATAAATCTTCAATATTTTTTATAATTTCACTTCAAAGTTTTTTTTAAACAAACGACCATTTGGTATCATGTCATACTAGTTCTGCTATGGGAACTAAAATTTGCCATAAATATAAAGGTCAGCATGCTTTTGATGAGAAAAGAGGAGGCGCTAAATACTAGTTGGTATTTAGCATTTATTACCTCCACCCCCTTTTAGTTGAATCATCTGGGTTTAGCGTTCCATCGTGAAAAATCAAAACAGGGAAAACCTTCAACGTTTTAAAGCTGAGTTTGCACAAATTTCGTGTTGTAATGGATAAAGAATACTTTTTGCATGAATGGATATAAGTAAATGTGCAAAATTTACGTGTAAAAAATGAAAGTTACACTTTAATCACAATATTTATAAAAGGTTGTTATTTTATGCCCTATAATTGTAGGTGCCACGAAGATGGCTACTAAAGTGCCGTTCTGTGAGCCATGCCTCCGTGGACACAACCAATTGGAAGGGTTTTCTTGGTGTGCTGAATGTGAAGAGACACTTTGTAATGTGTGCGATAAGGCCCACCGTACAGGAAAAACCACACTTTCTCATTTCTTGGTCGAACTAAAAGAACTTCCCGAAATCCCAATAGAAACACTAGAGGACGTCGACAAATGCAATATCCATGAAACAAAGCCGATTGAAGCCTTTTGTACCTACCATGATGCTTTGTGTTGTCGCCAGTGTGTTTTCAGCGCCCATCGGTCGTGCGAAAAAATCGAATACCTTGATGATATCGTAGATAATGCGAAATCATCGGCAGTTGTCGAAGAAATGCCATCAGTCATTGAAAATCTGAAGCAATTTTTTGATAAAATTGTAGCTAATAGAGAAATGAATAGAGACAAAGTAAAAGACCAAACACAGATGATCAAAGATGCCATTGTGAAGTTTAAGGAGGTAATTCTGCAAAAGGTTAGTTTGCTTGAGAAATCATTAATCAACGAAGTAGAAAGAATACAAACATCGTCTTTGTATATTCTTGATGGCGAAACTGAGGAGATTACAAGTTTAAAAACGAAGCTTCAAGATCTTGAACAAGAGTTTCAATTTAATTCAAAGTTTGGCTCCAACCGAAAGTTCTTTTGTTTTATGCATCATCTTAGGCAAAAGATCGAAGAAAATGATAAATATATTCAAGAAAAGTTATCAACCATGCAAGACATAGATATTGAATTTACTTCAGATGAAAATTTTGCAAAGACTATATCCAGCATGGCAAAGATTGAAAAGAAAAATAAGTTAACCAATATAAAATACAAACCAGGAGCTGGTTTGAAAGCACAGATCAAGAGATCACCATTACTTCTTAATTTTTCGCTAAGTCAGAAAGACAGTATCTGCTTGTCGGACCGAAATGTATCAAGCATAACTGGAATAGAAATAACAGATAATGGAGACGTACTATTGTGTAACTTTTTCTCCAGAAAAGTTTTAAAATACACGGATACTGGTTTTCTTCAAGAATGTACTGTATCTAGCCAGCCGTATGGTATTGCACTTAATAAGAACAACAAAATCGTAGCTGTTACCGTTCCAAACGAGAAGCGAGTAGTTTTTATAGATAATGCGTTCTTTCTAGTTATTAATTCAGTAAGAAAGCAAAAGAAATATCACGCAATATCGCGATTAGTAGATAGGGATAACTTTTTGATAGGAAGCGATGAGTTTCTTGATGAAATTGATCAGGGTGGTGCACACATTCGACGAATACACATTCCAGATACAGGTATAATTCGTTATGTTCAGATGGAAACCGATAACAGTTTATTATGTACAAATTCTGTAAACTTGGTTTGCTTCAACCCCAAAAAAGAACAAGTAGTTTTCAAGGACCAACACACCAAGGAAGCGCGAGGAATAGCTATAGACAAAAACGGTTGTATATACATCGCAGACAAAAGTGAAAGCTGTGTGTGGCGCTTAGCAGCGAACGGACAATTGATTGACAAGTTGTTTGCAGATGAATTGCCCAACTATCCTTTAGCTTTGAAATTCAACCACGACTTCACCAAACTCTATGTTGGGTTAGGTGGTGAAGGAAGAATTGTCGTTGTTTTCTCAGTTAACAGCTAAAGTTTGAAATGTTTAATGATTGATATTTGTACACTACAGAATTATGTTAGCATAAACATGTTGTAGCACATTTTAGATGATCGTGTCGATCGACAACACTAGATTAACTGCCTGAAAATGAGTTGGAAACCTATACTTAACGCTTCGTTTGCTATATGAATTTATTCAACTTATCCTCTAGGATTAGAAATTAAAGAAACCGCCGAATCTACTTGATTCACGACTTTCTTTGGTTTACATTTCGAATTCGTCTCGGGTGGTCATGTCAGAACAAAACTTTACATCAAAAGAGACAATTTCAACTTTTAAATTATTAATTTTCCTAATCTGGAAAGTTACTTACACCCCGAAATCACCAGCTTATAGGATGTATATTTCAGAACTAATTTCATATACAAGGGCTTGTAGATTCTTTTCAGTGATTTGACCCAACACCGTTTATTCCGTGGTCGGCTTTTAGACCAAGATTTTAGACGCGTCTAATGCATAAGGTCTCTTTAAAGTTTTCTTTCGATATCAGCCACTGGTAGCAAATTCAAAATTATGTCAGATGAAATGATTCGAGATGGTTTCAATTAGTTTTTGTCAGCTTGTACTTAATGTACTGAGATGATCAGCTCGTTATCCCTATAATGTCTTACAACCGTGTTGTTTATTGTTTGAAATAGATATGGAGGGAAAGGTTTGGTGCCATAAAACCTGGTTTAACACCCTATTCCTTTTTCAATGCCCGTACCAACTCATTATCATTGCGATGATTAATTTCTCCGGTACGTATTTAAGTTTCCTTGTTTTGTCTTGGATTATGAGATTGATCATCCCAGTTCGGTAGTTTTGTTAATATATATTGTTACCATAATTAGTCAATGTTCAACGTTCAGTGTTCTACGAGATGTAATTTTCTCGATTTACTTGTACAATGCATCGATATTCATGGACATATTATATCATGTCACATAAAAGGTACATGTACCAGAAGAGCATGCTTTGAAATGTATTTTAGTTGAACTGTTTGTTTTGTTTATGGTTAATTTTTGTTTCCGACTTGCCTCCTTTAAATTTTTGCTGTCTGAAAAAATTACTAAAATAAATACTAATATATTGTTTATACAGCGGAAGCCTTTTTGGGAAGCAAAGAGGAACCAATGGGGCTTTATAGTGCCATAGGTCCGAAAGGCCAAAGACGAACCTGGTAAACACGAACAAGAACACCACGAGAACACACAAAAACCCCACAAACCAAACCAAACAGAAATCAACAACGTGAACTCAAGTCGTAACGAGAGTGCACTCATGTGCTCCGGAAGAGTAAGCGGTTCCTGCCTGCTATAGCACACCCGTCGCGCTGCCAATTTCCAAATTCAGCGTGACAAATCCAGTAAAGGAAGACAAAACAAAAAACCAAAATTTGCACTCATATCACAGATAGAAATCCCATATTTGGCAATGAGCACCTGCATGATGTCTACCGTAGAATTTCTTTATTGAAGACAGCAACCGATGAGCAACATAACCTTGTGTTAGCAATTTTTTTTTGTCAAACGTGACGCTATGCAAAGGAAATCGATGTAATTCCCACAATTGTGATACGTTAACTCCATAAGCTCGAATGGACGGAATTTCTCTACACAAAAAGGGAAAGTTGACGATTGGAATGTTGAAGTCATCAGGTTTGTCATACAGCTTTGTTGAAAGTTTTCCTTGAGAGTCTGTTTCGATTTGTAGATCTAAATCCTAGAATCCGTTGTGTCTTTATCTCAAGTTCCTGAGGATATATGAGATGTCAATGTAATTTACTTTTTTTTATAATTTGCTGTAACAGATTATTAATTTGTGATAACAGATGACTAATTTGATATTTGACATAACTTATTATTAGATTTGTTTTAGCCAATATTTTTTTTCTATTCAAATCATGGAGATGAAAACAATATATAGTTCATTGCTGTATTTAGTTACAGTAACGACGCAAATGACTCAACAATATTTAGCTTCAGATATGGAATTTCAAACTGTATTCATATATTAAACACCTTACTTTCGAGAAATTAACTACATTTTGGCAAAAAGTAAAAGATTATGATTGCAATCGCCTCCATCTCTGGTGATAATTGATTAAGGACAATGGCAAAGTTACCGAACAGGGGGAGGGGGTCTCAAGATGGTTACCGACGATACCGAACAGGGGGTGTTCGAGAATGTTTCCGGCATAGCGACATAATGGGAGGTGATATATATAATGTTGGCGGCGTTGGCAACATGTAGGCGGGTTAGCGGGTATCTACTCAATCCTCTACCAGTCTAAAACGTGTTACTTTATAACGGTTGTGGGTATTGCTGAAAATTCAATATCAAGTTTTCTATAGAAAACGCAATATATATTTTGACATCCCATCATTACAATGAAACCATTGGAAAGTTATATTCAGGTAAGCATTTAAGCAAACAAATGGGTGGCATAATCGTCTAAGAAACACAATCTTTATCACGTACAATCTACTGTTTTGGTCAATTAAGGGTCATAACTCCTATAAGGGTCATCTGATAATTTAGGCCTAATGAACAATTGTGTAGATCTCAATTACCTGAACGTTTAAGCAAGCAACAGCTTTTCTCTATCTGCAATAGTTTCATTCTATAGGCAAAAATACACGATAAAATGATAATCTTTTTTATCTTTATTTGAAAACTTTAACCCATTTGGGTCGTAGTACATATATGTACATATAGCTACATAGATAACATACAAGCATGAGTTTACAAATACAAACATTATAACATATAAACCTTAAAAAAATAAAAAACAGTTTGTTAGTCTCCTCTCCTCAGTTCTAATGACTGTTGCAAAAAAGAAACGACTGTTTTAATTTCGATAATTTAGGGGCCATAACTCCTATAAGGGGTCATCTGACAATTTCGACACATGGACAATTTTGTATAGCTTAATTAGCTGAACAACATGCAATTGAAATTACTTCAATATCCTATATAGTTCTTGAGATGTAAGACAAAAAAGTGCAAAAAGCAGAAAAAATTAAGAAAAGAGGCAATAACTCCCACACAGTTTGTTGGAATTTCTTTAAAATTTCGGAGTAGGTAGATCTTGACGTGCTGATCACTTAAAAATTATCCTGCCAGAATTCTGATATCTGTCACCATTTTGAGATATTTGCAAAAACAATGTTGTTTTACCCCCTGTTCTATTTTTAGCAACAGCGGTCATGTTATTTATTTGATCAATTTAAAATGAGAACCGTTTGTAGCCAACATGTCATATATCATTCCTACTGTCAGTTAAATTGGTTCAGTAGTTTCAGAGGAGAAGATTTTTGAAATTGTTTACAGACGACGACGGAATAAGCTCTCATCTGGCTTTCGGTCAGGTGAGCTTAAAAGCATACGTTAATCGTTTTACACTACTTCCTAAAGTTTTAGGCAAAAAATAGAGCTATTCATACATTTTGGTGGAATCCACATTTGGAAAAAAAATATAGCAATTCATGCATTTGTGTGTGTGTTTGTGTAGAATCTACTTGGGATTAAAGTAGGATTTTGTCATTTCGTTTTGTACTCATTAACTAACGTTTCTCTGTTTATGGTGTGTAGTTACTTACATAAAAATTATTGATAGGGGGATTTTGTATCCCCCTTTTTCGACTTTTTTTGTTTTGATAAAGTTTTATACCCTGCCATACGAAGTGACGAGGTTGTATGTTATACCCTCGGTTTCTTTCGCTGTCTGTCTGTCCGTCTGTCCGTCCCCCGAAGGTTTCCGGATGATAACCTTGAAAATGCGTCAAGGGATTTTAATAATACTAAGCACAGCTGTTCAGTACAATAAAATAGAGGTCTAGTTTAATTTTCAAGATGATCCGAAATGATTATTGAAGATTTGCAACTTTATAACTTTTCCAAATTTGAAGATGATGAAATTTTCTGGTCTAAGAAAGTTAGTCATTTCTTTTCTGTCTCTATACAGATGTATAGTATATACACAAATATATTTTACCAATGATGAATATAGTGGCGGGGTATCATTTGATGTCCCGTTAGATACCTTATTGAGTAGCTACATCTTTTGGGTGGACCATATCTCTATCAGTTTATATCAAAATCCGATCTTAGTATTTTTGGTGGAGAACAGGAACTGCAGCTCACAGCTAATTCTTTTTCTATTTTGAGAACATTTGGGTCGTTGGTGGTGGAGTATTTGTGTATCTCCAAGCTAGGTTATTCCGCTTCCACACAAAGGTTTGTGTTACATTAAACATTTTAAAGACTAAATTTTCAGTTGAAATATATAAATTATTAATCCTTAATCTTCTAGTCCTATGGTTCATAATTTATTTTTAGGATGCCCTCTATAGATTGATTATGTTGCCTCCTGAGTGTTTTGGCTATGTTTAGTTACTAGTTAAAATTATTGTACTTGACATTTAAAGCTACCCCATTTGGTATTACTTTATTTCACAACATCTAAGGCCACATACACCTTTTTTATCAAAACACTTTTTGGTTGTAGCATTATTGGCTGGATTTCACGCAGTGGAAAATCCGGGTTATAAAATGGTGAATGTCGGGCGGGCAGTCGTGCCGGCGGGGAAGAAATGTTCGTAACAGTTTTCTAAGCAACTAACTTATTACAACCACTTGATATTTGATATACGATATACGGCATCAGGGTGGATTCCCATAACGTTGGATTAGATTTCAGGTCCGTCACTCGCCTACTTCCTGTTTAAAGAAATCCGGCCATTTATGATTTTGGCAGATTTAAGTGCTGTCTTGATTTATAATTTTCTGAGATTATTTCACAGGCAATTCACTGCATGTTTATGGGTATCGTTTTGCTGTGCCAGTGAAAAGTCCTAAGGTTCTTGCACTTGCAAATTGACCTGTAAGACAATTAACTGTCGTGACTGATTAATTTTAACTTTTCCGAGAATAACTTATAATAGCTGAGGATTGGTCTCAATTTGTTTCACACATATCTGGTGTTGTCTTAATAACTTCTGTCACCTAAAGTGACATCATGCTTAATTGTCATTAAATGTTTCTGATAGGTAATTTAGTGCCAGACGAATTGCATGAAGATTTAAAATCCCAGTCTCATTTATTTTTCTTATTAAACTTTCGTGTCGGTGTATCTGTTTCAAATTATTTGTAAAGATACAAATTCATGTTTGAGCATTTGAGAAAATAACAATTCTGGAGAAAGACTTTTACAAAGCAGGTGTAGTTAAACTTTTAATTCAAATGACACCTTATAGGGAATATCAGGAAATAAAGTATTTTTTTAAGTTGCTGCTCTGATAATAATAATTATTTACTGAAAATCACATCGTTTAAAAATTAAACATCTTCAAAAATTGGTAATCAAAGTAATCAAAAAGTGGTATTAAAATAAAATGATCACTCTAAAATGACTTTTTAATCAAGTAATCACCTTAAAAATGCTTAAGTAATCAGGTAATCAAGAAAACATGAAGAGCCCCATTAGCAGTGATGTATGTGATGTGCATATTTTATATCTTTTGTTATGAAATTATAAGCAATTATTTCTTATTTTAATTCAGGTGTTAACTTTTGAATTTTTTTCGTTAAGTCAGTGCAAAAAAAAAAAAGCTCAATAAAGTGTAACAAAGGTGTTATAAAAGCAATCACCAGAGAAGCTCTATAGAAGAAGAAAAAATCCCCTTTTTCAGTTAATATGATTTTAACAACTAAACTAAATTAAAAGAATCCAAATTTAGATGATGGCTGTATATCATGTATATTGCATTGAAGTATTAAAATTTAAATGGTGTATAATTTTAATTTAAAATCTAACAACTTTGGTGCCCGATTTTTAAGAATTTTTGAAGATTTCCTCATCTCTAATGTTTCTTGAGGAATTCTTGTACCAAGACAGTCATTGTATTGAGGAAATAACCAATTTGAAATGTTTCATGAAACCCTGGTCTTACAGACATTCATGAGAACAATTATAGTACTGCTTCATTTTTGTAGCCTGCCAACAGATGGTTAGAACATTGTACCTTTTTTAAAGTGTTACGCTTGTTCCTATATTGTCAATTTTTTAAAATAAGTTCTATTCTGAATGCCATCTTTAAACAAACATTTCAGTTCAAACCTTTAAAATTACATGTACGCACAAAAAATAAAAGTTCAATAAAAATAGAAGTTATCACTTCCGATAAGAGCATTAACATTTCTGTACTGTTGAAAGTAGCAAAAATGACATAATATTCCAACTGCAACTATATGATAACTGTCTAAACTTTTATGAATTTATCACAACTTAATTATCTTTTGGGAAAATGTGTTATTTCAAGCTTTCCGATTCCATGAAAGCTATCCAATTTACAAGCATTACATCAAACACAATATAATTAAAACTAATGCCATGCACTTGATGGCTTTTTAAGTGTTTTAAATTTGTCCTGATAAAGATAAAAATGTTCCACGTGTGTTAAGATAAATAGGGAACATTGGCGTTTGAATTTAATTAGGTTTCTGGGTTTTCTTGAAGCAAAACTGTGAGTGCAAGCTTGAAAGTTTTCAATGATTATGCTGGTCTCAACAATTTTAATTGGATTCAGTGGCGGATCCAGAAATTCTGAAAAGAGGGGGGGGGCACTGACTGGCCTAAGAGGGGACCGGCTTTGGTCACTCTTCATTGATTTCCTATATATTCAACCAAATTTTTCTGCCAAAACAGGAGGCCCAGGCCCCCCATGATCCGCCTATGGGATTACATGGTAATAGACACTGGTGTAGCAAGCGGTTTGGCCGGTACAGCTCTGACCGTACTACTTTAAAAGGCTTGTACAGAAAACTGTACTAGTTTTTTAATATTAATATAGAAAAGTAGTAATACTGTGAGCGATCTCACAAAAGGATACCCCTGCTTCATATTGGAATCTGTACTGTAAAAGAAAAATCTCAAGTGCAGTCATCTCCCCTCGATGATAACAGAGATCAATACAAATTCTTCATGCACATCTATAGATGATGTACTTCCTTCATGTAAAGTTTCAACAAAATCCATCGAATGGTTTAGGAAGAGTTGCGCTCACAAGGTCTCAAATTGAATAATGTATTTAAAAAGTCTAAGTCCAATTATCTCCCCTGAATGATGTCCGAGTGCAATGAAAATTCTTCATGCACATCTACATATGATGTACTTCCTTCATATTAAGTTTCAGCAAAATCCTTCAAGCGGTTAAGGAGGAGAAGAGCTTACGAGTTATGTGGACAGACGGACGGACAGACAGTGTGTTTCCAATATACCCCCCTAAACTTTGTTTGCGAGGGGTATAATAAGCAATAGTGTGCAGCCTTTACAATAGTTCATAGCCTTAGAACCTTCTGTCTTGTCCTTAGAAAGTGTAACCATGTGAATTGGCATCTTTGCTAGCCAGAGTTACATGATTTTGTTATAAATGCCATTTCATAATTCACACCCGTCTTTTAAAGAACAAAATGATATTGTAAGAAATTGAAGGTGCATTCTATATAAGCTATTGACTACAATACAATAGGCCTATTGCATAAATTGCACAATTGTTTCTAATCTATATCTAAAATCACTCAATGGAAAGTTTTATGGCAAAAACAATGTAAAAGCAAAGATAAATACAATGCTCTATACTACATGAGGATCTTCAGTGCCTTATGTGTTTTTACAGATTTTCAGGTCTTTAGAACAATTTTTTATCTGCATCTGATTTCTCATGCAGCCTGCTTCTTCTTCTTGGGGCCTCCATTTTCCAGCATGTCAATCACATGTTCAGCAGCATCTGGAATTCTTGTACCTGATTGGATAAAATACATGCATATAGATATGTCAGCATTACATGTACTTGCAATTTTAAAATGAGATAGGAAAGTATTTTATCAATGCCAAACTACATTCAGAAAACAAATATTCATGTTTTAACAAGAACAGGTTGTTGAGTAGGGAAAATCTAAGTCAGCTTGTTTAACCGGAAGTAGATGGGCAACAGATCTGAGAACGCATCCCAGCATATGGGACCCCTACCTGAAGCTGCATTCCAAATATGGAACGCCTAGGATGAGTAGTAGCTGATAATCTGTTACTTAATTTTTTTCATTTTGACCCTAATTGTAAGTCAGCTTGTCAAACAGTAAGGATGTAAGTGACAGACCTGGAAACGCATCCAACCTATGAGACCCCTACCTGAAGCTGATTACCAAATATTGAAAGCCTAGGATTAGTGGTAGCTGAGAAATCTGTTACAAAAAAAGTGTGATTGATGCCTGACTATTCTATGTCCATGCTCCATGTTTCAGGGAGGGACAAAAAGAATAGAAAGTATTTTATCAATGCCAATCAAATATTCATCTTTTAAAAATACAGATTATTCCTTGTACATGTATATTGTTTAAATGCAAGACAGTATGCAGCAACAACTAATTACACTGAAAGCAGCTGGTTATTTTTTGATTGTTTTTTTTTTTTAGTTGCATTTTATTCATGCATATTGTGTCACATACACTTATACCAAATCCCATTTTTGTCTATTTCACAACTAAATTCTTATACAAATTTTGTTTGCATTTCTCCATAAGAAGTTATTCTCAAGTATTATTTCAGCTATTGGTTAAGCATATCTTCTTATTCAACAATATTCATTTAGAACTTTTTTCTGTTTAAATCTAATTGTTTACCTGGACCAAAGATGGCAGCCACTCCAGCCTCATACAAGAAATCATAATCCTGAGGGGGGATAACTCCACCAGCTACTATCAAAATATCACTATTAAACAAAAAAAGTAGAAACTAGATTTACATTGTAAAAGTTGGTGCTTATTGGTGCTATAAATCTTTTAAATGTTTTTTTTTTTCAATCTAGAAGCAAACAGCAAAGAACAACTGCTTTTTAACAAATATTGTAAGTATAAGTCTTTTGAGGTACATGTATTTGAAATTTACGCTATATTCAAAGTCCAATGAAAACTCACAACTCACACATAGTACAAAAATAGAAACAATATTGGAAAGGACATAAAAGTTTTAGCCTGCCAATGTTCATATAGAAAACTTTGGAGAATGCTAAATGACAGAAAAAACTGCCCTCAGAAAAAAGTGATTATCCTGACAAGTGCTATCCTAGGGAAATAACAACTTTACAACAGACTTACGGTCTTCCCATGGCATTAAGTTGTTTAACCAGTTCAGGAATGAGTGTTCTGTGACCAGCAGCAAGGGAGCTAATTCCTACAACATGGACGTCAGCATCTACTGCCTGCTGGGCTGCTTCTTCTGGTGTCTGAAAAGAAAAACATACAATTGAAATAAAACAAGAGGCTCCCAGGAGCCTAAATCACTCACCTGGTCTTGATGTCAACCCTTTATTTTGTAGAGCTGAATGAGCTGAACATTTAAGCAAGCAACAGTTTTTTCTTTATCTACTATAGTTTTCATTCTATAGGCCAAAAGCACGAAAAACTGTAATTTAGGGGCCGTAACCCCTATAAGGGGTCATCTGACAACTTCAACCCTATGGAGACTTTTGTAGAGCTTTATGCCCTGAACATTTTAGCAAGCTATCTGCTATAGTTTTCATTCTATAGGCCAATATCATGAAAAAGGTTATTTTAGGGGCCGTAACCCCTATTAAGGGTCATCAGACAACTTCGATCCTATGGAGACTTTAGTAGTGCTAAATGAGCTGAACATTTAAGCAAGCAACAGCTTTTCTCTATCTGCTATAGTTTTCCTTCTATAGGCCAAAAACATGAAAAAACATCATTTTAGGGGCCGTAACCCCTATAAGGGGTCATTTGACAACTTTGACCCTATGGAGACTTTTGTAAAGCTAAATTAGCTGAACATTTAAGCAAGCAACAGCTTCTCTCTATCTGCAATAGTTTTCATTCCATAGGCCAAAAACATGAAAAAACATTACTTGAGGGGCCATGACCCCTATAAGGGGTCATCTGACAACTTCAACCCTGTGGAGACTTTTGTAGAGCTAAATGAGCTGAACATTTAAGCAAGCAACAGCTTTTCTCTATCTGCAATAGTTTTCATACTATAGGGCAAAAACATGAAAAAAAACGCTATTTTTCACCTTTAAGGGGCTGTAACCCCTATAAGGGGTCATCTGACAACTTGGACCAAATGGCGACTTTAGTAGAGCTTTTAATGCTGAAGCAGTAGGGTGGCATCAGATTTCATCTATCTCTTATACTTTTTGATTTACAAGCCAAAAACAGTAGTCTGACCCCCCTGGTCTATTTTTAGCAATGGCGGCCATGTTTTTTGACGAATCAAAAATCCCCACATCAGTTCTGTGGGGGATACCCTAAGGTACCATCAGACCAAATTTGGTTTGAATCTGTTCAGCCGTTTCAGAGGAGAAGAAGTTTGAAGAAAAGTTAACGACGACGGACGACTACGACGACGGACGCCAAGTGATGGCAATAGCTCACATGGCCTTTGGCCAGGTGAGCTAAAAAAACTGATAGCTAGCTCACAGTGGATAACCTCAGACTCCTCTATCCATTTTGGGCTCTGAACTCAACAAGTCCATTAATTATATTTCACATCAATAGAGCAAAGAATTTTCAAAGTTTATTCAATCAAAATCAGTGCATCAAAAGAAGTCTAGAAATCAAATTACGTTGAAATCATTTTAAAATGGCAGCGTTCGCTTAAATTTTTTTTTCAACATGTCGCTCAAGATAGAACACTCTACTGGTGTACCAATTTTCATTGAAATCCACCCACCCAAAAACACTTTTCAACGCAGATGGGTCATAAAAGGCTGTCAGTTTGATTACAGTGGATGAAACTACAGGAGTACCCAGATGAAACCACAACTGCACATTGTAAAAAGATGATATTTGGTCAATACATCTTGGATAGTAACAAACATCTGTACTGCAATAAGGTCACCTTGACCTACATTTTTACATTTATTAATGGGCAAGTGGATTAGCTGTTGAGTCCTACTGCTCCATTTGGGGGGGGGGGGGGTGGTTCTCTTTATTCTAAGTGAAAAAGGCAAAAAAAGTAAATTGTATACGGATTCTTTTTAAACATGGAAGTAACAATTGCCAATTTTATCATGCAAATATTGATTTGTCTTCATCCAAAACAAAAGATTTTATCAGACAAAGTCATGACAATGTAAAATAGTTCTTATTTAAATCTTTTGTAATTTTTCTTTTTAAATCATAAAAGTACAAAAATGTTTCTATTTTACTTTTGATGTTATACTGTGATTCCTTTTAGAAACCAGAGAGCTCAAACTTTACTTAATAGTCAGAAGATACGTAATTTACGATCTACTCATATCATGTTGAATCATAACAAAAAATGATATAAATTTCCATATAATAACCTAGGATTATAAATAAGCTCCGAGATTGGCTTTTTATAGCTGATATTTCAATCGGATCATAATGGAGAAATAACAGCTTCTTTAGATAGTAAAAACCGATTGATTTTACAAATAATGGCATAATAATACAGTCACGAACGCAAACATCCCAAAATTTGGCTGAATTTTACTTCAGAAGTCACCAATATTGAGACATTAAATCAGGAAGGAACCCAATTTTTCTTTTGGTTGTCGATCGTTTCTGTACATTCCATTAAACTTGAGGTCTGTGCATCATTATTGGGACATTTTGTGTAATCTTAGATATTCAAATTTCTAAGATAATGGGATATGAAGTTAATTTATATTAATATTTCTGGTTTCTTTGTCTGATTTTGAGTAATGTACATGGAAATATACAGCCTACTATTGAGTAATAACCATTATTTACAACAATGTAATAAACTTTTTTTTACAAAGTTACAGTTTTCAAAGGAGTAGAGCCACATGACTCCTGAATCGTAACTAATTTTCAAACTTCTTCAAGTCTTTGTTATAATTATAGAAATGATTCGAGTCTGAAAAATTTAACATGTATTTACAAACACCAGCTTAATAATGATGTCACTTAAAATATTATTAATTGGAAAATGTTCAATTTTCCAAAATTTTCATTTTTCCTCACATAATTAGTATATATACATGTAGTAATAATCTGACATAAAACTCAGAAATCTTTGCATAGCAGCTCACAAATTCTTGCCAGCCCTGTGACTTCATTAAAATCAATCAGAAATCACAAATAAATCAGTGAATTTTGAAAGAATTATTCCTTAACATTTGAAGAAAGTCCATCTTCAGGCAATTATAAGGAAGTTCAAAGCAAGTACAAAAAGTGTTATGGACAGAATAACATGGACAAATATTCAACCTCCAATATAACCATGCAAATAAACTTTCAGGGGGCTTTATCCTTTGAATAAAATTTTCTAGGTACTTATAATTTAACTGTGCATGCAGTTGTAATGAGAGATGACAAAATAAACAAGAGGCTCCCAGGAGCCTGAATCGCTCACCTGGTCTTAATGTCAACCCTTTGAAGACTTTTGTATAGCTAAATGAGCTGAATGTTTAAGCAATAAAAAGCTTTTCTCTATCTGCAATAGTTTTCATTCCAAAGCAAAAAACACTATTTTTCACCTTTAAAGGGCCATAACCCCTTAAAGGGATCATCTGACAACTTCGACCCTAAAAGACTTTTGTAGAGCTAATTAAGCTGAACATTTAAGCAAGCAACATCTTTTCTCTATCTGCAAAAGTTTTCTTTCTTTAGGCCAAAAACACTATTTTTTTGCCTTTAAGGGGCCGTAACCACTATAAGGGGTCATCTGGCAACTTTGACCCTATGGAAACTTTTGTAGAGCTAAATGAGCTGAACATTTAAGCAAGCAACAGCTTTTCTCTATCTGCAATAGTTTTCATTCTATAGGCCAAAAACTCTATTTTTTGCCTTTAAGGGGCCATAACCCCTATAAGGGGTCATCTGACAACTTTGACCCTATGGAGACTTTTGTAGAGCTAAATGAGCTAAACATTTAAGCAAGCAACAGCTTTTCTCTATCTGCAATAGTTTTCATTCTATAGGCCAAAAACACTATTTTTTGCCTTTAAGGGGCCGTAACCCCTATAAGGGGTCATCTGACAACTTCGACCCTATGGGGGCTTTTGTAGAGCTAAATGAGCTGAACATTTAAGCAAGCAACAGCTTTTCTCTATCTGCAATAGTTTTCATTCTATAGGCCAAAAACTCTATTTTTTGCCTTTAAGGGGCCATAACCTCTATAAGGGGTCATCTGACAACTTTGACCTTATGGAGACTTTCGTAGAGCTAAATGAGCTGAACATTTAAGCAAGCAACAGCTTCTCTCTATCTGCAATAGTTTTCATTCCATAGGCCAAAAACATGAAAAAATGCTATTTTTCACCTTTAAGGGGCCGTAACTCCTATAAGGGGTCATCTGACAACTTCGACTCAATGAAGACTTTTGTAGAGCTTTTGATGCTGAATCAGTAGCGTTGCATCAGATTTCATCTATCTCTTATACTTTTTGATTTACAAGCCAAAAACAGTAGTCTGACCCCCCTGGTCTATTTTTAGCAACGGCGGCCATGTTTTTCGACGAATCAAAAATCCCCACATCAGTTCTGTGGGGGATACCCTAAAGTACCACCAGACCAAATTTGGTTTGAATCTGTGCAGCCGTTTCAGAGGAGAAGAAGTTTGAAGAAAAGTTAACGACGACGACGACGGACGACGACGACGGACGCCAAGTGATGGCAATAGCTCACATGGCCTTTGGCCAGGTGAGCTAAAAAACGCAGATCCATTAATCGTGATCGATATAAGTGCAAAGTGTCCTTCGGTAACATAATGTCAACACAATTTTATAACTTGGTTAATATTATCTTTCGATTAATTTTACCATCGTTACTGATAGGTTTCGATAACAAAGATGTCCAGACTCATAAATCATGCGATCAGATCTTGACTCCCAAAGTAATGCAACCATCCTTCGAAAACTAGATTTTAGATTGATTACGTGGAAATAGGTTTGGGTGCTGCGGGAGATACACTAGTGACAATTGACAGAAAAAAATATTAACGAGATACCCTCGAAATAGACGATTCTGATGAAAATTTAATGACTGCGTTAGGATTTGAGGAGAGAACAAAGATAACAGATCTAAGTTAGCCTATTAAGTTTGATCAAGAATTAAAAATCTTTGACTAGACGTTAAATATCATTACTTGATACACACCATCTTAATCGAGATTGAGTCATTGACATAAATTTGATATAAATTACTCTAATAATAATCTAGCTGTTTGATCTTGCCTTTCACGAAAGGATTTTGAACTTTTTGTATTCAGAAATTAGACTGATTAGGTTTCCTTTGCATGATGAAATGAAATCTGTTTTATTTTTAGAAATTGTTATGCCATTTAAAAATAAAAATACAAAGAGGGAATGACCCAGGAGATACAGGTGCTTATAGGGGAAAAAGTTGTTGAATACTCATGATTAATTGGCGTCCCATTACATTTTTGTACATGATAGAGTAAGGAACAAATTGTTTGTAGCATCATAATCATTATAGTCAGATGTTTGTCTCAATGGCAAAATAATAGCTCAATTTTGAATGCCATAAAAAGTCAATTAAGTTTAAGACTCAGAGGGTAACCACATTTTTAAACTGGAGAATATTTTTTCTTTTGCACACAAGAATATGTCTAAAAGACAATGCCCCATTTCGCAACATTTAGGACTGACCGATGAACAGGCCTGAACACTAATTCCCCCTACTTTCATAGCTGGGGCATAAAAAAAACAAACGCAACAACTTTTTTAGGCTAAGCTTCATAAACTTTAAATAAATGTCAATGATGGCATATTTGATCGAGTCACATCCTTCCTTTAAATAAATCCCAGAATGTTAAAGAGAGCATGTAATTTTGTTATTACCACACAAGGTAAAATAAAACTGGAATTCAATATGAAAATAAGAAAACCTTAAGTTTAGAATTCAGCCTTAGTTTATGATCAGACATTAGCACTTTATTTTCATCAGTTTTGAATTTGTACTGAGCTGCACTAGTCCCATGCATGCATGGCCTTAGCTCAACTAACCATGGCCATGCATGCAATTTGGGACTAGTTGAACTTAAAGTCCATGTATGCATGGGGTTAGTGAGGCTTGTCTACATACATTTGAACTAGTGAAATAAGAGGTATATTTAAAAGAGAGAATTTTTTACCAACAATATCTTGAATAATATCAAGGAAAACAAAATTAGATTTTTTTAGAAGAGACCATAAAAAATATGTACACATTTGAAATTGACCAGAATACAGTGCTAACAGCTGATCATAAACAAAGGCCAAATTTTATGGGTTTTCTTATTTTCAAATTGATTCCAGTTTTATTGAATACCTTGTTACCAGTACTTGTCTTTCGTTGATAATCTAGGGATTTGTTTGAATCTTATGTATTGTATTTTTAGTCTTGGGCGAATGCAAGACAGCAAGTAGTGACCTTTGGTCATGTTGAAGACTGCTGGCTGTTTTCCATTGTGATTTTTTTTTTTAAATTGCTGTTTCTTTAATGTTGTTTGTGTCACGTACACTTATTCCATATCTCTTTATCGTCTAAGGTAAATCAGAAATTAATAGTACACAATTCTCATAAGTCAAATGACATTTTCTTAGAAATTATTTGAAACAATAACCCAATAAATCTCATGACTCTGTCCCCTTCGGGGATATAGAGCTGTGATTTAATGAAATTTAAAGCTCATCTAATACTTGATTTATTAATGATTATAAATTACATGACTTGTTATAATGTTTCATTCATACGATATCTTTATTAATTTATCCCTTGACTCTACGAGTGTGAAAAGATTAATTCCTCATTTTTTTGTATCATTATTAGACAATAAAATGATTATTTTATAAAGAATAAAATCCAAATACATTCCTATTTATTGAATTCATGGAAACTGTATAGACAAATTTTTCAGAGACAATATGAATCATTCTTGGTGCAATTTCTGTGAATTGACTCAACAAAAGACTTGAACAAAATTTGTTTTGTTGTTGTTGTTGTTGGTGTTGTTGTTGTGATTTTACACCTGAAAATCAGTCTACATGTATGCTTCATAAAGAGATCATTGGGATTGTTGATAATTTGAACAAAACAAGAAATACTGTGAACAAGCTCCCTAATCGTTACCCCCTCCTCACTTCATTGCCTTGAATGATATCTGCATGTAAGATCAAACAAATTCTTCATGATGTACATCTCCATATCCATATGCTGTACATGTAGTTATTTCCTTCACATAAAGATTCATCAAAATCCATGCAGTGTTTTAGGCCAGTGGTGCTAATGTGCTTTATTGGACAAAAAACCTACTAAAGCCCAATTATCTCCCCTGAATGATAAATGAAAGAAATGAAATTTCTTAATATCAAATTTATATATCTAAACGTTAAAAGTTAAATTTTATACCAGCTTATTTGCTATGAATAAATAAATGACAATCGTCCAGCTTAAAGTCCTTAGTAATATTCTTAGTAAAGTTCTGAAGAAAAAAATGGGTACACAAAATAAAACAGTTTGTGACAGAACATATACATATCATATTTAAATGTAAACATAAAAAATATCAAATACGACAAATAAACATATAGCAAGTTATGAGACCTATGCCCTTAGTGTTTTAGGCCATAACTTGCACTCAAACAAATTTACCAGATTTCCTTCTTTGATAGATCATCATGTCATACTATATGGCAAATTATATTTGTATATCGTATTTCTTACATAATAATCCAGCCATTCTTAGATTAATGTATGACAAATCAAATCAGCTTTATCATCTAACTCAACAATTTTTTTTCTCTTTAGATAAAAAAGTCAATTTGCCTTCATCATGGGTTTTTTGTTTCCTATGGTCAGATTAACGTTTAGCATTGATCTTTATTAAACACGAAACATCAATTATCAGGTATCTCCGTTGCCGTTTTTTCCGTATTTATGTTTCCCATCATGCAATGTACAAAGCCAAACGAGAATGAAGTTCTTTAAATTCATTCATCAAGGGGTAATTTTTGCAAATCAAATCATTTCATATCATTTTATTTCTTCCTTATATTCGTCAAATTATTCCGACCAGTCTGAAGAAATGGAGCCTTAATGGTATATTTTGTCTCCTATCAGATGTATCAAGTTTCATAATCACCCTACATCATGCATATAGGAAGCAGACATCAGGAAAGAAATGGTAAAAGTGAGAATTTTATTTCAATGACTGTCTTGTTATCTTAAAAGAAAATAAATACCATTACTGCACAGGTCATATTCACTAGGATACAGAATATTAACTCGGATGTTTTATTTAAGCCTAATTTATTTCCATATTTTAAAAATTTGTAGGAGGAAAAGGTAACTATGGTTAGAAAAAGTTATTTTTACACTTCTGAGGACTCCACCACAGTAAGGAATAGACGATAAAGTGATGTGGAATAAGTGTATGCGACACAACCAACATTAAAGAAACGGCAATTTAAAAAATCACAATGGAAAACAGCCAGCAGTATTCAACATGACCAGAGGTCACTGCTCACCGTCTTGCACTGGCCCAAGACTTAAAATACAATACATAAGATTCAAACAAATCCCTAGAATATCAAAGAACGACCCATTTCTGGACATAAAACAGAAAAACAGATAGTAAACAAGGATAAACAAAAGCTTTGACAAGGATTCCTGGCTTAGGACAGGCACATATAAAATGTGGAAGGAAATAATTACTATAAAATTCATGACAATCAATTTTGCTACGCCTGACATATATACGTTTCATCCATTCAAGACTTAACAGAGGCACTTTACCCAAATGTAAGAAACTAGTAAAAATTACATTCTATAGGTATCAATATGCAAAAGTTCTAGAAAAAACTTTCAATATAATCGATTCAAAGCATGACTTTATAATGGAATAAAAAAGTTAAAGATTGAAAAGGGCCATTAAAAAGATCATGCAAAGATTACTGTACAAAAACAAATTGAACAGAGCCATAAAAAAACCCATTCTATCCAGATTTCTAAAAGAAACCCATATCAGTATAAATCCATGCTACAAAACCTTAACCTTAACCTAAATAAAAATAAAATTCACTTAAAAGTACTTAAGAACTATTAACACGATTAAGATTAACGATCTAGTGTTTGCTTAAGAACAAATCTAGAATAATGGCTCCCCCTTTCTCTTTATGTTTTTATGACATAGATCATAATAACGGTGATTGTACACGACTCTAACGTATAAGTCGTAATTACCTCAATGTAAGATTACTGCAGTGAATGTTATGTTTGCATGCTAATTTCAATATTCCTTTTAAGTATGTGCTTAACAGGTTTTGAAGTTGAGGAATGGTAATGACATTTTCACATGCCAAAATCCACCCGCCATATTTTATGCTGTCAGAAAATCTCATATGTTCTGTTTAAATATATTCAGTCATGGCAATAGTGAATAATACAGCGTTAAGAACTTGCCAATTATCCCTAGCGTTTGAAATATCTGTTTTTCCATGGAAGCTTTGTTTTCAAGATGATTTTCTGGGTCATATTTGAACAACATGTTTATTCTCTCTAGTTGATCTTTTATTGATATGATTTTTACTGTGTTATTTTTGTGCTTTGCTGATGATTATCAATAAGGGGAAGGTTGAGCTATCAAACTAGTTCAACTCTATGGGCCTGTCATAACCCAGGAATAAAAAAGTTGATTTTATGGGCGTGGCCTGTCTTAAGCCCCCTGTATCAATGTAATGGTGCAATACATATCAAAATCATTGACACATTTAGTAGAAAGAATTTTATGAGCACTTCAACAAAAAAGAATTTTCAAAATTGAATGAATAATGAACATTCTACAACAGTTTTGTCAATACACCCGTTTTAGCCCCTTTGGCCGTTTTTTTTTCTAAAACAATAGGGGCCACAAACCCCAAATACAAAACCAACATTCCTTTAGTGGATATAATCATCATATTTAAACTTCATAACAATTGGCTGGCCCACTACAACTTAATATTGGTTAAAAACTTTTATAAAAAACTTGTACAAACTTTTATAAATGGCGTTTTTGGCCCCTTTGACCCCTAATTTCTCGAAAACGGTATGAGATATTGCAAATCTGATTGAAAAACGCATGCAGGGATTTTTACAAGGATTCCAATGAAAAAAGATTTTGAAAATCGGACCACAAATAAAAAAGTCGATTTTTTGGGTGTGGCCCCTTTTTGACCCCTTATAGCAATGTAACGGTACAAGATACATCAAAGGTGTTGTTACATTTTGTTGACGGAATTTATTGAGGAATACAATAAAAAAAGAATAATCAAAATCGAAAGAAAATTAAACATTCTATAGACGTTTTGTCAATACACCCGTTTTAGCCCCTTTTGGCCCTTTTTTCTAAAACGGTAGGGGCCAGAAATCCCAAATGCAATACCAACCTTCCTTTAGTGGTTATAAACATCATATCAAAATTTTATAACAATTGGCTAACTACAACTAAAGTTATCACACGGAAACCAAAGTGTCTACAGACGACGACAACGACGACAACAACGACAACGACAACGACATCGCCATAACATAATACGATCGCAAAAAATTTACGGTCGTATAAAAATGTCATCAATGAGAATTTCTATACATTACCTGCTTAACTCAGTTTAATTCAGCCCCAGTATTTTCTAATAGATTAATTACAAACACTTCCAAAATTTTTAAAGGAATTTCCTTACCGCAAAGAGAGGACCAATATCTACATCAAACCCAAGGTCAGCGAACCCTGTAGCAATGACCTTGCCCCCTCTGTCATGGCCGTCTTGTCCAACCTTAGCAACTAGAATTCTGGGTCTTCTTCCCTCATTCTCGGCAAATTTCTGAAAATATAAAGAAACTATACATTAATTTGTTGTTGAAAAAAACTGAACACTACAGATTCTAGGAGGTCCGCTTCATATTTGGATCTATTTCTCGAAATTGACACACTAGGAAGGCTTTGTACAAAGCTCTATGACAAACGTGATGACTTCAACTTTCCAATAGGTAACTTTCCCTTTTTGTGTAGCAACATTCCGTCCGCTCCAGCATATGGAGTTTACATATCACAATTGATTCGTTATTCCAGAGCATGTGGGGAGTACAATGACTTCCTTGATAGAGCTACATGGCTGACAAGCAAATTGTTAACACAGGGGTATGTTGCTCCCAGGTTGTTGTCATCACTCAAGAAATTTTAAGGAAGACATCATGTGCTTGTATACAAATACAGGATTTCTATCTCTCAGATGAGCACAGATGTTGGTTTGACGAAGAGTTTGGTAATGTCATCCTTTCCAGATTTGACCAACACTAAATCAATCTTTGGCAACGTGACGGGTGTGCTATAGCAAGCAGGAACTGCTTACTCTTCTGGAGTACCTGAGTTCACTCTCGTTTCGACTTCAGAGTTCACGTTGCCGAATGCTGTTTTGTTGTTATGTGTGTGTGTGTTTTATGTTGTGTGGTTTGTTTCATTATGATAATTTTTTGTCTACCGGTTTTGTCTTTGTCTTTAGGGTTTTTTGATGTTGATTAACCCTTTGGTACACCTTTGTCATTGCATATTTTATCCTCATGTCCCTGTCTACAATCTTGTGTAACCTAGACAAAAATGCTAACTGAAGATAAGTAATTCTAACTTGATATACCCATGTCAGAAAATCACATTATAAATAACCTAAACTAAAACAAAGCAAATGAACAGAGCTGTTATTCATACATCCAAAGTCACAGGAGGCCTTCACAGGGCTGTCAAGTTTTTAAGAGCTGCATGCGTGAGTTTTGAGGAAAAATTGAAAGATCAAAGGAAAAATTAAAAGATTAAAGAAATTTGCCGCCAAACTGCCAACTAGAT
The DNA here is from genome assembly GCA_963971305.1 of Arcuatula senhousia. Classification (NCBI taxonomy): domain Eukaryota; kingdom Metazoa; phylum Mollusca; class Bivalvia; order Mytilida; family Mytilidae; genus Arcuatula; species Arcuatula senhousia. Next base: position 26,023,219 of record OZ020315.1, read on the forward strand.
GCGTGAGTCTCACGCGAGTTGCGTGACACTTGAAAGGTCTGCCTTCAACTTGGAACTGACACATGCACCTCTCTGCAACTTGAGGACAAACCCTAGCACTGGTATAAATGAAATTAGGGGCTTGTTTAGGGGGGGGTACCAATATCCCATATCCCCGTAAATTTTTCATCAAATATCCCATATCCCAAAAAGTGGTTTTCCAGTATCCCATATCCCTGTAAATAAAATGGACTTAAATATCCCATATCCCAGTAAGTTTTGCCTCAAATATCCCGTATCCCATGAAAAAATTGTGTGAATATCCCATATCCCAATATACCCTAAACAAGCCTCAAATTAGGCCTCCTCACAACATGGACAATCAATTTAAACCTGAAGTAAACCAAATTTGGAGTGGACAGACAAAATGCAAAATTAAACATTTTGCAATCTTTGACCTTCAATCAATATAATTTCTTAGTTTCAAATGGACTATATATTCCAGTTTGTAATTACACTTATTAACTAGAAAATGTGTCTATGAGCCACAGGATGGCCCTCCCGTTCTTGAAATATCATTGACCCTAAATGTGTATTACCTGGGATATGGACCTTTACCAAGAAATTGATCAAAAGTGTTCATGTATAAAATATAGGTCGCTGTGACCTTATTTCTGGTGGGTGGTGCCATGTTACCAAGACCCATCGAGTAGTGAAATATTATTGACCCCTAACATGTAGTATTCAAGATATGGACCTTAACCAAGAACTTAGCCAAAGTCATTCATGCGTAAAATATACGTCACAGTGACCTCATTCCTAGTGGATGGTGTCACCTTACCCAAGACACATCTAGTGGTGAAATATTATTGACCCCTAACATGTAGTATTCAAGATATGGACCTTAACCAAGATCTTAACCAAAGTCAATAATGCGTAAAATATAGGTCACAGTGACCTAATTTCTAGTGGGTGGTGTCAGCTTACCTAAGACACATCTAGTAGTGAAATATCATTTACCCCCAACATCTAGTATCAAAGTTATGGACCTTAACCAAGAACTTAACCGAAGTCGTTCATGCATAAAATATAGGTCACAGTGACCTAATTTCTAGTGGGTGGTGAAACCCTCCCCAAGACCCATCTGGTGGTGAAATATCATTGACCCCCAACATCTAGTATCCGAGTAATGGACCTTAACCAAAGTGTTACGGACGGACGGACAAGTGTAAAACTATATGTCCGATCCGCATATGTGGTCGGGCCATAAAAATAGATATATACAATTGATGAAATACATACACCACCTGGTCTATTGTTAAACACAGTGTTCATTTTTTTGTTCATTTTCCAATATAGTATATTTTTGCTATTAAAAGAGCATCAAGTTTTCAAAGTTAATACCCATCTAAGATGACATGCTGCGTGACAGTGAGCCAGTTGCATTTTCCAATTAGGAGACAAAATTACAGCCCATCAATCATAATCTATCGCTTCATTGTTAAAAATCATCAACTTTTCAGTCTTAATCAACAATATTTTGTCCATAATTGAAATTTCCAATCCCTTGGGCCAAACTCAACCCCTTAAAGACTTTGAAAATTAAATCATCACGTCATATGTCAAGTCATACTATATTATGCAACTGTTTTCTAATCCATAGGATCGCAATTATGAAAATTAATTTTGCATCCATCACTTTACTGCAAAGTCAGATGTTCATTTAAACGAAATTGAAAAATGATGATTAAAATTAATTGCATTGTTAATTTTAACATAGCAATTGATTCTAGTTTTCACATGGTTCATTTTATGGCACATCCAACTTAATTTAATACATATCACACATGTCACTTTGAAATACTGAGTTTTAATTTCAATTTGAAACTATATTATATCAAAGGATGATTGCTGGTTCTGTCAGATTTTTGGAATCCTCTAGATTTTTTGTTAAAGCTTAATCTCAAAAACTAAATTTAATTGGGCCAAAAAAAGTATGTGCGTTTCTGGTTTCATGCTTGATAAAATAGGATCAGAAGGTAGGCATTTTTTTTTTAATTTAACCATGAGTTAATGGGTACCAGATTTCAAGTTTAGCGGTGCTTAAGCAAAAATGGTACTAAAATTGAGGCTTAGGGTCGGCACAAAAAATTATGGTCATTTGGGAAACCAAAACACTCTTATTTTTATTTGGCCTTGGTACATATCTGAAATTTATCTCAGAGATATAAATAACAAGTAATACTGTGAGCCAGCTCACAAAAGGATACCCCCCGCTACATATTGGACTCTGTATTGTAAAAAAAAAATCAAGTTCAGTTATCTCCCCTTTGATGATAACTGAGAGCAATACAAATTCTTCATGCACATCTACTTATGACTTTGTTCTTCCTTCATGTAAAGGTTTATCAAAATCCTTCATACAGTTTAGGAGGAGTAGTGCTTATGAGGTCTCCTGTTGAATAATGTATTTAAAAAGTCTAAGTCCAATTATCTCCCCTGAATGATATCTATAAGCAATGAAAATTCTTCATGCATATCTATATATGATGTACTTCCTTAAGGTAAAGTTTCATCAAAATCCATCAAGCGGTTTATGAAGAGTTGTGCTTACAAGGTCTCCCATTGAATAATGTATTAAAAAAGTCTAAGTCTAGTTATCTCCCCTGAATGATGTCTGATTGCAATGAAAATTCCTCATGCACATCTACATATGATGTACTTCTTTTATGTAAAGTTTCATCAAAATCCATCAAGCGGTTTAGGAGAAGTTGCGCTTACGGGGTCTCCCATTGAATAATGTATTTAAAAAGTCTAAGTCCAATTATCTCCCCTGAATGATGTATGATTGCGATGAAAATTCTTCATGTACATCTACATATGATGTACTTCCTTCATGTAAAGTTTCATTAAAATCCTTCCAGCAGTTTAGGAGGAGTTGCGCTTACGAGGTCTCCCATTGAATAATGTATTTTAAAAAGTCTAAGTCCAATTATCTCCCCTGAATGATGTCCTAGTGCGATGAAAATTCTTTATGCACATCTTCATATAATGTACTTCCTTCATCTAAAGTTTCAGCAAAATCATCCAAGCGGTTTAGGAGAAGAAGCGCTTACGAGTTATGTGGACAGACGGACAGACGGACAGACAGACAGACAGACAGGGTGTTTCCTATATACCCCCCCAAACTTTGTTTGCGGGGGGTATAATAAGCCGTTTCAAAGACATATTAGATTTTTTTATCCTTGAATTAAGTACGATGGCATGTTACAAAATATTCTTTTTAAGTCTGGTCATAAACATATTAGATATTTATACCCTTCACTTTTAAATATGATGGCATGTTACGAAATATTTTTTTCTAAAAAGGTCTCGTCTAAGCCAGTGTAAAATCTAGACAAACTCTTGTCACATCATGAAATCTCAAGAGCTACTAGTAAGGCGACATCAATATACTGTTGTATCTTCTGTAGGTTGATGAAAATAAAAATGTCGGAAATTAGACTTGGCTTTTATCAGATTACGTCATAGGGATAAGAATTAAATCATGATTTCCTATTAAGATTTCAGTCCTCAAATGGAAGAATGTCTGCGAAAATCTGTACAATCATTTTTTTTTTGTCTTTTGAAATTGAAGAAACTGTCCTAGTTTCAAGACAAGTACATTGAAAAGTAGGGTTGTTTATTTTTTAAAGTAAACTCAAAACAAATCAAATGGGAATTTGATAGCAATTTAAGGCATTAAGAATTTAAGATAATCATCATAAAATATATTTTAGTCAAGACTGAAAGAAAAGGATTTAACCTGCTTTACTTTTTTTAAACAAAGATTAACCGATCCTGATGTTCTTGTCCTGTTTGGCTCAAATAAAAATTATTAGGTGAAAAAAAATTGGGTTAAGAAATGGTGAAATTAATTATGTCTATAGTGAATGGGTTAATGTTTTTGAACAGTTTTCTAAGATTTTTTATTTCACAGACATTTAATATTTTGTATGCAGCATCAGCATGGGGTTCAATTTATTGTTGTTAATATACTTTTTGTTGAGCAAAATGTTATCATATTTAACATATTTATTTTATACTTAAAAAGATTAATGCATTTGACAAATTCTTAAAAAGAGTTACTCTGTCAACTGCAAAATATCTGTCAAAGTCATTAGAGCAGGTGTATCCAATGCTAATAATACATTAACAGAGATTGGGCTGGGATTATTTGTGGCTAAGAAAACTGTAACAACAGGGATTTTGGTAAACTGTAACAACAGGGATTTTGGTAAACTGTAATAACAGGGATTTTGGTAAACTGTAACAGCAGGGATTTTGGTAAACTGTAACAGCAGGGATTTTGGTAAACTGTAACAACAGGGATTTTGGTAAACTGTAACAACAGGGATTTTGGTAAACTGTAACAACAGGGATTTTGGTAAACTGTAACAACAGGGATTTTGGTGAAATATGGCTAAAATTTTAATGTGTTAAGACAATAATTGTATGAGCCTGAATGGTTGTACCATACATATTTCAGGATATTTCATTACAGTTAATTATTACATAACTTCTGTTGAATCTTAAAACAATTGGAGAACAATCTTCAGCATCTTCAATAAATGAGTCGTTATAATAAGTTTATATTTAATTATTAAATTCCATTGGAAATGCTGGCCTGGATCAACTAATGAAAATTAATGCAGACCTTCTTTTTAAGAATTTTAGCACAATTAAGTTACAAGATCATGAGCATTAAATTGGAGCAACCAATATAATAAGATACACCTGAACCGTCATCTTATTATATTGGTTGCTCCAATTTAATGCTCATGAATTGAGCAAATTAAAACAAATATGTTACTGAACTTAATTTGTACAGGCCTTAGCAAACTAATCAAAATTAACACTATATAGCTAGCAGGTTGAAGAAACCAGTTCTGCTGAAATTTTCCAAACAAAACAACTTTCAAGGTTTTAGAATATGTTTGACATGTTTGATGCCAGTGTAAAATCTCAGTTTGAGAGAACAATTGTAAATCACAATCGATTTTTTACTATTGCTGTTAGAAATTTTTACAGATTGTTATGACGGTTTGCTACATATTAATAAGTTGCCGCACTCAGGAAGGGCTTTTAAAACAAGTAATACTGTGAGCAAGCCCACAAAAGGATACCCCCCGCTTCATATTGAACTCAAATCTCAAGTCCATTATCTCCCCTCAATGATAACCAAGAGCTATACAAATTCTTCAGGCACATCTACAGATGATGTACTTCCTTCATGTAAAGTTTCATCAAAATCCATCAAGCGGTTTAGGAGGACTTGTGCTTACAGGGTCTCCCATTAAATAATGTATTTAAAAAGTCTAAGTCCAATTATCTCCCCTGAATGATGTCAGAGTCCGATGAAAATTCTTCATGCACATCTACATTTGATGTACTTCTTTCATGTAAAGTTTCATCAAAATCCATCAGGCGGTTTAGGAGGAGTTGCGCTTACTGGGTCTCCCATTGAATAATGTATAAAAAAGTCTAAGTCCAATTATCTCCCCTGAATGATGTCAGAGTGCGATGAAAATTCTTCATGCACATCTACATATGATGTACTTCCTTCATATTAAGTTTCAGCAAAATCCTTCAAGTGGTTTAGGAGGAGAAGCGCTTACAAGATATGTGGACAGACGGACAGACGGACAGACGGACAGACAGGGTGTTTCCTATATACCCCCCCCCCAAACTTAGTTTGCGGGGGGTATAAAAAACACCTTAAGTTAGGAAAAAGTTGTATGGAATTTGTTTGAAAATTTAATATATGAATCTTTAAATGATAAAAAACGACTGTTGAAAATTTCAGAAGTGTAATATATTTTTGAGCTGTAGCATTCACAATTAATTGTGGACAGATGCAACATGGTTTGTGAAAACTATAGGGCCTGCAAGGCCATTGTTTTGTCATTTATTACCGACCTCAGTCTTGGTACTCTTAAATTTTAATTGTTTACTAAAAATCTTACATGGAATGCAATTAGAGGACACATACATGTCACATAAATTTTCAATCAAGATCTGGAAATGCAATCATTTCTCTAATCATGATTAATGTCCCAGGTCTTTAAAGACAATCACACCTGAATTTACAACAAATACGGACAAATTATCACACCTTGATAAAGAAATAAGAAAGTTAATTCTGAAATCAGATTTAATTTGATCAGAGCAAATGGCAATCCAATCATTTAAAAGATTTTATTTTTCTAATTATAGTAATTCAATTTGAAGTTCACTATTTAGCCATGTTATCAAGAAAAGATATGCATTAACCAAAAGCCAAGAAGTATTGATGGTGATTTTTTAAAAATTTATGAGAACAGACAAAGAGGCATAACTCTTGTGATCTCAGCTTTTAACATTTTTTTCTGAATCCATCAAAATAAGTCAAAAGTTTTTGAACGGTTGTCCCAATTTTTCGTTTGTTTAAGGTCTCCATTACATCATAAATATTTGTTTTACATTTTTTTATTCTAATAATTAAACCATGGCATAATGCTCATATTAAAACTATGAAAAAACAGAGAAAACACATGATGTCTGTATATATTTATGAGACAATTCCAACATGTATGGTGGATGCAGGAATTTTGAAAGGTGGGGCATCATAAAGAGAGTCCCAAGAGGAATCGGGGTTTAGGCTAATCCTTTTTGCTAAAAATCTGCATGAAAATTGTGAAATTTCTAAATGAAAGGAGGATTCCAACTATGAGGAGTACTAACTCTGGATTTGCCAATGACTTGCTAATATCTCCAATAGTTCAAATAGATCACTTATGGCTGAATGAATGACGTCATCCATTTCAAAAGCAGTTGATACAAGATACTAAATCTAGAATTGAACAATGTTGAGATAATTTATAATCCGTCAGTCTGTAGAGACAGGTCCTGAAGTCTGTCTGTGACAACTATTTTGTCAATGAAATAGACAGTCACATTCATGATAATTTAGACGAGAAAGTTTGATACATTGTAAAACTTATCCTGTTTGTCAGTGACAGCCCTCCCACCAATGGTAAGATATTAATCACGTTCTATGATTTATATGGATGGGTTCAACAATAAAACTACTCCTGTTTGTCAGTGACAGCTGTTTGGTCATTGAACACATTAGTCAGTGACAGCTGTTTGGTCATTGGACATTTTCATCACACTATTGATACAATGAACCATATCCAGGACAGTACATGCGTACTTAAGTATAGGGAAACCTGCCTTAACTGAACTCTTTCTACTTTAAACCGGTTTTCAAGTTTCTTCTTTATATTTATATACATTTTAAACCAGAACAAACCATTTACCTGTCTCAAATCAGTCTTCACAAAATTTGTTTTTGGGTTGTTGGACCTAAACACAAATACTGCCAACACAAACACTGCCAGTCCAACTTAACATTTCTATTGTACGGTACATTTAATAAATTTGCAGAACCAGAATCAAATATGCATATTTTTTGCAGGTCATGTCTGGCAGACTGTCACATTTCTGGAAGACTGCTAAACCAATTAAAGTTCTTAGTTCTAAAGGAATTCAGTTTATAAATAACTATGTTATGAAGGAAATATATTTATTTGTTAACCAAAAGCCAAATAGTATTGACATGATTGATGAAGTTTTTTTTTTAAAATTTATGAGAACAGACAAAGAGGCATAACTCTTGTGAGGTAATCTCTATTTCTTAAAAAAGACTTTAGGATACAGATAAAGGAAGAAGAACAACACACAGGGTGCTTGGACCTTAAGTTTGACCAGAAAATTTAGGTTACATGAATATGATGAATGCAGTATCTTTACCTCCAAAACACTCACACATACATTTTTGTAATTGGTGCACAAATGATGTCTGTACATGCTAAAGCAAAGAGACAATTCCAATATGCAGCATAGATCCAGATAATTTGAAAAAAGGGGAGATCATAAAGAGTCCCAGAGGAATGGGGGCTCAAGCTAATCCTTTTTGTTAAAAATCTGCATGCAAGTTTCAAAATTTCTCCAAAAAAAACGAGGATTCCAACCAGGACAGGAGCACCAACTGAATCAAGCTGTCCTCTCCACAAGTTCAAATAGATCACTGACTGCTGTATGAATGAGGTCATCCATTTCAAAAGCAGTTTTTGAAAGATACTAAATTTAGAACTGAATGGTGTCGAGATAATTTAATCTGTCAGTCCGTAGAGACAGGTGAAAGTGTGTCCCAAGCAGTGAATCATCAGTCGTTTGATTATTTACTGACCTGGGTTGAATCAAAATCAGACCATAATGCTGATCATCAGATGTGATACAAAATTTGTAAATGACATATCATATCATGCTCAATCTGAATTGAGTGTCATATACATGTAAGTAAACTGTATGATTAAAAACCATCCCATAATCTGTCTGTGACAGCTGTTTGGTCAATAAGTTGGATGTTCATGATAAATAAGATGAATGAGTTTGATAGTTACTGCTCCAGTTTGTCAGCGACAGCTGTTTGGTCATTGGTCACGTTTGTAAAGCTATTGATACATTCAACCATATCCAGGACAGTACATGCATACTCAAGTACTATAAAAGTACTTAAACTGGACTATCCTGCATCCTTGGCTTCAATTTTGTTGCATTGGGAATAAATAATGATACTGTGATTTCATTATTATTCGTGGGGTATCAATTTTTGTTGTTTTCGTTGGTAGTCTTCATCCAAGAAATTTGATACCCAAAAAAAGGAAAAATTAACATTGATCTGTATGCTGGAGACTTCAGAACCACAAAATTAAGAATCCACCAACTGATCCTTTTTCATAAAACCATGAAAATTGGTACCCACGAAAATAAATGAATCCACAGCATTTGTTGATTAATGAATGAATGGAATTTCAAGATTAAAAAAAATTAATACTGTATATTCATTTATTTTCTTGGAGATTAAATTTCGTAGTTAAGAAGAGCACAAAACTGTATTGATGGTAACAAAGGACAAGATAGGATGAGAGCTTGAATTGGCCCTAAAAATTGGACAAATTTTCAAAAATTGAAATATTGAATTAACACGGTGTGATTTTGTGATTCGGAAGTTATAATATTTGAAACAGACAAAATTTTATTAAAAATTTAGACACACTGCACTGTTACACACGTGCACAAAATGATAGAACTACGAAATGTAGCAAAATTGGCTTAAAATTGTTAAAATGATAAACGTTTTTGTGAAATTTAAATATGAGCGGACCAAAGATAATTTATAAAAACATTAAGTTTTCATTTGCCAATCCATAGTAAAAATATTTGTTGGCTGCTTGTCCACTCAAAGTTATTTTTGCCAAAATCAAACAAAAATATACCAAATTTCAAGAAACTTTGAGAGAAAAAGCCACTTTTTATCAAGTTCGATCAACTGCAAAAATGAGGTTTGATCTATTCTTTGCTTAAAACATTTTAATCTATTAACTTTCATTGCTCAATCAATATATCAAAATTTCACTTTTGAAAAAAAGAGCAAAAAAATAGCCTTTATCATACCTTGTCCTTTTCATGGATTTTTAATAAGTGGGGATTTAATTTCGTGGATTTTTCTTACCCACAAAAGAAACAAAATCAAAACCCCCACGAATATTTTTACTTCTACAATATATGTACATGTATAACTAACCTCGACCCTCTTGACAACTTTAGATATGTCGTCCACATCTCCATATTCAGATTTGTATGCACCGCTGACCATTCTATCACTTGCAACATGGCGTCCATAAACCTGCAAATATTAAGTACATCTTTATGATCAAAGAAAGATAACTACATGTATTATGGTACTAATGTACATGTATTTGAGGGCTGTTCTACTAACAAAGGCATACAAATATTGCCAAATGATCTCAGTTGATTATAATCAGAGAATCAACTTTGATTGAAAGCTAAGTAAAGGAGGAATGTGTCCATCGTATACAGATGCCCCATGTAGGACCCAAGCACAAAGAAGAGATCTGACAGGTCATGAAATTGCTAAGATGTACAGTTTGTCATACAGAACCCCTCTACCAAATTATAATTCATTCTTATCAGAGGTGTCTGCTAAAAGCTTGACAGAAACATGCATGCACTGACACAGAATTGTCATCAGATGGGCATAGCATAAACAAACTGAATTCTTAAATGCTAGAAGAAGATTTAGAGTAGCAATAATAAATCCTGTTAAATTATTTCCTTTTAGTTTCATTATAATATCACAATTTAAGCTAATTTCATTAGACAGTCTCCCTTTTCCTACCTTTTCCATAGCCTCAGTTATCTCCCCTACTGTACAACGGGCTCTGACTGCTTCAATACTAAGAGCCAGGAGATTACCCTCTCCAGATTGCTAATATTTGATGAGAAAAATTAATTATCTCCCTTTTCCTACCTTTTCCATAGCCTCAGTTATCTCCCCTACTGTACACCTGGCTCTGGCTGCTTCAATACTTAGGGCCAATAGATTACCCTCTCCAGATTCACAAGCTTTAGTTATTGCTGCAAGAGATTCCTCAGCCTGAAATAAAAATGAAAGTCAAAATATGAAAAGCTCAAGTATAATTTAATCAAAAGCCTCATGATCATATATTGCCCTCTTGAATTTTTCAGGTGTGTGTTTGCCTTGTTTTGTCTTTTCTTCTTTGACATTTGAGATTGATCATTTCAGTTTGGTAATTTTTGATTACCTTTATTTACAGCTGTAAAGGGGGACAAATTTGCATAATCTTAATTCCCTTTTTCTGTGTTTTGGATAGCAAGCTTAAATTTTTGTAAAGATTCATGTTTTTTATTTGCATAATACAATTGATGTTTGCATGGTTTTTTTTGCCACATCCATTTCACATCTATGAATAAAAAGCTACGCCGAGCGCAGCATGATACGACCGCAACAAGTTGAACCCTGTACGTTGGAGGCCCAATATGGATAGTCCATTGCTTTGGTCACATGAAGCCCATGGTGGACTTACAAAGCTTTTTGACACATGCATCCTGTGGTGGACTTATAGAAATGCATTTTTGACAAATATATTTACATCGACGCCTTATTTCTATACATGTATCAATTTACAATTTTGGCCCTTTGACCCCTAATTCCTCAAAAATAGTAAAAGATATTGCTAATCCGATAAAAAATAAATTGTGTACATGGAATCCGATGAAAAAAAGATTTTGAAAATCGGACCACAAATAAAAAAGTTGATTTTATGGGCGTGGCCTGTCTTTAGCCCCCTGTAACAATGTAATGGTGAAAAACATATCAAAATCATTGACACATTTTGTTGACAGAATTTAATGATGAATTCAACAAAGAAAGAATTTTCAAAATCTAATGAATAATAAACATTCTACAACAGTTTTGTCAATACACCCGTTTTAGCCCTTTTGGCCCTTTTTTCTAAAACAGTAGGGGCCACAAACCCCAAATACAAAACCAAGATTCCTTTAGTGGATATAATCATCATATATAAACTTCATATCAATTGGCAGGCCCACTACAACTTGATTTTTGGTATAAAACTATTTGCATTGACAAACTTTTAAAAATGGCGTTTTTGGCCCCTTTGACCCCTAATTTCTCAAAAACGGTAAGAGATATTGCAAATCTGATTGAAAAACGCAGGCAGGGATTTTCACAAGGATTCCAATGAAAAAAAGATTTTGAAAATCGGACCACAAATAAAAAAGTCGATTTTTGGGGTGTGGCCACTTTTTGACCCCCTGTAGCAATGTAACGGTGCAATAAATATCAAAATCATTGACACATTTAGTTGACAGAATTTAATGAGGAATTCATTAAAAAAAGAATTTTTAAAATCGAATGAATAACAAACATTTTACAACAGTTTTGTCAATGCACCCGTTTTAGCCCCTTTTGGCCCTTTTTTCTAAAACGGTAAGGGCTACAAACCCCAAATACAATACCAACCTTCCTTTAGTGGTTACAAACATCATATCAAAATTTTAAAACAATTGGTCAACAATTACTCAAGTTATGGCACGGAAACTAAATGTTCCCAGACAACAACAACGACAACGACGACGACGACGACGACGACGACAACGACATCGCCATAACATTATACGATCGCAAAATTTTGCAGTCGTATAAAAATTGGTTTCAAATAAACTTTAGCAATCCTTAATTTAGCAAAATTCAAATTTTATCCATTGAATTGCATTACAAAAGCAAAATTTAATCGAAATTAAATTTGGCAGTTTTCTTTAACTCCGTTATCTGCTAAAATATGCCAAAATTACCCACTATACAATATAACCTCATCATGCTCATAGTATTACATTTACCTTCTTTTTATCCCTGGTCTCCCTGACTCTTGTAATTCTTTCTATCTGTTTATGTTTGACAATGGAATTATCTATACATAAAACATCCACCTGACTTTCCTCTTTCAATCTATGCTTGTTTACACCAACAATTACCTCTAAAAATATAAAATAATTCATTAATATAGACAAGCTACTGAGACACAAACAACATGTTAAACTTTATAGCCTAGAGCTTTCAGGTAGTACTCCATATTAATTTATTTAGCTCATTTTTGCATGTGCTTGGTGTTGACTATTTTTCCCACGTTACACTTAGCAGCTCTAAACATATGTTAAAGATTTGGGGACAAAAATATGCAAAAATCTGGTTTTGGTTCTTTTTTTGTTGTTGCCAGTAATCGAGCTTTCAGTTCAGGTGAAATGCAACATATATAAAATGAAAGCTCAAAAACAGTCCTTTCTTTTAAGGCCAAATCAACCTATCTGACTTCGGCTCTTTTTTCCGCTTAAGTTGTTCAAAATTAAAATCTAAAAATAGTGCATTTGAATTAAAGCCAATCCGCTGGTCACCATGCCCAGCCGGAAGCAACGCTATGTGGGCATTTGGATTGATATTTTCGAAATTGTTCTTTAAAACAATGACCGTGGATTGCTATTTTTTTTATAATAGGTCCAGATTTTACAAATCTATATTTCACAGGGGCCATCTACAAAAACAATACTGTGAAAAAATCCTAATTGTGGTGTACTGCCTCAGAATACCATGGCAAAAAGACATGATGCCCCACCTCATAACATGAAAATTTTAATAAAATCTAGAGGTTAACCCAATTTGGGTCATTTAGAGGATTGGAACAAACAAACAAACCTAAATACTGCAGTCAGGCATAAAGTGTTTGTATCTTTGTATATGACCTGAAAGTTAAATTTTTCTATACCTTAGGGCCATGCATCAGCATGATAGAAAACAATGAGATGTGGAATAAGTGTACACGACACTCACACAGCCCACAATCAAGCGGCAATTCAGAAAAACCACAATGGACAACTGCCGTCAGCCTTCAACAATGCATGAATATTCCAAGCAATAAAACTTTTTTAAAGGATACTTTTACATCTTAAACTTTGACAAGTTCAAGTTTAAGTTATTTTATTGTCAAAAGCTAACCTGGTCCTTCTGGTTAAAAATGTGTTTTGATGGATTCCTATGTAGGAAAAACAAGAGGCTCCCATGCCAGGAGCCTGAATTGCTCACCTGACTTCAATGCTTGTTTTGCCTTGAAAGGGCTAAAAGTTTAATAGGGGTCATCTGACAACATCGATTAACTTAATGGATTAAAGTGTAGAGTTAAATTAGTTTAACATTTAAGCAATAAAAAGCTTTTTTTTAACAAGGCTTAAAATGTTATTTAGAAATTTAAGGGACCATAACTTTCATAATGGGTCAATAAAAAACTCCAATCATATTGAATTTTTATAGGGCTTAACTTACTAAACAGTATTGTAACTTAAAGTTCTTCTCTAGCTTTTACAGTTTGCAATACATCGGGGAAAGTTTGTGAAAATGGACAATTTGGAGGCCCTAAGGGGAATAAATCAAAAAATGAAGAGTCCTACAACTTTGACCCTATGACAGATTTTGTTGATCTTTATGAGCTTAACAACATGCAATTTAAATTGATCAAAATATCTTTAATAGTTTTTGAGATATTGAGCTTAATTAGTACATTTTTTTAAGTAAAACAAGGCAACAATTCCTTGATGGGTAGTTACATCTTCTTCAAACTTTCAGGGCAGGTAGATCTTGAGGTGCTCAATACTTTTGCTTCCCATCAGAATTTTGATATCTGTCACCATTTTTGAGTTAATTGCAAAAAACTGCAATTTACCCCTATGTTTTATATTTAGCCATGGCGGCAATGTATTTTTACAAATCAAAAATCCAATCGACAATTTGGTTGCACTCTTGACAAGGAACAACTATACAAAGTTTGATTGCAATTTAACTTATGGTGTTAGAAGAGTTAACAATTTTAATACAATGAATAAAGACTGCAAAAATGGTTGATGGATGGAGAGATGACAAACCCCAACTGAAGGCAATAGCTCACATGACCCTTCGGGTTAGGTGAGCTAAAAAGGGTGACAGAATTACGGACTAACACAATTAAAAGAAAATACACAATCTTCTTCAAATCTGAGGTATTATTAGAGAATAAGGGTTAAACCATCACAACCACAGTGTAACCTTATATTATTTGTAGCAAGTGATTTACCAGATCCACTGTCGATTCTAGCCTGTCTTTTAGCAGCACATTCTTCTATCCTGAGTTTGGGCATTCCAGCTGCCACAGCCTTGGCCATACCTCCCATCTCCTCAACCTGTAAATCAGTTGTAGGTTAAAAAAGACATTAAACAATATAATAATAAAACCAGAATTTAACGACAAGCACATGTTTCTATCCTGAGTTTGGGCATTCCAGCTGCCACAGCCTTGGCCATACCTCCCATCTCCTCCACCTAAAAATAAGTTTACAATACAATATGATGTGAAGATATTGCATTTGTGGATGTTTTTGGTTTAGTTGGATGGACAGGTAAAATCAATTACATGTAGAAAATCGAATTGAATAAGTAGTTGTAAACATTGTATAAAAGGGAATACTTCTGTTTGGTTTATGTTTGTGGAAGTTTTTTTTGTTTGCTTTGAAATGCATTCATTTCATGATGTTAAATTCTTCCTGTCTACCTGGTCTTTCATTGTCACTCAACATGAAAGTCAATTTTGGAGTGGAAATTTACCTCCTTGCAAAATTTCTCTTTTTTTGTTAATTACAAAGAACTTTGAGTAAAGTTTGTTATGTGTAACAGTCCAAAGCACATAAAAAATTCCTTTAAAATCTGTATTGCTAATTATTCAAAAAATTTCATACTTAGGCCATAATAAAATAATTCCTAAAATCTCACCCAAATTTCTTGAAAAGATGGGGTGGGTGGGCAAATATTCTTTATTTTCTTTTATCCATTTGATATAATTTTAAGCTATTTGAAAGGAAATTTACCAAAATTGAATAAAGAGATAGGGGCTGTAAGGTGCTTATTTGGCCCCAAATTTTTTAAGAAAATAAATTCTGAGAACTGATGAAGTTTATATTGTAACTTATTAATGTTATGTATGGTTGTATTGAAACAAGCTGAATTGCGCATTTCTTCATTGACATGACATCACAATCATTGGTTAAATGACGTCATATTTCAGGAAAACTGAAAAACAGCCAAAATTTACAAATTCCAGATCAGATTTTCCAAAAAACAAATACCTCAGCATGTCTGCACCAAAAAGATATTTCACACACTGAAATATTGTATGATTTTACATATTTTTGCCAAGTTTCATTTTGGTGCAAGCCTGTGGAGGCATTTAAATTTAGCAAAAACCATTGTAAAATGGGACGTTTTTGAGCACTTTTGACAACATTTGTAAACATGGTAAAATAGTCATACTTTATGGACATGCATATAGAAAGACTCAAACCTCTCAATGCTATAATGACCATATACTTGATTTGCATCATTTTAAGATTGCAAATAAGCATATGTCCTTAGAATAAAAGACACTGAAATTTTGGGGCCAAAATAGGGTCTTAGAGCCCCCTATCTCTTTGTCGAAAGCATGGTTTCCGGACATAACTGGAAAAGTTTTCAACTGATTTCAACGAAACTATAGGATATTATTAGATACCATAAGAGGAGGAACCGTATTGATTTTCGACAAATTTGACGAAAAAGTGGTTTCCGGACCATAACTCAAAAAGTTTTCAACCGATTTCAATGAAACTTTGAGATATTGTTAGATACCATTAGAGGAGGAACCCTATAGATTTTCAACAAATTTCGTTCAAGGTCAGAGCATCACAAAAACGTGTACAAATCTGTCGAAAAAGTGGTTTCTGGACATAAATAGAAAATTATAGTTAAGCAATATCTGTAATCATGGTAATAGCAATAGCAATATTTTATTGTACGATATACAAATTCAAAATATCAAAATAAATTTGTTTCAGGGGGCTGAAAATATCAGGGCGGGAGGGATAAGAATCTAGGATATTTTTTATATTGGCCTTATACATTGTTTTAAATAATTGATAATTGTTACTTCAGTATTTATTTAAAAGCATTCCCTAAATATACAGGAGAAAAATTTTGATGTCACAGGCAAAGATTAAAATAGTACTCCCTTAAAATTATTACCTCATTAACAACTTTGAGAGCAGCCTCATAAATTTCATCTGTGAGATTCTCCATCATGTATGAGCCACCCCATGGATCAGCAACCTGTAAAATCAAAATCATCATTCTGTCAAAAAGTATTACTTAAAATAGTAAAATCAATGAAATTTAAACAATAGATATCTATTGCAATACCTCAAGCAGTGCCAAATGGCCTCGTTGAAGGCTGCTGGCGGTTGTCCATTGTGGTTTTTCTAAATTGCCAATTAATTGTGGGCTTTGTCGCATACACTTATTCCACATCTCATCATTTTCTATTCATAAAAAAATAAATTATCATAAATAAGGAAAACAATGCATTTAGCACCTATGCAGAATGTTTTTTTTTTAAACAAAAATGAATACCAAATATTGGTGACAAAGTTTTTGTTTTTATTCAATTTTCTCCCATGATTGCATCTGAGAGAGAGAGGAAATGTACATTTCAATGTGATGTTCATGTAAAATTTCATTTAAATCTTTTAAAAAGTTTACATGGTTTATGAGTTGCACTTTAGAGATTTGAGGACCAATACTTGCAATTGTCAGTTGTCTATCAGAAAGGGAGATTCCTAGATACTCCAAAGCTGATTTAAAAACAGACAGTAATTCCTATATACCTGTCCCAAACTTTGTATTTATATAAAAAACTTTTGAAATATTAAAAATTTTTGTTCATGGAACTCAATATCTGAAATTAAATGTGGATTAATGAATACAATTGTTGAATTCTTTGTTTCTAATTTGATCTAATATATATATTATGGAATTTTTTTTTTTAGATTTGTCAAATGAGCATTTAAAATATTATTCTAAAACATTCTCTTAGCTTAAAATTCTATATGTAAGTGTGCATTAATAATTCAATCCACACCACAAGCCATTACCTTGGTTATGCCTGATTCCTCTTGTAGTATGATCTGTGTATTTCTGGCAATCCTGGCACTGAAGGGTGTTGGCAGACCTAGAGCTTCATCAAAGGAGTTTGTATGGAGGGATTGAGTTCCACCAAATACTGCAGCCATTCCTTCAATAACTGTACGAATAATATTGTTATAGGGATCCTAGAATGAAGATGAAATCAATTTCATAATATATGTGACATCACCATTGTGTCTTTTTGTCTTTTGGTATATAGAATTTTAGCTAAGTGAGAATGTGAGAGTGACACTTAAAAGTTTTTAAGCACCTACTGTAAATATCATGTCTATAGCAGCTAAATTGGTGTCAAAATTATATTATAATTTGAAATAAAAGCATCCATAATTATGAAAAAAAAAATCTGAAAAACAGTCATGACAGTATGAAATTTACAGTCTTACACACATAAGTTTTTGACTCTCTTATAATTTAAAAAATGGTTCTGATATTATTCATGGGGTACCAAATGTCATAGTGTCAACCTCATTACAAAAATCCAACAAAATGGGATTTTAATTCATAGATTCCTTCTTGACTCATTATTTGATATATAGCCTATTGAAGGGGATATAGTAGTCAAAATCTTAACAAACACCATTCACTTTGAATTGTCTATAAATTAAAGAATCATGGTCTACTAATGATAAAATCAAGAAATAAAGATATTTGAATGACTTCAACTCTTAAGATATCTAATTTAAATATTGCTCACGTAACATAATTTTTAGGACAGACATTATTTCTATTAGCTAAATCTTTCATAAATGTTATTGAAACACAACTTTCCAATATTAATTTCAACTTATATTCATGAAATATTGGAAACACAAAACAAAACATTGCCATTTCTAGCACTCCAAGAGTAATATAAGTAATATAAATTTATTCACGTAACAGGACAGACTTATTTGAAAAGACTTACTAGAGTGCAAAATTAGTTATATTGGAAAGTCATGTACTGGTTTACAAAATGCAAGACAGTAGTGGAGAAACTTTACAGCAAAAAGCATTTATTTGTATATGACTTAACTGTTTTATTTTCAAAAAAATGAAATAAACTCATGTAACATGACAGACACCATGTAACGTGACAGACATCATGTAACATGACAGACATTTAAAAAAGTGTTTTGGAGGCTTTAAAATATATGTTTTTTCCTGGTGTCTATGTTTATTATACATTTTACACAATGTGTGGTGTACTGATATAAAAGAAGTTTCATTCTTTCAAAAATTGAACTGGTAATTTCTGAAATTGTCTGTCCTGTTACATGAGATTGTCTGTCCTGTTACATGAAATTGTCTGTCCTTTTATAAATTGTTTCATATCAGGTTTCATATATTCAATAGCTATTGTAACAATTTAGATAACTTAGTATATCCAAGGAATTCTAGCATATTGAGAAAATTTAACATAATCCATTCATGAACTCAGCCTTAAAGACAAAATAAAAACTTCATGTAACATCATGTAACACTCATGTAACAACAGGACAGACATTTATTATATTCATAGATTAGGAAATACTTTCATTTTACATTAGTTTTTTCTTCATAATACTATGAAATATACATGTATGTATGTTATAACACTCTTAAAAGTTTGCCTTGTTACTTTTTTCTTTCATAAATCAGATTTTACCTTTAACTCACGTAACAGGAAATAGTGGACAGACATTTTAAAAGTAAATTTCAATCATAAATTTTTCTTATGATTTATATTGGATGTGTCTATAAAATTTTATTTTACAGTTATAATACTCAGTTTAAAGTATTTTTAAGTACAAGGCTAGCTTTAATGACTCCAGTCCCCTTCTAAACAGTTCTTACCATTTTATGGAATTTAGGACAGACGTTACATGAAAATCGGGCATAATTTATAAATCTTGAATTTTTTTTATTTGCACCTATCTTTAACATGACAAGCAATTTTTTCCTTCTTTTAAACCTCTATTTTGAAAACAAAAGTAATTCATAGGTGAAGGAATTGTAAAAATGTAGTAAAAATGAACTAAAATTATACTTTCACCTCTTGTCCCAATTTTTACACTTAAAAAAGAAAATTTTCAGTTGTTTTACAAATCATAAAATAAATTATAGATGTCTCACATGCATAAAACTATTTTTTCTATCTAATGATACTATGAACTTATTTTTAAATATAAGTTTGATGTCAAATTATCTAAAATTCAGAAAATATACCACTTTTATTTTTATTTGGCATGCTGAGCTGAATAGCAAATAATGAGTCTCTTGCAACATTTGCAATCTACAAACTTTTAAAATCCAATGAAATTACTTTTTTGCAAAAAAAAAAAAAATGGTCCCCACAAAATAAAATGATGATAAATTAGGCTGTGAGACATGCGAGATACTTGTAAACGTAAAATTTAAAATTGAAAAACCCTAAACTTTTCAATTTCAACTAGAATACTGACAAAGTCAGAAAGGGCCCCGCGGCAAAATATCTAAGTGTTTTCAAAATCATACGAACTTTAATTATAACCACTAAGGCATGTTCCATGGAATGCATATGAAACTACAGATCTGTATTGTTAATAGCCTTTGAGTTTAATTGTTCACAAAGTCCAATTCTCAAAATCTGTTATTTTCGATAAAAAATTATGTTTTTTCCAAAAATATTAATCAGATTTGCACGAAATTTTAATATGCAAATCAGGACATGCTACTTAGCAGCTGAACAAAGTTTCAGAACTGTTTTGTTAACAGTTTTTGAGTTTTAGTGTTCACAAAGTCCAATTCTCAAAATCTGTGATTTTCCTTAAAAAATGAAGTTTTTTCCAAAAATATTGATCAGATTTGCACGAAATTTCAATATGCACATCATAACATGCTACTTAGCAGCTGTGCAAAGTTTCAGAACTGTATTGTTAACAGTTTTTGAGTTTTAGTGTTCACAAAGTCCAATTCTCAAATTCTGTGATTTTCGATAAAAAATGAAGATTTTTTACAAAAATTTTAATCAAATTTGCACAAAATTTTAATATGCACATCATGACATGCTACTTAGCAGCAGTGCAAAGTTTCAGAACTGTGGTGTTAATAGTTTTTGAGTTTTAGTGTTCACAAGAATTGTTGACGGACGGACAGACGGACGGACAGACGGACAAAGTGAAAACTATAGGGCGTCCGCATCTTCGATGCGGGGCCCTAATAAGTGTATACTAGGGTACTTGGTTCATGTATTTTGGGCTTAAATGTTCTTTATATGCATTTCATATTTATTAAATGATATTAAGGTGATTATAAATTTTTGCACCTCTCAGTTGAGTCTTAAAAAGTCAAAATGCATGTGGCATACAAACAATTTTGCCTTGAACTTTTTTGTCATTTTGTTTTAAATCAATCATGTCAGTGGTCTGAATCATATTTCAGTAGAAAGATTTTCCATGTCTTTAAATTCCAGTGATTCCAAGTATTTTTTCTCTTTTTTTAGACATCTTTTGTTATCATGTACATTGCAATTAAAAAAGTCAAAATATTTAACTGGACCAAGCAAAATTTTACCAGATTTGTCAGGTGTCCCACTGACCTTGGGACAATGACTGAAATTCAGGTTTTATGTAACAATTTTATACCTGCTCTGTTAGTGACCAACCAGAAGTCTGTGAGTGTGTTCGTAACAGGAGAGATTTGGGGTTCTTAGGGGAGAATTTCTCCTTCAGAAGATTTGCCCAGAGTCTTCTAGCTGCTCTCATCTTAGCAATTTCCTAAAATAATAAAGAAAAGACAAAGCTATAATAACTATCATTTATTCATTTATTCCTATAGAAGCCTTTTAAAAGACTTAAAAAATCAATGCAAAATAGTGAAATTTCAAAATATACATGGATATAATGAATTGTTTAAAAACACAAGAAAGTCATCTGATTATACAAAATTTGAACCTGTAAACATAAAAGGTTAAAGATGTACTTGCTGGCTAAAAAATCCCTAGTATCTGATTTTCGATATCAGATGTTGATAAATAGTGTTTCAATTTATTTGGTTGTATTTTTTGCTACAATATGCAGTCTTTTATCGAAGTTGTCTTTTATCATATTGGTCTTGTCTTGATCTATTTGGACTTGACTATTTGATTGTGCATATAGGTAATATGTTGCTTTTCTCAGTTGGAAACATGAAATATAATTGAACAAAATGTTTAAAAAAAATTCAGCATATCTAACTATTGTACAAGTACTTACCAGATAAAAGTTCATTCCTACACCCCAGAAGAAAGAGAGACGAGGTGCAAACTGATCAACATTAAGTCCTCTGCTAATTCCTGAAAAGAAAAGAGAAAACAGAGGGTTGCAGTAATTTTAAGCTTATGAACATCTTATAATTATTAATGATTAGTCACTTAAGAGTACATTTACTACTGTGAAAGTACTTAAATTCATATGCATCAATATTTTTGTGGATTGGGAGTAAAATGAATATTTAAGGATTCATGAATTTGTGGTTCTAATTTATAGATTTTCCTGACAAACAAAAATTAATATGCTCACAGTATTTGAAGCATGTAACATTATTTTGAAAGCTTGTCTTAAGTGTACCAAGAATGATAAACACTTAAGTTAAATATCTGTATTTTTGTAATGTTGTGCATCTGCTACTCTCATGACAGTGAATGCTAGTTCTACCACAGCATTTTTGACACATATTCTAATCTTTACCTGTGTTAATATATTGCAGACCATCTGCTATAGTAAAAGCCATTTCTAGCACAGCATCAGCTCCGGCTTCCTGCATATGGTACCCTGATATTGATATGGAATTAAACTTTGGCATGTTCTATAAAACAAGAAATATAAAAGCATTAATTGGTGATTTTAAATGTAAAACAGGACCATGAATTTCAAAAACTGAAGGAACTTTAATGGAATAGGTACTTCAGTTTAGCAATACTGTTGATGATGCATGGTGGTTGTGACATGTAAAATTATTCTAAGTGTATGGATTCTACAAATACACAGTGTTTTCAATAAAAGCCGGCAGGCAGCAAAATCAACCGCCTATTGCCAATTTTTTGCTGGCTATTACATTTCCGATTTCAAAAATCTAAGTTCGCAATTTTCGCGGACGAGGTCGGGATCGTTAGTCTTTACTTTTGGTGTAGCATATTCCCGGGAACCAGTTCATATCACTTGTGCCTTTGAAAACTACCGTATTTTGCCGTGTATAGTGCGCAGTTTTTTACACTAATTTCCAGAATCTAACATAGGGGTACGCACAATACATCCCTATACGAGATTTTCATACATTTTCATGAACATCGGCAACGGCAAAAGATCGATGTTTGTCAGACTTTGGACACAAGATTCATCCATGATTGAATACAAGAATCATAACTCCGTGATTTCTACTGAATCCTGTTCATTATTAGTATCTCTAAATAAAATTTATCCTGCTTTTATCAAATAAAAACTTAATTTCAGTGTCTTCATGTGTTTGTTTATTAATTTCATTTTCATATCGACCGCCATTTTGGTTTTATGTTATTGTTAGTTTAGTAAAACTATTTGTACTCTTAAAAATTACTTCTATCCAATTTCTTTATTCAAAATAAGAATAATAAAATATGATTTTAATTTATTTATTCATTCTTCCTTTACTTGTTTCCTTTCTGGATCAATAATGTGTATTCCACTAAGTAACCACATTTAAATAATTCTAAAAATAGAATGGTTTGTGTACATGATTGTGTATTTTCTTTCATCAGTCAGGGGCATTACTTAAACCAGTGATTTTTTAATCACTAGTTTAAGTATTATTAAGTTATTTTCCTTTCAAAGCTAGAGTTACCTCTCTTTTAAAATCACTTGTTCGAGTATTACAAATGAACTACTTATAACAGTGATTTTATTATAATGTCCTTCATTTTAAATGTTATGAAGAGAAGTCTGAGTCTTATTGTATAATTAAAGATAGAACACACCCCTGTCTAGATAATGGAATGTCCAGTCATGGCAGGACATGACCCTGAACTGAATTTTGGATAATTACCCTCCAAATCACTTGTTTAAGTATCATATTAATTTTTACCTTTAAAAAATCACCTTTTTAAGTAACATTTTGTTAGGTAATCCCTGCTATCTTCAGGCATCGCGAACATGAAGATTTTGATCCCGAACATGGGTAATTAATTACATAATCAGAAACCTAAGATATTGAAGTTAATGGGAAAATTATTGCCACAGCTGGGAAAATTCAGAAAGTAAAGTAATGGGTTGTTACATTTGGTCTTTCTTTTATCAGAAAATCACATATTTTTGGGAAATACTGATAACAGGTGGCAGCAAAATCTATAATTTTGTAATTTTAAAGAAGCTTACTAAATCTTTTTTTCAATATTTATTAATTAATATAAATTTTCTTAAACTGTTCTTTTGTAAATTTAGATTTTTGTAAAAATCTTTAGCATTTTGAAATGCTACTTGAATAAGTGATTCAAAAATCACTGATTTAAGTAATGCCCCTGACTGTTCATGTAATTATTTGAGCAACAGATAGCCATTTTCTTATTGGTTTGTGAATAAATACTCATCCTAAGCTGGAGATAATGACTGACTGGGGAGTTTAACGTCGTGACTATACCTATATATAGGTCTGCAGCGACGTCTGGAGATAATTTAGATTTAGCGGTATTTATATTGTTTTGACACCTTGCCTGACCTGAGGCCAATTTGCACAAAACATCGATCTTTTGTAAACAGGCTTGGACAATTAACAATTAAAGCCATTCAGCTGTAATACTTCAGGATTGTTTGAATAGTAATTTTTTGATCATCACTGTTTTGACACCTTTATTGTTTTCATCAAAAGATGTGAGCTTGGGTTAACACTTATTGTTTGTTGATTGAAAAGGGGGACCATTACCAGGCTATAGATTTCGCTGTCATAATAAAATACACAAATAGTATAACAGTTTATTTTTATTTTCACAATAATTACAAAACAATTTAATTTTCATTATAAAAAATCTTCATCTGTAGTCTTTCTACCTGAAAAAAGAGACAAATTTTGAGGGTTCCTTGTCATAGAAAATGATCGTGCATTTTACACAAAACTTCGTTTTTTCCCCAGATTTTCATAATGAAAAAGGGGTGCGCATTGTACATAAATGCGCACTATACACGGAAAAATATGGGTAGGTGAAAACATTGATTTTCATTCAAATGAGACGAAAAGAGGTGAAGGTTAACAGTAGCGATCCGCATCGATGAAACAATCAATTAAAGATTATTTTGGAGTCGCTGCTAAGCAGAGCAAAGGTCAGAAAGAAACTGTTGTCGAAATAAAATACAAAATTTTACAAATGCCAATGTCCATTCATCATTCACGTCCTTTTTAATTTACATTAAAAAATAAAAAATAAACTAAAAAAAAAATACAAAAACAAAACTTGACAGTCAGTTAGTTTGAGAGATATTGAATTCAATGTGCAGGTAAGAGAATCAATACCTGTAGAGGTTAGCCAGGTACTGATTATATTTTTTAAGACTAACCTCTGACATCAAAGGCATGGCCCAGGTCCTTTTGTAGGATGTACTTTACCCTAGTCAGTGACAGAAATTCTTTTCCCATAGAATAAATATCTTTTTCTTTTAATAAAAGGGACACCCAGCCCATTTGATTCTGAGGTGGGAAGCTTGCAAATGAATATTTTGAAGTAAGGGGCCGCAGGGTTTGAACTTTAGCTTGGTAGCCCACATCCAAAACTTAAGCAGCCCATCAATGTGGTTCTATACAAAAAAGGTAAAATTTCTAGTAGCAAATTTAAGGGGCCATTGGCTAGTGGGCAAGCGCAAATTTCAAACCCTGGGGGGGCAAATTTCTGGGGAAATTGCAGGAGAGAGAAATGTGAATAATATTGTTTCTGTGTAAAATTGTAAGAAACATTATTTGCCAGGCAATTTTTGTTATGAAAATTAGCATAAACCTCTTTGTTCTGTTAGCTTTGAATGGCAATAAGAAATTGTTTAAATAATCATGCTGACATTAAATAACACTGGTATGTTGGTCAAGGCTTTTGTCAATTTATGAAATTGGTAAGAAAAAATTAAGATTCATGTCACAATTCATCAAGTTTTGCAGAAAATATAACAAATGAAAAGGATGATTTAGATAGACTAGAGGGCTTACAAATTGATCCAAAACTGCTAATTTTCGTTTTCAGCAAGCGAAGCCCCCTCCCTGGTCCCCCTACAAGGACCTTGCCCTGGACCCACTGGAGGCCTTAAGCGGCCCCCAGACCCCTCGCCGTAGTTATTCTCCCCCTATTCCAATTTTTTTGCCTTCTACCGTAAATTGGGATATTTTGGATGTAGTTTTATTTTGGTTTATTTGGCCCCTAACCCAGATGTGCCAAAATTAAACACACCAAAATAAAATTTAGAATGCATAGAAATAAATGTGCTACAAAAACTGATAGATATGGCATGTGTACAAAAAATAGTAGATCTTGACTAAGAAACATGCAATGCATTGAGTAACAATGTGAATTTAAAAAAATCTCATAATTTCCATTTTTTATTTCAAAATGAACATTTATGTTTACTCAATTTGTTAATTAGCTTGGAAATAATCACTTGTTGGTCTGACAAATTATCATTGACATAAAATGAGTTGTTATTAAAAGCCAAAACAAATACTAATTAGCTTGGGTTTGGTAAAAACATACACTAATTAATGTTGAAGAGTAGGATTGTGAATATGAATTCAATGATAGATGATGTAAAGAATTATAGAAGAACATTTTTTCTAAAAGCGCCAAAATAATACACACCAAAATTAAACATTACCATTTTAATCTAAAACCGCCAAAATATCCCAATTTACGGTATTGCAAATGTTAATGAAAACACTGATACATGGATGAATTGGGCTTCAAACTTTAAACTTTAAAACAACAAACACTCTTCTGGGTAATGTGACAATATATTATGCCATTATTTCATGCATTTTGTTATATTTTTGTTTTTATTCATTATAATAAACATAAGATATTTTCATGAATCAAATTGTACAAAAAAAGATAAAATTAATTGTCACAAATTAAATTATTTATTAAAGTTTTAGGTTACACCAAGGTTTTATGGCATATGTTTCTTGTTTTGTTAAAAAGTTTTACTTAAAGCATGATATGCCAGGCATATTCAGCATTTGGTAAAGTTGTTTTATACCTTAGATGTGTATTCAAAAATATCTCCGATAACTTTCATGGAGGGTTCTGGTGGGAAAATGTAGGTATTTCTGACCATAAACTCTTTCAGAATATCATTCTGTATTGTCCCTGCTAATTCTGACTGCTTGGCACCCTGTTAAAAATACAAATACAAAATTATTGCATATAATTATTTATGTTACAGGGTTGCTCCCCTTCGTTCATTAATTATAAGGTTTAATAGCCAGTATTTACTGTTGAGCTAGGGAAGTACTTCTTTAGCTCAGTGGAAGAGTGTCTGACTACAAATCTTGAGGTCCCGGGTTCGAGTCCCAGTCAGGACATGTCAATTTTGTGAAGTAATTCATGCTCTCCAGTTACAATTTCTTAATCATACTGACAAGTAAGTATCAACTCAACACAACAGGAAAACAAGAAAAAAAATAACTCTTCTTTTCCAGAAAAGGCAAAAAAATCTAATTCATTTAAATTAGTTTTGTGTTTCTATGGCTTTATTTTAACCCATGCTACAAAGTTGGAGAGGGTATAATCACTGATAATGTTTAAACTGATTTGATCCTCTGAAACAGCTTGACCAATTTTGATTTAAAATTTGGTAGGATGTTTTACACCTTGTGTTACAACATGTACATCTACATACTACAATATATATAATACCACAGACATTTTTCTAAGGAGTAAAGGGGACTTGAATTAAAATTCATGCTCAGTTATAGGGAAGCTTTTGGAATTGCGAGCTTGCTAACTCTGGTTTTGGGCAAACCTGTTCTTCAGCAGTAACAATGTACATTGCCATCACTGGTAAAACAGCACCGTTCATTGTCATAGATGTTGAGATCTTGTTGAGAGGGATGCCATCAAACAATAAATTTGTGTCTTCTACTGAGTCGATGGCTACACCTGCCATGCCAACATCTCCCACCACTCGAGGGTTGTCAGAGTCATAGCTGAAAGTAAAAATTTACCAGTAAATTGAAAACCAAATTGAATGATTGTTTTGGTACATATAAAAGCATGGTCACTTTGAATGGTGCTGCCTGTGTTTTGTTGTCGAATTTAGATTTTAATTATCTGATGCATGTAGGTTGTATGAAGAACACTTACTGTGGTTTCATTTATTTTCGTGGGTACAAATTTTCGTGGTTTGAAGTAAAAGGATCAGTTTGTGGATTCTTAAATTCATGGTTTCGAAGACTGCAGCATACAGCTCAATGTTAAATTTCCTTTTCGTGGGGTATCAATTTTTGTTGGTATAGGCCACCCACGAAAACCACGAAAATTGATTCCCCACGAATAAAAATGAAACCACAGTATCTGATGCATGTAGGTTGTGTGATGCACAATTATTCCACATCTTGCTCATTATCCTCTATCATGTCTTTTAATAATTGTTCCTGATGTATGGTGATAATCAATTTAGGATGGTCACTCCTGAACTTTTTATATCAAAGATTTTATGATATGTGGTGGAAATGATAGATAATTTTTTACTTAATCAAATAGCAAAAAGAAAATGATAGGTCCGTGTGCTCGCTTTTGAGATAAATGACGTCAAAAATTGGGCGGGAAATAAGACTCCTCTAGATTTTACATAACTTTAACATTGTGACGTTTTTGGCCTTAAAAACCATTGAGTTGTATCAAGAATTTCAAGAAATTTTATACAGATGGTTGTTAAGGTCTATATAATAAAAAAATATCATAAAAAGTAGGGGTCAGTGTGCAAAAAAATTCTTCAATATTTAGAGGAGTTCCAAAATCAGACTGAAATCCTGAAACATGAACAGTGACCATCCTTAACTTCAAATTGATGTAGACTTAATCAAGCAATTACATAAAATATGCATGTTGAGTACTACAATTCCATTTGGTATTATAATAAAATTTTCAGCAAGCATTTTTCTCACTGGCATGACTGGGTTTTGTTCTTCCTATGGAATCCATCAAAATCAGTGATAAAATAAGTATGAAAGTCCAATATTTCTTATGAAATGTACATGATAACTTTAATAATTTAACAAATATGTAATATGTCATAATTTATGAGTTTTCAAGAAAGTTTTAAATGAATTAGAAAGTTATGAGGTTAGCAAACTTTATTAGAGTGTCATCTATATCAAGTGAGAGTAAGAAAGGCCATGCTAATTTATTTCTTTATTTCAAAAGGAGTGTAGTAACCTTTGAGTTACAACTGTTAAAAATGTATTTTGATAAGTTAGAAAATATCTAAAACATGAAAAACACATACAATGCTAAGGTCTTTTAGTTTATTTTACTGGGTTTTTTTTTACAAATTGTTTTTTTTTTTATTCTAAGTATCAAGGGGTATAACTCCTAGAAAATCTGAAAATTTCCTTTTCTATCTTACCCTCTATGAGTTGGCAGATCAAACGCTACACTAAGACCCTGCTGACCAGCAGCTATGTTATCTCGGTAGAATTTGTTACTCTCTTCAACAGTACTGAAACCAGCATACTGCAAAAATAGTAGTCATTAAACAGTGAAAAATATCTTAACCAAATCAGACCTATCAATTGTTCCCTACTGTCTCTACCATGCAGTGACAGTAGGGAGCAATCAATAGATCTAATTTAAATCAGATTGATTTAGCCCAATAGATGTAGGTATTCAATTCCTATCTTTTAGTTCCTTTTTATTTTCAACCTGTATCATGTGTATGTTAAGATAAGTTCATGTGCTTCATACATTTTAAGTATTCAATGAACTGTTCTGTTTGCTAATGCATGCTATGCACAAATATGTTACAGCAAGCAGGAAATGCAAATCCTTCTGGAGTACCCAAGTTTACCCTCATTCTGTTGGTGCTGTTGCTTGATAATAAGTTCTTTTTTGTGTGTTTTGTGTTTCATCATGATCATACTGTTGTTGAAAACTGCTCATGATTTTGCAGTGTCTTTGCCTTTTAGAACTTAAGATATATTTGAAACCCAATTGGTACTTCTTTGACTCTATAAGCAATAATTT
Organism: Arcuatula senhousia; assembly: GCA_963971305.1. Taxonomy (NCBI): domain Eukaryota; kingdom Metazoa; phylum Mollusca; class Bivalvia; order Mytilida; family Mytilidae; genus Arcuatula; species Arcuatula senhousia. The sequence goes on from OZ020315.1 coordinate 26,052,879, forward strand.
AAGCATAATAAATGATTACAGAATATTTTATTCATTTATTTATTTATCTAATTTTTTTTATGCTGACCATGTTTATTGCCAGTTTCATTATTGTCAAATACACAATCTGTCAATGTTCACTGCAAGCAGGGAGCCCAAAGTTTGGGGCTACTACAAATTGGTTTTGGTTGTGAATTCTTGAGAGCTAAATCTATTGGGTTGGCAGTTTCTGTTCCACAGTGTTGAAAAAATTGGGCTTCTTCTGGAAATTTTTAAAGGAAAGGTCTCCATGATCTCAATACATTTTAAACTATCAAATCTGTGAGCCATTACTCACAAGTCATGCAAGTGATACCCCAACCCTAACAAAACACAAGAGTTGACACTAAAGTATGTCTCGCCTGTTGGCACCATCACAGAACTCATTGAACGTCTAGCTGGGCCTTCAGAAAAGTTAAGGTCATGGTCATGTGACAGACAGATGACAGAATTCCTAACCATCACAAAAATGTCTGAAGTTTGTTCTAGATACCATAGTTATTGAGAAACAATGAAAAAAGACCAACATTCACTAAGTCATTGAACCGTGAAAATGGAGTCAGGGTCACACCACATGGTGTCAGTTGATTAGACCGAAACCCCAAATGTCTGTATGTCAAATATCAGATGCCTAGCTATTATACTTTTAACTTAATTTATTTTCCACAAAAGTTTTAATTGTCCAAAAAATCATCTAACTCCACAGTGTCACTGAACCATGGAAATTGTGTCAAGGTCACAGGACATTGTGTCAGTTGCATAGACCATAACTCCAGGTGTCTGTAAACCAGATATCAGATGCCTAGCTATTATACTTTTCACTTAATACATTTTCCACAAAAGTCCTACAAAAAGGTTTTTTGGTCCCCAAAATTATCCAAGTCCACAGAGTCATTGAACCATGAAAATGTGGTCAGGGTCAAATGGTATGGCACCAGTTGCATAGACCATAACCCAAAGTGTCTGTATACCAGATATCAAATACCTAGCTATTATACTTTTCACTTTATTCATTTTCCACTAAAGTCTTACAAAGGGGTTTTTTAGCCTGAAAAAAGCATCAAAGTTAACAGAGTCAATGAACCATGAAATTGGGTTCAAGGTCAAATGGCATGGTGCCAGTTGTGTAGACCATAGCCCCAACTGTCCGTATACCAAATATCAGATGCCTAGCTATAATACTTTTCTTGTAATTCATTTTCCACAAAAGTCTTACAAAGGGGTTTTTTGGCCCGAAAAACATCTTAGTTCACAGAGTCACTCAACCATGAAATTTGGGTCAGGTTCAAACGGCATGGTGCCAGTTGCGTAGACCATAACCTGAACTGTCTGTATACCAAATATCAGATGCCTAGCTATTATACTTTTCTTGTAATTCATTTGGCCCGAAAAAACATCTAAGTTCACAGAGTCACTGAACCATGAAATTTGGGTCAGGGTCAAACGGCATGGTGCCAGTTGCGTAGACCATAACCTGAACTGTCTGTATACCAAATATCAGATGCCTGGCTATATACTTTTCTTGTAATTCATTTTCCACAAAAGTCTTACAAAGGGGTTTTTTGGCCCGAAAAACATCTAAGTTCACAGAGTCACTGAACCATGAAATTTGGGTCAGGGTCAAACGGCATGGTGCCAGTTGCGTAAACCATAACCTGAACTGTCTGTATACCAAATATCAAATGCCTAGCTATTATACTTTTCTTGTAATTCATTTTCCACAAAAGTCTTACAAAAAAGTTTACGCCGTCGCCGTTGCCGCCGCCGTTGCCGCCGCCGGAAAGTAATACCTATGTCTCGCCTTCAGTGACTATAGTCGCAGGCGAGACAAGAACTACAGAGACAGGATAAACAATATAACCTCTCTTCTTTACAGTGAGGGTTTTATTAATTTTGTTACCTGTCTGATAGTACATGGTCTGTATGTGTACATGGTACTGTATGGCCCTCTTGTATAGGGATATTGTCCAGGTAATTCATTTTCTTACCTGTCTGATTGTCCAAGGTCTGTATGTGTACATTGTACTGTATGGCCCTCTGGTGTAGAGATATTGTCCAGGTAATTCATTTTCTTACCTGTCTGATCGTCCAAGGTCTGTATGTGTACATTGTACTGTATGGCCCTCTGGTGTAGAGATATTGTCCAGGTAATTCATTTTCTTACCTGTCTGATAGTCCAAGGTCTGTATGTGTACATGGTACTGTATGGCCCTCTTGTGTAAGGATATTGTCTAGGTAATTCATTTTCTTAGCTGTCTGATCGTCCAAGGTCTATATGTGTACATTGTACTGTATGGCCCTCTTGTGTAGGGATATTGTCCAGGTAATTCATTTTCTTACCTGTCTGATCGTCCAAGGTCTGTATGTGTACATGGTACTGTATGGCCCTCTTGTGTAAGGATATTGTCCAGGTAATTCATTTTCAACATGTTCTGTGTCCTTCTTTGTGTATACAGGCTTAACATTTATCCCCTAAAACATATCATGCATATGGACATGAAAAACAAAACAATAAATATCAGTTTGTCAAGAAAATCTACAATAAACAATTTACATGAACATCTTAATCATGCTAATTATATCCAATTATGTATTGTAAAATATCAACTAGGCAAGCTGTTTTGACATGTAAAATAACTACCGGTACTGTGGATTTGGCGCATTTCAATTGAGCGAATTTGAAAATGACCCCTGTCTTCATATTAGAGCGAATTTTTCTATTTAAATTGAGCAAATATTTTTCAAGGTAAATGTAGATAGATATTTGAAAATTATAAAAAAAATAATTAAGAGGACTTACAATTTCACACAGAACACTTGAATAACATTTAAGATGCAATTATTTTTATATTAAAATCAGTTTTATTGGTTGCGAAAGATACATTCAATTTACACAGAGTTAATACCTTGACTGTCTCATCCTTTATTTCTATCATATATAAAAAAGATGGAATTTTTACTATATTCAAATTTATTAAGCTGCTCTGGTAAAAAGTTGGTGCTTGCATTGACTTGTAAAGTGATAAATTCAATGTAGATGTTTATTCATGTATATGGTGCTCGCATTTTAATGTTTTTGTTATAAAACTTTTATTTCAGTTGAAAATGTACCTGACAGAGTTTTGTTCTTTTAAGCATGTGGAATGTTATATTTTTAAAGACATTGCTTGTATTTTGTTCTATATCTTTCAATGTATACATGATAGTAATGAGGAAAATTATGGTCAAAATTGCCTATAAAATCAAAATTTACCTGTAATTTACCCGTATAAAAATTCACCTAAATGAATTTTTTTTTCGCTCAAATGAAGTGCACCGGTGGATTCATTTATTTTTTACGTAGGTATCAATTTTCATGGTTTCATGGAAAAAAAAGACATTGTGTTAGATTTATAATTCTGTGATTTGGACATAACCAATGAAAAAAAACACTTTATTCAACATTAAATCTTATTTTGTTGATTTACATGTACAGACACCAACCAACACCAAGAAAATTTATTTGATCTGTATATTTTTAAGAGTACCTCAGGTGTCTTCCATATCAAAACATCTTCAGGATCTTTCCCTTTGATTTCCTTCTTAGCTCTTTCTTTCCATGACGGATCCAAGGGTTCTCTGTGGACACATCTACAGCATAGGGGAGTTAGTTTCTGTGAAATAAAAACATTGTCAATATACTGTTGTGAACTACGTGCAAAATGTCTATAATTTAAGGTTTGACAAAACTTTCATGTATCTGACACACATAACAGAATAACTCAAACCATTTGCAAACAGAAAATATCAACTCTTGTTTCTAATATCTTTGCATCACTTGAATAATTTCTTACTTTGAAAAAAAACTTATTTAATTCATTTATCAGGAGTTTTAAATGAAGCCTAAAATTGAAAATCTTTTCCAGGTGGCAACATGGGTGTGAAATCCTCTGGATTTTACAATTAAAACAGATCAAACAACTAGTTCTAATTTAGATTAGATTAATGGATCACTTGTACTTGCCGACAACAATACTAGTATTTGAGTATTGTATACAATACTCGTATATAAAAAGTATACAAGTATTGTATACAAGTATTGTAGCTGTATATATATATAATGTATGAGTATTGTAGCTGTATAAAAATAAATTATGTATGAGTATTGTAAAGGTTTTTGTTACTTATTTAATTATATGTCATGTATGTGTGAAATTATTTTCAAAAGTTTGTATGCAATTTTATTTTGTTTAATTTGTATTTCATACAATTTTTTTGTAACTTATTAGATTTTTTAAAAGGTATTTTGGATACTTTATACAAATGTATTCGAGTGAAACAGTATTCATAAGAATTTGTTTGAACCATTCATTACATTGTGAAAATATTTTCAAGGTTTGTATGTGTTATAAATTGAAAATTATTAATAAAAAATAGAAATAATCTGGTATTAACATGATTAAATTGTTTATTAAATCAAGGCATTTTATTAACAAAAACAACAACAAGTTTACATTAATAAAAGTTAACAGTTTTTACACAGGATATTGTTCTGAAATATGTCTGAAGATGTTGTCAGGTTGGGGGAAACACCAATTAGGATACTATATCCCAATTAGGATACAGTATCCCAATTGGGATATATGACTGTTTTTTGGAGTTTGTATTATTATGAAAATATGGAGCATAATTATGCATCAACATTATGATTCTGTGATATTCAGGGTCTTGTTTAGTATTTGTTGGCCATTTGTCAGTGTTTGTGGGATGCTGTGTTGTTTGTGCAGACCAAATTTTACATTATTTTTATTATTTTTTAAAAACTTGTGCTGTTTTTAAGGTCAAATTATTTATTTATGCATAGGTTTCAGTTTATTTTGAGTTTTAAAATTAAAAAGAAAGGTGTTTTTACTTTCTAGCTTTAAAAACTTGGATATCTTTGATATCAAGAACTATTTTTTTATTAATTTAAGTAAGAAATTATTTGTCCTTATCCTAAATCATAAGTTAAAATTTAGATTATCTTTCTTTGATAAAAAAAAATCAGTGTTGTGAGACATGATTTTAGCTACATGTTTGAATGCTCATAGTTTTAAAATGAAAATAGACTAAATCTCCCTCATGAAGTTCAATTTACATCAATAACTAATAAAGTCTTGTCAAAAACTTATACCAAAAGTGATGTGATTATGACATAAAAAATGTTGATCTTCTGTTAAATTGCAGCAACACAATGGCCCATGTGATATTGTTTTGGATCCCTTGAACAATGATCTTCAGATATTTTAATGACAATTAATGCTCCTTTAAAGCCTAAAAATATTATTCTAAAGCCAAATGCTGCAATATATAATAATAATAATAATAATAATAAATGGAGGGGTGGACAGGGGGTTCTCTTCCCCCGGTCCCTGTTCCCTCCACCCCTGCTCCCCGCCACCTCAACCCGGTACCCCCATCCCTCTAGTCCACCCCTGTACCCCATGCTCCCCGCCCCCTCTACCCCTGCCCCTTCTTTACCCGCTCCCTGTCTCCTAAACCCTCTCCCCCCCTGTCCGCCCCCTCATATATCCCACTTGGGGTTTCCCCCAAATTGGTTGTTGAAAGCTTCTTCAGTTTTGTCATGTCATTGCCCCTCGAGGGCCCTTAATTGGTCAATAAACTTGTATTCTTGTATTCTTGTCGGAAGCGGTCTCTCCATATTCTATCGTCTAAGTACGATGGCAGAAGATTAATATTTCATAGACCAATAGTTTTCCTAAGAGCTGGAGTAAGTATGAAACGGTACCTGTGTCAAGTATTTTACGTCTCTAAAGTTTTAAAAGGGGGGGGGTCAAAATGAGTCCTTCTTTGCTAAGGTGCTACATGAACTGTGACATTAATTCAAAATTACAAAGTAGTTTAGAATACTAATGAAAGGAGTTAAAACTCTGCTAAAATCATTTTACTTTCAATAAATTGTAAGGAAAAGATAATTTTTTTGTTGAAAATATAGATTTTTTGTGATTTTATAGGGGCACTATGACCATGGGTCGGACGAACGTGGACAGACATTTTTGTGAATAAATGAAACATTTAACTTTCCATTGCCCAGAATGATGGATACTATTATTTATTGTCACTACTAGTTAACAAAATATTAAACAATTTATCTAGATAATATATCTAACCAATTTTATATGATTTTTTTTAAAAAGTGTTGGACGAACATGGACAGAAATCAAGGTTGAGTTTGACATCTTTTGTTGGAATTAATTTATTTATTTTATTGAAATTATTTTTGTTAGTTATTCTAAGCTCACAATTTGTATAAAATTTATAAAATAATAGTTTTTTCAAATAAAAAGGTGAAATAAAGTTTTCAAAAAATGTGTTGGACAAACAATGGACAGATCCTAAATTGACCAGTGTTGGGACGAACAGAACAGAAATGTATTTTTCTTATTTTATTTAAAATAGAAGAATTCCAATGAAATAAAAATAAAGTAATATAATTAACAGTTATTTAAGACTCATATTTTTAATAAATTGTGGGTCTTAAATAAACTACAGTAACATTATAGAATAACAATGCCCTGTCTGTCCAATATTGTGGTTGGACAAACATGGACAGACCTTAAGTAAAACATCAAAAAATTTGTTATTTTAACAAAAAGATCCAACTTATCTATTAAATTTGCATTGTATCTTGCAATAAAATCTTACAAAGTTTATTTAAAATTGATATCTTTAACAAAATACAAAGAAATTGAGATTAAGGACAAGTTTTGGACAAACACTGGACAGACATGAAACGATATGTAGTTGGACGAACTGTGGACAGAAATTATTGATGTAACACAATGCTATAAGATAAAAAAAAATAATAAATTGTAAATGATAAGTATTTCCTTTTCACTAAAGATTAATTCTAAAGTACAAAATGAACTGTGAAGAACAAGTCATCCCCTGTAAAACAGATTATTTCAGCAAAGTGTTGGACAAACAAGGACAGACATCAAGGCTGAGTTTGACTACTTTTGTTTGAATTAATTAATTTATTTTATTGAAAATATGTTCACTTAGTTATTTTCAGCTCACAATTTATATAAATTTCTAAAATAATAGTCTTTTTCAAATAAAAAGATGAAATAAAGTTTTCAAAAAATGTGTTGGACAAACAATGGACAGACATGAAATAATATGTGGTTGGACGAACAGTGGACAGAAATTATTGACGTAATACGATGCTTTAAGATTTAACAAAATAAAGAATTTGTGAATAATAAGTATTTCCTTTTCACTTAAGATTAATTTTGAAGTACAAAATGAATTGTGAAGAATAAGTCATGACCTGTAAAACAGAATATTTTAGCAGTCAGTGTTGGACGAACGAGGACAGAATTTTGCAATAAATAATTGCATTTGGATAAAAATATATATAAAAATAATGGTAAAGGTAAGAAGCTTTAGCATGATAATGCTTGAAAATAACCTTTTCAATTCCCTCCATTGTTAATTTGATGGCATAAAAGCTTGGAGAAAACTTGTGTTGGACGAACAGGACGGATACCATAAATGTTGGACGAACATTTAGTCAGAAGTGGACAGACACATCTTTATTCCTTCTTTTTGATTTTTTTATGGGAGTAAAGGGCATTTCATGATAGGAAATATGAACATTATCCTGAACTAAATCTTACTACAATCATTGTAAGGACTTGGTATTAAACAAATTGTATTTTATCATCCAATTTCAATTCATAAATGTTGGGACAAACGCAGACGGAAAGTTTAGAAAAAATTATATTTTAGTAATTTTTAATGTTCATAACAGATATTCCTTATCAAATACATGTGTTCATATTTTTTATGACTTAAATTATACATATATGGTACTGTAAATCTTTGAGAGTAAATAGTTTTTCTTAAAAACACTTCAAAATGTACAGTATGGTTTGGACAGACACTGTTACGTCCAACACACTTATATTAAACCTTAAATTTAAAGTTTTTATCTAAAAAAATCATTGCTTTTGCAATAATTTAAAGAAAATGAAACACATAATCTTTAAGAAAAAACATTTTTGACTTGGTACAACAATTATTTCACTGTTAATGCCCTTGTTCATTTTACTATAGATTGCCATGTCACAAATCAAGTGAAGAAAAATGATCAATATGAAACAAAACTTCCAGTTTTCTTAGTTATTTTTTCAATCCCATAGGAAAAACTATTATTATTATCTCTTTATCATATTGTTAACAGGACAGAATTTAAAATTTTCAAAAATAGCCCGCTAATAAAATTTTACAATAACCTGAAGTCAACTACCCTAAATGTTGCACACTAGCAAAGAAGGTCTCAAATCCTTTCATATAGAATTGTCATTTTTGTTATATGTTTTGGAAATGTTACCTGAATGCTCTGGTTGGCTACAAGTTTGGCTGTGACATGTTTTATTTTGTACATCTCCTTTGACTTTGTTTATTCTGCACAAATTACAGTGCGAAAGACCTTGAACGTTTGGAGAGATGGATAAGTCCCGAAACTAAATATTAAAGGTCAAGGTTGTATTTTTACACTATCATTTCGAGAAAAAGTCCGAATCTTCCGAACGATTCATTCAACTTTTTATGCAAGTAATGAGAATCAGACTATTGGAGCCTATCAATGACAAACTATTACACAGACTAACATTAATATTGAATAACTAACTTAGAAATCATTCGTCATGTTCAAAACCTAATGAAACGGCAGAATTTGGCAAACATGTTTCCCTTCATGGGCGCAGCCATATTTGATAAAAATGAAAGACTCAATCTGATTGGCGGAATTTTCCCAATGTTCCAATCAGCAACGTTCTTTTATGTAATCTCAGCTTCATAACAAAACAACTCTTCAAAGTCAAAATGGCAAAGCTGAGTCCAGAAGCCAAGAAAAGATTATCATCTGTTCTGAATGTTGTCAGAGTAACATTTCAATATGGTTTCATTCCAACAGTCTTGTATTTAGGTAGATAAAAGTTTCCAGTCAGAGTGACCCATATGCAATCCTCTGGAGTCCATTGAATACAGGGCTACAGTATGATGACCTGTTTGCTTGAGATCTGCATAAAAAGTAGCCTAAATCATGACTATGCCTTATAATACTAGGGTTGCACAATATATCCGTTCCAGATTTGACTCCTCATTTAGACGAGGTCATCAGGGGTCATGGGGAGGAAAAACGACGTCATTCAACTTGGAACAAAGGGAACGGCATTTTCTATTAACGATTCTTCTGTAATTATTCAAACATATAGGGTAAAAATCATTTGTATAAACTGACATATAAACCAACAATCAACATTTCCAACCCATAAAAAATCAATATTGAACGGAAATAAAGAAATGACTTTCTTCGTCCATTAGCATGATGGAACCAGTTTTTTTACCAGTTCCTCCTCTTTTGGCTAAAATAGTAACCGATCCTGCAAATGCTCAACCTGTGTATTCTGTACATTTGGCAGCTAAGGTAGATTATCAAGACGCCTTTCTGGGTTTTTTGTCAGTAGGACTGTTTTAGATCCTCAGAGACATAGGAAGTCAAACATAAAAAAGTAATATGAGGCAGGTTTAACCTCCCGAAATTAAAACGTACCAATTAATGTTTTACAAGTGAAAATAAATATTTTTTTTACACAATTGCGATAGGAAATGAAAAAAAAGTATATAATTCAAAAATAAAAACAAACTATAGCTTTTCTTGCAGGTCTTATGTTAGCTACAATAATGTAGCTCCTGTGACAGTCTTATGACCCGGTGGGTCATAAGACTGTCACAGGAGCTGGGTCATAAGACTGTCACAGGAGCTACATTATTGTAGCTAGTCTTATGTCAGTCTTCGAATTTAGCCCAGAGTTCGCGAAATGTGTTGGACCTGTCAGACCTGACTGGTAAAATTTAAGCAGGTCCGGCATTTTAAACATACTTACTGGACCCATGTCTGGTAGATTTTAGTAATATTTTAGATAGTTGTAATAGACAGGACCAGTAAAAAAAAATTTAGGTCTGACCAAAAATTCCATTTTGATGGACCTATGTCTGACAACAAAATTCTAAGTTTCGCGAACTCTGTTAGCCACAAGTCCAACAGCCCTGGCCAGTAAAATAGCTTTTTGGGCCAGTAAAATTTCTTTAAAAATATGGAATTACAGGCCAATTATATGTAAAGAAATATTCTAAAAATAATAATTTTCAGGCTTGTGCTTCAAAAAGTTAGCAGGGCTCGACAATAACGTTTGTCCGATTGTCCGGAACAAGCTGAAAATCTCGGCGGACAAGCAACTTTGACTTGGCACTTGTCCGATGGGACAAGTAAAAAAATCCTGACAGAATGCATTATTTAAAATATCAATTGGAAACCTTCATTTATAAATTTGAAATCCATGCTATGATAATGAGAATTATGATATCAGTAAACATTAAAATCAGTTTTCTGTTTTCTGTACGTGTCATAAACTTTTGACACAGGTGTTCTCTCGTGTACTGTAGGATCACTCGCGTGTAAAATTACTCTTGTATTGTTCACTTTGTAACTTGTAACTTGGTAGGTGGACGCTTAAAAAAAAATAGAAAATCGATAAAAAATAAACAAAAAACAAAACGGAAATTGGAATAGGAATGATGTGCTGTTAGTGATTGGAAAACCGCTTGCTGTTCTCTGTGTACTCCGCCATTAGCCGAAGTCGCTGGGTTTCCGTTACGTTATCTTCCGTTTTTCCCACAGTAAGGAGCACCTCCATATCGATGTACATGCAACCGGTCAATAAATAAAGTTCATGTTGCAGTTTTTGTCTACATTCTTCATAGAGCTCACACTGTAATAAGTAATGTTCTACTGTTTCTTTCGCCCCACATTGACAGTATGGTGTATCTGAGATACCAAGTTTATAGCAGTAATCATTCAACTTGGCAAAACCGGATCGGAGGTTATTGATTATAATTGATGATGGTCTATCTGGAAAATCCATAATCGGTTTAATTTTCACTTCCTTATGATATTCATGGTAAAACCGACCCCGGTCGCTTGCATCCCATTGCTCTTGCCATTTCTCTAAGATATGTTGTCTTGCAGCACTTTTAACATCTAGTTTTGTTATGCAATTGTGTGCATCTGACTCCATACCATCTGCTTCTTTTGCGGCTTCTTTAGCTAGCTTGTCAGCTATTTCATTTCCCTGAATACTTGCATGGCCTGGTGTCCATTCAATATTTATTTCAATTCCAAGATCTTTCCTAATGCTTGCTATGTCTGTTTTTAATGAATAGATTATTTTTTTGTGACTATCCGATGATAAATTTTATTTTCGATCTCACTTTCAAGGGAGAAATAAAAACCGGGGAATGAGACGCACCGTATGTATGATTGCCAGTAATTTTCTCCTATGTCAGGAGCACCCTCTAAATGAGGACTTTATCATGAGGTAGGGAGTGAATCTGGGCATTCCTTTCATAGATTGCTGTGGTGTCCATATGGATTCTGAATAACATAAATGGGATTTTTATGATTTTCTTAATACTAATGGAGTTACTGTAAAACAAATTTGAGATTCTTATATATAAATGTATCTGAAGATTTAGATTTACAACTGGAACCAAAAAGGAATAAAAAAATGGGTTTCAGAAATAGCAATAAAATACATACATGTAAGCATGCTGCTAATTAGATGGCTATAATCAACTGATCAATGTTTAAAATTGTTAATAAATATTCAACTTCTGTTAAACTTTGGGAATTTAAATGATGTCAGGCCAGGCAAAATTAATACATTGAACTTTGTTGAAATTTTGAGTTTGAGGGGTAAATCCAGTTATTATTCATTTACTAGTAACTTTCAATTTTTTTCTCCACATTCAAAGAAACTGCAACACATGTGCCTGTGAGTCTACCTGACCCTTCCTGTTACCTTTCATGAATTGTTATCGCTTTTTCTCCCTTCACAATTGGTCTTGACTGAATCTTATCATATGATGACAATTAATATCTGATGTCCTGGCTAACAGATAAATGTGCTTTCATGCCACTTTCAAATTATTTCAAAAGCAGTATGTTTTTTTTGTGTGTCTTTGGTCATTTCTAGCTCTGGATTTACAATGTATACATGTAAAAAATAATCTACTGAATAAAACAGCTCTTAAAAGATTGTTTCCTACTGACACCTGTATATTTTATACATATATAAGAAAAGTCGGACAAGTGTCAAATCCATCCGGACAAGTTGATTCCAGAAAGTACTTGTCCAAAGGGACAAGTTGAAAAAAATGTTATTGTAGAGGCCTGCCGTGAAGACAGTTATGTGCTCATATTGACGCTCGAAAGTTGTAAAGAAAAAAACGGTAAAGAGATGCAGTAAGTTCTGGAAAACAAGCTTGCTAAACTGGACATTGGAAAATTCAGCTCATAGTACAAATAACATATTGACATTTTTATCATTATCGCTCTCTTCGGGAGCATATAAAAGGACTGATGTAATAATTCTAGACTTTTCGAAAGCTTTTTATACAGTTTCCTACAAGAAACTTCTTTCAAAACTGGAGTCCTTTGGAATAGACGGACCCATACTCTTATGGCTAGGGATGTTTTTATGTCAACGAAAGATGAGAGTCCTAGTTGATGGTGAACATTCAGACTCTGTCAAAGTTGTCTCTTATGTTTTTACGAGCTAGATAACTACATACACCGAAAAGTTCAGCAAAGCCCATACTATTACCTTGGTGCAATCATATCTTCAGATCTCAAGTGGGATGCCCACATCAACTAAACTGTAAAAAAAACTCGTATCTTTGTTTCCTCGGCTGAAACTTAAGACACTGTCCCAATGACTGCCTGAAACAAACTTACATCTCATTAGTTTGATCACTCTCAGGGTACACATCAATAGTATTGGACCCAATATTAACAGCATAGAATGTGTCCAAGGTTAAGCATTGCACTTCATCAGTGGTGACTTTATCCCGTTGTGTCATTAAACCTGTCTGCTTTCTCCCCCTGTTGCGGTTGACACCATTTTGGTCCTGCAGCATACTTATCCAGATCCAGAGGCTTTCAAGGCAGTATTATTTGGACTACAAAAAACCCAGAGAGATATCATCCAAAAATTTTGAAAAATGAAAGGAAAAAAAATTAACAAGGAAATTTGCTGCCATTTGACTTTGAAAATATGTTGTGAAAGAAAAGTATTAATTTACATCCCCACTCCTTCATTGTTCTTTGTTCTAACAGGGGTGATCTGAGGCGGATCATCCCTAGCCTGGAATACCTTGTTCTTCTTTTTCAACTCTATTGTTCCTTTTCATTTTTTTTCTAGGCTCTTTGTTTGAGAAATTTTCACTGAGTAGGACATAGGAAAATTATAAAATCAGCAACAATTTTTTTTTAAGTTTAAAAAATAACTTAGTTTCAACTGGGATTTGAATGCGGGTTGTCCCCATTCCAAGTCTACCTTTATATCCTCCAGACCAAGAAACCAATGCAGATTATACCCTTAAAATTTGTACATAAAGATTAAGAATATTGAAGGGGCCAAATAAGGATACTCTAATATAAATGTTCTCTATTTGATTCTGATACACTGCATCCGGGGTCCTCATATAATAACTAAATATTACTTTCTTCCCAGCTCCTTTGTTTTAACAGGGGTGATCTGAGCCAGATCATCCCACGGAATACCCTGTTCTTCTTTATATATCAATGCAAAATAAAAATATTTGCTGACGCATAATCAGTCAGGGGCATTACTTAAATCAGTGATTTTTAAATCACTTATTCAAGTAGCATTTCAAAATGCTAAAGATTTTTCCAAAAATCTAAATTTACAAAAGAACAGTTTAAGAAAATTTATATTAATTAATAAATATTGAAAAAAGATTTAGTAAGCTTCTTTAAAATTACAAAATTATAGATTTTGCTGCCACCTGTTATCAGTATTCATACATGTGACGGATCCGTGATGACAAAGCTGGAGATTTTGATTTTTATGCCCCGCCAACTTTGTTGGGGGGCATATAGTTTTTCGGTCCGTTCGTCCGTCCGTCCTTCCGTCCGTCACACTTTAGTTTTCCGCACTTTTTTTCGACATCCTTGCATATATTCAAAAGATTTTTGGTATGTGAGTCTACCATGATGAGTTACAGGTCAAGTTCGAGTTTCGTTCCGGTCCACTGATTTTGACCTAAATTACGGCCCTTGAACTTAGCAAATTTTGTAAAAAAAAAGTTTTCCGCACTTTTTTTCCACATCCTTGCATATATTCAAAAGATTTTTGGTATGTGAGTCTACCATGATGAGTTACAGGTCAAGTTCGAGTTTCGTTCCGGTCCACTGATTTTGACCTAAATTACGGCCCTTGGACTTAGCAAATTTTGTAAAAAAAAAAGTTTTCCGCACTTTTTTTCCACATCCTTGCATATATTCAAAAGATTTTTGGTATGTGAGTCTACCATGATGAGTTACAGGTCAAGTTCAAGTTTCGTTCCGGTCCACTGATTTTGACCTAAATTACGGCCCTTGGACTTAGCAAATTTTGTAAAAAAAAAAGTTTTCCGCACTTTTTTTCCACATCCTTGCATATATTCAAAAGATTTTTGGTATGTGAGTCTACCATGATGAGTTACAGGTCAAGTTCGAGTTTCGTTCCGGTCCACTGATTTTGACCCAAATTAGGGCCCTTGGACTTAGCAAATTTGGTAAAAATAACAGTTTTATTTTATTTGCCAGCGGGGCATCAGTGTCATCTTGACACATTTCCTTGTTTTGGCTGGAGATTGGACAAAAAAGCGGGAGATTTTTAACGCTCATTAAAATTGCATTTCGATATCAATTGAGGGCACTAGCGTGTGTCAAATATACATGGCTTCACTGATTAATCTCAAATTGTTTATACAATCATCAGGTCAATTATGGCAATAAACCTTTAATTAACACTTTTACCTGTTAAATTAACGTCTACCTTATTGACAAACCCCTAAAACACCGGAAATGTTTTGATTGAACAATTAAAATGTCTACCCTTACCAAAAAAAGAGGTCTTCCGCAACCTGTTGCCGCTGATCTGCAGCAAAGTTGCTGTAAATTAGCGGTAAACTGTCTGCTGCAGACTTACGGCGACTTTTTACCATGCAAATTAGGTTTGCCGCAAGTCTGCAGCAGATAAATTCTTTTACCTTATATGGGCATGCACCTGCAAACTCTCGCGAACATCGCAGCTAGCTGCAAACCTGCAGCAAGTTTTCTGCGAACTTTGCCGTAAGTCTGCTGCGACTTTTTACCATGCAAATTAGGTTTGCAGCAGGTCTACTGCAAACTCTTCATCACCTTAAATGGACATTTTTATCAGATGTTGCAGTAAATCTGCATGAATGAACAATTTATATTAAGTGATACATGTATAACAAAATTTAATTATACATATATGGTCTTTAGTAAATTGCATGCATAAGACATTTTTTCAAGCTTGAAAAAATCTATTAAATAAAAATTATTCAAGATGTGAACCATTAAAATTATCACTGATTTGAAAATTTAAAACAAAAAAACAGCAGATGAGAACTATATAATACTTTTGTAGAAAAGTGGAAAGAACTATACATCTACCTAAAAGTAAAAGGACCTTCTAAAACTGCCAATGATTTCTAAAATTTGAACTCTTAAACTGATAAAAAATGCCATTCATTTTTCATTTGTTTGCATATATATCTCTACTTTAAAAAGATAATAATTCATCAATATACATGTATGCAACCTTGGAGTAAAAATTGGCAAGAAATTTAGCTTATTTGCATGTCATATTGCAAGAATAATATCATTTTACTTACTTTATCTTCATCTTTTAAAATGTACACCATTAAATCCTTTTAAAATACTGATTTGAGCTAATAACATGTGAACTTCCATTAGAAGAATCTTTGCCTCAAAAACTGATGATGTCATAGATGACATCATCAAGTGTACCAGGGTTAAAATTATCAATTGCTGCAAGCTTGCTGCAAACAGTTAACTTTTCCTGCATATCTGCAAACTTTGTATTATTTGCTGCAGATTTACGGCAAACTCGCAGAAAGTTTGCAGGTAGCCGCAAACATCTGCGAACTATTATCTTTTCTTTCTGCGAACTAAAAAGTCTGCTGCAAGCTTACTGCAGACTTGCGGCAGGCTTACAGCAGACAGTAGTGTTTTGTAAGGGTATAAAACTGAAATTTTGTCATGTCTTGAAAAAGCGGGAGATTACACAAAAAGTCGGGAGAACGGGAGATGGATAAAAAAGTCGGGAGATTTTGTCTCCCGGCGGGAGAATCACATGTATGAGTATTTCCCCAAAATATGTGATTTTCTGATAAAAGAAAGACCAAATGTAACAACCCATTACTTTACTTTCTGAATTTTTCCAGCTGTGGCAATAATTTTCCAATTAACTTCAATATCTTAGGTTTCTGATTATGTAATTAATTACCCATGTTCGCCATCAAAATCTTCATGTTCGCGATGCCTGAAGATAGCAGGGGTTACCTAACAAAATGTTACTTTAAAAGGTGATTTTTTAAAGGTAAAAATTAATATGATACTTAAACAAGTGATTTGGAAGGTAATTATCCAACATTCAGTTCAGGGTCATGTCCTGCCATGACTGGACATTCCATAATCTAGACAGGGGTGTGTTCTATCTTTAATTATACAATAAGACTCAGACTTCTCTTCATAACATTTAAAATGAAGGACATTATAATAAAATCACTGTTATAAGTAGTTAATTTGTAATACTCGAACAAGTGATTTTAAAAGAGAGATAACTCTAGCTTTGAAAGAAAAATAACTTAATAATACTTAAACAAGTGATAAAAAAATCACTGATTTAAGTAAGGCCCCTGACTGATAATGGTATGATGCTGTCGGCGTCTGCGTTGTCTGTAAAATTTAGGGGGTCCCTCTTTTTCAAAAAGGGGCAAAAAATGCAACTTTGTTATTTCTGGTCCGATTTTGAAATTCTTTTTGCAGTTAAAGTCTTGTCAAGTAGAGGATACAAAATGGAGGATTAATTATTGCACGCCCCCATATTATGGAATTAAGGGCCACAAGGAGCCAAATGGAAACTTTTTTATATTTATTTTCCGATTTCAAAATTTTTAATAAGTGTACAGGACATAATGCTCACAAAGTTGGACATGGGAAAATTTTAAAATCAATTATAATAATTAATGTTTATTAATGCAAACATGTCCCAATTAGGGGTAACAGCATACATTTACAATACAAACATAAATACAGAGTTGAAACATACAATGTACAACATGAACAACAACAATAACAAAGTTTTTTGAAGATTGAAATATTTTCTAAATAATATAGTTCCTACTGGCAGTACTGGGGTTTGGTAAATCAAAAGTTTGTTACACCAAGCTCTAGAATAGTTTTCTATTTGATTCTAAATGCACAGAATGTATTTAAATTTTTCGTGACATTTTTTTAAGGCCAGGATGTAAAATAGTTAATACATTCGGACATGGTGTGTCAGTAAGATCACACCCTCAGGCCTCTGGCCGTTTGGGCAATCTTTTACTGACACACTGCATCCTCATGTAATAACTATGACAAACATTCCTATACATTTTAAAGTATTAAGTACTAAAAGGGAATGTCCAAAAAAGGAAATGGTTCTAGTACATGTAGTCTACATGTAATATAGTTCATTTTAAAGAAATTTAGTGATCAAAATGAATATATTGCTCAAAATATTTCTGATCATGTCAGATTAAATATATTTTTTTCCATTTGTTATAGGTTTTAAGAGAGGGGCGGATGAAGGCATGCCACCATTAGCTCTTGCCAAGTAAGATATTTGATAATTATTATAAGGCTAAAACAAAGGAACCAAATTCTCTACTGTGTTGACTGGCCAATCTTTATAATACCGTAGAGCGGGTTATTTTCGCGGTGGATTAATTTTTGTTTATTTTCGCGGGTTTAACGGAAACCACAAAAATAAATCCCGAAAAATTTTCTATCTAATGCAAATCATATACAAACATTTAATATCACAGACCATGAAAAAAAAAACCACAAAATTTTTTCACATACCTTCTGACACAAAAACCGCGAAAAATAACCCGCTATACGGTACATTGTACTGGTACATGGATATCTAATTCTTAAGAAATGATAAATATTCATGTATTACCATGATAAGACAATAACAAAATATATGATGTGTACATGTATATATTTTTATAAATGTATGAACTATTACAAATTTTAAATATTTTATGAAAGGATATGGAGTAAATGAACATGAGACCATAACACATATATATAAAATCAAATTGCAATTAATTTTTATGAGCTGTACATGGCCATTTCAGAATTTTATTCCTCATCAGCAGCACTAGAACCCAAACATAGTAAATCCACAATTTATTTTTCAAAAAAATGTTGAAAATGCATAAAGCCAAACCAAATCTGAATAGTCATGATAATAGTAACGTCAAATATTTCTAAGGACAAACTACAATGGAGGGAGTCAAACATAAGGTTTTAGAATTTACATGCTGGTAAATTAAGATAATACATATATATTTATATAGTTATTATCAAAGTGAACACATGATACACTTTCATGAAATGATATCTTTAGCCTTTATACAAGTTCTTAATTTCAAGTTCTTAGGGCCCTCAATAGGCCAAAATGAAAATACAAAGTATGTTACAAAACAAATGGTTATCAATACATTTAAAAATGTACATGTATCAACATACAATTATATCATGATGTAAAATTATTATCAAGATAAGTTTCTGATCTACATAAAATTTTAAATGCTATAGACATTTAAGTTTTTTAGAGCAAAACCTAACCAAATAGCAAAGCAATCGATAGAGTGTATTATAAACATGCGATTGAAAAAAAAAGAATGAAAATTAAAGGAGTATGTTCGGAAAGGGCCAAAAACGGCCCTAAATTTCAAATTCGAGACAACTGCAAAATAATTCTGCTAGAATGGTCATAAGACTCTATACTTTATAAAATGACATAAATTGTGCATGAATCAATTACTTTCGTGTCAGAGACCTTTAAAGTTAGTGAAATTCTTTCAAAATCGATATTTTTGACATATTTAGCCTCTTTTTCTGTAAAAAATGATGAATATAATGTTGGCCGCATACTCTGACCAAAATTATTTTTGGGTTTAAATATTCACTTTTAAGTAATAAATTGATAAACAAAAATCTATGTTGGTCAGAGCATGCGGCCACTTTTGATTTTGACACAACAGTGGTGAAAAACGGTAAAAAATGGACAAAAAAGAAGATTTTCCTATTTTTTCTCATATTTAGGGTGTCATCGAAGGAACCAACACAATTTTATCACTAGAAAGCTATTATATTTGTTAAATATAGGTATTCTGTGAATTATTTCCACTGCATTCATTTCAATTTCTTGAAAATTAAAAATCAGCCCAATTACAGGGCCAATTATAGGCCTTTGTGAACATAGTCCTTTGAATGTACATGTACTAATTTTTTTATGTTTTTCCATTTGCAGTTTATTGTGGGCTTAGAGCAGCAAAATTCATTCACATCACAACTCATATCATGGAATATACATTAATAAATGGATGCTACCTGATTTTGTTTACATTATGTGACTGCATGTCATGGCGACAGGTGATAAATGTATTTGCCATTCATTATTAAATGTTGTTTTTAATGTACATGTGGTAATAAGATTTCAAAGAATTAAGAATTTGATTTTTATAGCCTTGCCCATGGGTGTGATTTAAACACATGATGATATAGTGCAATTTGTGTCAGTTCAATTGTACATGTATGTCTGTTCATTTGCTGTTAAGTTCTTAGTTAAAATTCATAATTTGAGGCAATAACAAGCAAATTCATGACTTATAGACAGATTTGTATGCCCCTAGGATGACATGTCATGCATGTTGGGGGACACTAAATTGTACTCATGTCGGTGTGTGCTATACGAATTTCCGTCAAACTTTTCTCAGAAACAGTACATGGAAATGATTTGAAACTTGAAAGGATGGTTCAGTATGAAAAACTGTATGTTTTAAGGGACTTTCAGGTCTGTCGTACATCTACTTCCTGTTTTGGGACTAGGTGATAAGAAATTATCATCAAGCTTTTCTCAGAAGTCGTACATGCGAATGATTTTAAACTTGATAGAATGATTCAGTTTGACAAACTGTATTTTTGGCCGGATTTCACGGAGTGAAAAATCCGGGTTATAAAATGGTGAATGTCGGGCGGGCGGGCGGGGAAGAAATTTTCGTAACAGTTTTCTCAGCAACTACTACCGGTAATCACAGCCACTTGATTTTTGGTATACAGCATCAGGATGGGGTCCCATAACGTGGGATGCGATTTCATGTCTGTCGCTCACCTGCTTCCTGTTTACCCACTTAGTAAATTTTTGACAATAATGTCCAATAGTAGAAAATTTTCGTAATAGTTTTCTCAGCAACAACTACTCACAGCCACTTGATATTTGGTATACAGTATCAGGGTGAGTTCCCATAACGTGGGATGCGATTTCAGGTCTGTCCCTCATCTACTTCCTGTTTACCGACTGACAATAATATCCAAAAGTAGAAAATTTTTGTAACAGTTTTCTTAGCAACTTCTTATCACAGCCTCTTGATATTTGGTATGCAGCATCAACATGGGCTCCCATAACGTGGGATGTGATTTCAGGTCTGTCGCTCACCTACTTCTTGTTAATCGAAATCTGGCCATTTCTGTCTTTGACCCATTTTTTAAGTGACTTTCAGACCTGTCGGACATCTTCTTGATGGAACTGGGCTGATTAAAAACTATGAAAATTGACTTGAAAATTTCTGCAAGCTTTTCTCAGAAACATAGATTAGAATTATTTGAAATTTGGTAGGATTGTTCAGTATGGCAAACTGTAGATTGTTAGCGACTTTCATTTCTGTTTGACATCCACTTCCTGTGTGGGCCTAGAGGTGGCACCTGTGCACCATGGACACATTCCTTCTATATTTTTAGTGTCTATCAATGTGTAACCAAATGTCTTGTGGTCTATCGAAATTCACCTTAGTTTTTACCTTAAGGGTGTTGCTTAAAAAAGCAAAGAAATGTTTTGTAGTAAGAGGCCTTAATGTACAAGGAATCTGTGAGCTACTGCTCACTCAGTATACCCCCGCTACCCCTAAAATGAACTATGTACTTTGTAAACAGGAAGTAGATATTTGACAGACCTAATTTCGGTAATCGCAATAAAGAACCTCATAATGAACTCATATACCAAATTTTAAGTCACTGAGAAAATTGTTATGAAAATTTTCAACAATTGGCCAGTAATGTAAAAAAATTGACTAAGTCAGTTAACAGGAAGTAGATATCCAAGAGACCAAATTAAGTACCTGCAATAAAGGACCTCATAGCAAATTTCAAGTCACTGAAATGTTGTTGCTGAGAAAACTGTCACTAAAGTTATGTTGCGGACGAACAGACAGAGGTAAACCATTTTACCCTTTTTTGAAGCGGGGATATAATAAATGAATAAATCCAAAAACACAGAGCTAGATGGTACCAACACAAAAAGTCACATAATTAAACTATGAACACCAACAAAATCAACATTCTAACAACAGTACACAGTTTCTTTGATGAAGTAAGCTATTTATAATGGTATCAGCAAATATACATAATATTGTCAGTGATCAGAGGATAGACAGTGATGAAGTCCTTTCCAAAACATAGTTTATATAACATTCTTTATTAATATACAGTAAGAGCATGCATAGGCAAATGACAAAATGTATTAAGGAATACCTTATGTTTTCAGCTCACTTGAGCCATATCCAAGGTCAATGTGAACTAATATTAATGCAATCACTGGCATTCTTGGTAAAAAACATGGCGGCTGTTACTTAAAATAGAATATAGGGTTAATCATGTAAACTGGCAATCAGAAACTATTACAGAAATGAAAAACTGATTGGACTTAGCTCTTTAAAATCTTCAAAATTTGGAGTGTCAAAGTTGTCAGCTAGATGGTCCCTTTTAGATGTTATGTCCCTTCTAAGGAAATAAAAATTACATTTTCATGTTTTTGCCTGAATTGAATTGGATGAAAACTATTGTAGATGGAGACAAGCTATTGTTGGCTTAAATTTACATGTCCAAAACTAGCTACAATACATAAACTTTAATTGGTGGGAGATACAATGCAGTCCATCAGTCGAAATCAAGGTTATTGGAGGAACACAGAAAGAAAATCACATCGGGTGCAGTTCCATCCCGATTATATGTTATATTTGGTACTAAAATGTTGCTTACATTATATAAATGACGATTCCAGTTAAAATTTTCGGACCTTTTGCGCAATTTTCTAATTTTTCACGAAAAAAAGTTTTGAACAATTGCATAGACCTGTATTTAGAATGGATTTATCATTAGCATATAGGTGAAAACTCACAATATCGCATGCAAATAAACGAGATTTCATACAAAATAAACAATTTGAAATGTACAACTTCATACTGTAATATCTCAAAAATCATTAAAGATTTTTACATGATTCTTTATTACAGCCATTCTTATATGTTTTGTGATTTTACATGGGTCAAAATACTATTATAACCTTTGGCACTTAAAAAGAGTATCAAAAGAGCCCATGCTACCCTAGTTTTCATGAAAATACAATATTCTACAAAATTTTCAATAAGTTTTCACTTTAAATTGTCACAAAAAAGTTTATTCCTCAACCAAATTAAATGAAATTTTCTTACAGATATTCCTTAATCTTTTCTCTTTTTAATGCAAGTTATTGTGATAAATTCCATGCAAAGGCTTAAAAGTAGTTAGAAAAATAAACAAACTCTCATTTATAAACCAGTGATATTTTTCAAACATATACTGGACAATTAACAAGTTGCAAATCTATTTAATATACAGATCTATGACACTTGATATTGAAGTTCAGAATCAGAATGTTGAAAAATGTTATTTCATCTAACAAATTAATATTTGATATTGGTTTAAATCAAGTTAATCATAAAATTATTGTTATTTTGAGTGTGGTTGGTAATTCCAAACCATTTTGAAGCTTTGTTTGAGGTCGACAAAGATATTCGATTTGATCCATGTAACTCCGCCCAATCAAAGATGTCAAAGGAGCTACGTTGTAGTATAGAGCCCTAGTTCATACCATGAACCTTAATAAAGAGGGAGCGGACTTGTAAAAATACAGACAAAGAGGTTGATGATACCCCACCCTTCCATAAGTAAAATCTCAGATGACTCCTTATAAGGATTTTGCCTTTAATAGCCAGAAAGTTGGCTTTTTCTTTGGTGGTGGCTTGTAGAATGAAATGATTGCAAATAGAGAATCGCTATTGCCTTCGTAAATGTTCAACACAAGAGGCCCTACCAAAGTTTCTAAGAGACCAAAGTTGTCAGATGGCCGTTAGTCAAAAACCGTGTTTTTGGCTTATAGAATAAATACTGTTGCTCTCTTTTAAATGTTCAACACAAAAAGCTCTGGTAAAGTATTCATATCACTGTATGAAGAAGATCGGGAACAAAGAAACCGTTTTAAATATCTTAATAACAATGCAGGCATAAAACTGTTTCCTCCGCTATTGAGATAAATAATCAGGTACGATTTTCTACAAAACACCTTTAAAAATAATGAGTCCACTTCATAATTCCACAATCCACAATTTAGCACCAGAATGGTGGTCTTCCATGGAAAACGTATATCGTCTGCGTCTAAAGATATTCAGTAAACAGGAAGTTGATGAATAACGGGCATATAATCGCTTTACATCATATAGTATCATACAAGGAAGCATACGGGACACTTTGCAAACAACAATCAATCATACATGCCAAATAACAAGAGGCTGTGACATGCAGTTGACCAGAAAAGTTCGACGGATAGTGTCAAAGTGACTCCTATATGTCGGTTTGCTACGTTGCAGGTGACATAAAACCAGCATAGCATTTCATGCAAAAAGAACGACAGTTCAGTTTCTGACCTCGCATCATCACTGGAACAGGCATTATTCTAAACAGATGTAAATAAGTTTTTATCTCAATAACCTATGTTGCAAATATACTATATAGTATCGTTGTTATTAAAATAACCACATAACAAGATATCAACAGCATATATGTAGGTACCCGTGAATTGATCAGTTCGCCATGGCCATTACAAACCGGGAGTTTGTTACATTTTGGGGTTTTAAATCATAACTTGACATATTATAATAAAAACCTCGAGTATTGCCACTATAGTAATAGCAACACATGCAACAGCAATCCTATAATTTTCATGCAGCTATTATGAAATTTTCCAAGGTGTCGAAGCGGATCGCCAATTTACACATGTAGAAAATCATGCTGTTTTCATCGTCCACAATATACATGATATATGTTTTTACGGAAAGAAGTTGACTTTTCTTTACACCCAGTGCTTAAATATACTGAATATAAATATCAAAACACGGGTGCATGGGATTGTGTGAAAAAAAACCCGGGGTGATTTGGTTATGCTGTATATTCATATATCAAGAAGTAAACTCTCATCAGCAGCATTTGAATCAAAACCTTAGAGGGCCAAAAAACAAAAGCATTGAACTTAAAGTGCTACCGAAAAGGAAAGCGAAATCCAGCAACGAGAATAACGACCATTTGCAGTATAAGGAAGTATTTTTGTCAATAAAAGTGGAGAGGTATGATTTATTTATTATAAACGTCATCTAGTATCCTACTTTTGTTTACTTTACTTTCGCAAGCTTGGTTTGAGATTGTTAAGTAGCCGGTGTCGACATTATAATATGTTAAATGGTGCAAATATTTGATACTTTTTTTAATTATTCAATGAAAGTATTCCTTTCGCTAACATCCAGGAAATTATACTTCTGACAAAATTGATAGCCATTCGGCCATCATGGATGTGACAAATAATGAAGAGTTCAACGAAGAAAATAAAAACATAAAAGAAGTGGAAAATGTTTATTTACAATGCGCCGATGTTACATCATGTAACACGGAACCGGAACATGATCCTAAGAATGAGACAAAACTATGGAAGGATTTAGAAGTAGAAGATCGAATAAAGGCTACAATATATGGACAGTGTATCGGTGATGCGATTGGCCTCCTAACTGAGTTTATGACAATGGAAGAGGCTAAAATGGTATGTTCATTAAAGATTACACAGTATCATGCACGTTTTAACTTTGTCTATATGTTGTGTTTCAAATCGAAATAATCAGTACAAATGATGATACAAACAAAAGTAGATAACAAAAACAGCAACATAACGAAATGCACGAGATATGTAAGCAGACATGTAAAGATACAAATACATGCGGTGTGTGTTGTTGAATGATAGGTAACCTAGTTAACTTAGCAACAACAAAAATTAAAAGCATTTAGATACAGAAACTATTTCAAAAAGCGGACAAAAACACAAGTACATGTAATCGTTATAAGCATGTCATATTAGTTTTGAAACGTTAACATCACAAAGTAAATAAATAAATGTAGGAAAGAATCAAAGAGGCATCGATGGGGCATTAAAGTTTCAAAAGTCCGAAAGGGCAACGGGTACAATTCAGAGTAAAGGAGTAGAGCCACGAAGGCCCTAAATCGGCCCGGTATTTTCACTATTATTTCAACTTCAATAACTTGCCAAAAATTTAACTAAAATATGTTAAGGTATGAACAAACTTTTCATATCTGTAAGATTCAGCAAAATATTTACACCACAGGTTTAGCCTTGAGACTTTAAACAGGCCATAAACTTGAAAATTCCTCATTTTACACACATTTTCATTGGTTTCTTTGCATATTTCCTCAAAATTAGTATTGGCCACATTCCTCGACCATTGTAATTTTTTGATAATTAATTTATATTATAATACACATTTCTATCACAAAATAATTTTGGTCGACAGGTGTGGCCCATTTCATATTCATCGATTTATACATGAAAATCAAGGAAAATTAACTGTCACAAATTGTTATTTTTCACAAAATAGTCTATTTTTTACCTCACTGTTCTCCTTATTGATAAATAATTGAAGGAAAAAATATTGAAATTCATGAAATATAAAGACTAATGAAGATTAATGCAGCAACTACAAGCAGATATATCAAAGTTGAATTTTGGGGCCATTTTGAGACCTTCGTGGCTCTACTCCTTTTCGGTGCACACGAAAAACTGGACACACGAAACCTGAACAAGTCAGAAGAAGATGGAAGTGACCAAGCAGGAAAGAAGCAAAGAGACGCCACTGGGACATTTAAGTGTCAAAAGTACAAAAGGCAACGACAATACTAGTAAACAACAACGAGTACAACATGATGAAAAACAAAACATAAAACACATAAAATGAATCGAATATAAATCAACAATGTGAACTCAAATCGTGCTGGCTCTGGAAGAGTGATTTGTTCTTGCTTGCTATAGCACAAATTAATTTATATGAATGTAGTTTCGTTTTTAATTTAGATGTATGGAGAAGTAAATAATCTTGAATATGAACATAAGGTGAATGACGAGCATAGAGAACGATGGGAGCAGGGTGATTGGACTGACGACACTGATCAAATGATATTAATCATGGACAGTCTACTTGAAAACAAAGGAGAGGTAATGATTTAGTGTTTAAGTAAACTACCGGTTATAATAAAGTTTTTTTTTAATTCGTGGAGAAATTCAAAATAATGTTAAACGTAATGGTAAGAGATTGTTTTGATTAGTGTTGGGCTAATTGTTGTACATGTACTGAGATGATCTACTCAATAGACCTATTACGTCTTCACAACCGTCTTGCGTTTTGTATTACTACCGGACCGTACAAGATCGCAGTGGAAGATGGAGGTTTGGCGCACCATAAAACCAGGTTTAGCCCACCATTTCTTTTGAAATGCTTGTACCAATTCAGTACCATTGCGATTTTCAGTTTTCCGGCATGTCTTTCCTGTTTTGTCTTTTCTCCTGGACATTACGATCGGGCATCTTGTTACTACAGTGATGCTACAGCCAGCTAAATAAAGGTACAGTTCATATATTCTGTTCATTTCGATTCAGAGGAATAATTATAACAGCTAAACATGAAGTATTGAATCTTCTCGTCTTTTTAGGTTGCAGCAAGTGTTTTTGCTACTAAACTTATCAATTGGTTGGATTATGGATTTCGTGAGCTTGGAGATAAGCACGGTTCAGGAGTTGGAGCTCACACATGTGAGGTATTAGAGGAGATAAATCGTCTAACCCAGTGTGATCCTCTTGAGGTATTTTTTTGTTCATGTACGAAATGATAGTTAGTATTTTAAGTATGTGCCCAATAGTTTTAAATAACTATTTATAAAATTTAAAGGCACATCCCGTGTAATAGATAAATTCACAACGAACAAGAATATGTCCAACAGACATAATGCCCCATCTTGCAACATTTATTTTTTTTCCGCAATCACTAAACCAAAAGTAAAATTTTATGGACTTTAACCATTCTTCTTTAAGTGGTCATTCATACGAAAAATATAGGTCACAGCCACCATCTATCTGAAGCATACATTTTGCTTAGCATCACTAGGTGCATACCATACCAATATAGTTGATGAGGCACATATCCACATGGTGGGAACGGAAATTGTACAGTTTCTGGAAGCGCCGTTCGCGAAGCGAGGAGATTTTCTAATACAGGTAGCGCCAAATTCAAAAATGTCAAAACACGGGTATCAGCAGTCATTTGCAAGCACAATATGAAGGAAAACATAATAGCGAGCATAGCTCGCAAGCGGGCACGAAGTGCCCGCTCGAGCGGAGAGCTCTACGGTATTTGTTTCCGCGAGAAATTTGCTAATGCTGATTTAGATTTTTTATGGTCCGGAAAGGGTTATTATTTTTACAGGTCCGGAGTGAATGTTAAAATAATTTATAAGAAAAGAAATAATGCTTAAAAAAAATAATAAATTGCGTTTTTTACAAGAAAATAATATTCTTAAAATAATAAATACACATAAGCTGCTCGTTTCGTCTTGGTTATATGCACGTACGAAACTAACGTGTCTCGAAGCTTAATCGCCCCATACCATCTCGCCCCAAAATAAGCAAATGGAAATATTGGAAATTAAATGATAGCGATATCCCTGAATGTCGACATTTAGAACAAAAAACGTAGTCCCTTTTAGCTATGCTCGTATTTAGGCAATGCCTACTCCATATTAGAATTATGACGAAAATAGTTGCAGGTAAGTTATATACGCAGTAAGGCTCATAATATTGCGATCAGCCATTTTTTTGACTATCTAATTCATCGCGATCATTGAGAAGTACAACAAAAATGTGACAAGATGTGTCTTTTTCTGGGTCTGATGTGAAATCGGTTTCAATCTGGACCTATTTTAATGCACTAATCCACAGATCAAACAAATAAGATTCAAACCATTATAAAAATGTTGTGTTATTTTTGTGTTTTAATTGTATAATTGCATTTTTTATATCACCCCTAAATTTCAACGCTTGAACGGGGAGTGCCCTGTGTATTGAACAGGTAACTCCAAAATTCACATTTTTTTTGAACGGGTAGCTCACACTAAAAAAATATATATAATTCATTTGAATAGCGGATTTAAACATGAAACGGGTTAGTAATGGAACATAAAAATGAACTCTCTACACCAAATATATTATAACAAATTTGAATACTCTTTTTGAATTCATTAATTGCTACATTAAAAATGCTAAGAGGAAACTTTAAAAAAACAAATTAACCGACCTTTAGGAATTGGTGAAAATACCCTAGGAACATCATATAGTTTATTAGCAACATATGGTTTGTCATCTATACAGAGCAATGCACATCTCTTTTATTTGTATTAAATCATTAAAATTGTCCTGTGGTCGCGCGTTTTATTGTTAAATGCATTTTTATGCAGCATCTTTAATTATCAGCAATTCAATAACAACATTCTGAGCACTGAACACTGAGAATTTCGGATACTCCGTATCCTTCGCCATTAAGACTGCCCTCCCTTTGTGATTTATGTAGGCTGGTACCCCGTTGTTATCTGAAGAGTAGGGAGCCAGTTGCCAGCTTAAGAGAAAGAACAAAACAAGACCGCAATGGTACTGACCAGGTACATGCACCTCCAAACAAATGGTAGGTTAAACTAGGTTAACGGCACCAGGCCTCCCTCTTTTGTGTCTTTTTTTTGTCTTTTTGATAGCAACATGATCTTTAATCCTGACTTATTTGACTGCATTTTAGGGAAGATAGTTCATAACAACAGTTTGCTCCAAGTCGAGCTAAGGATAAAGCCCTACTGATCTGAAAAGGGCGGGGCACGTTATAACTCATCGTAATAAATCTTTGCATCAAATTTTGATTCAATATTAATAGAAGAGAAGAAATCGGTTTACATTTTTTTTCTATCTAAAAAAAGTCGAAGTCGGCTGAAAAAAACAGGGTGTAGATGTGCGTGTGTTTGTTGGTGTTTTACGCCTTTTATCGACGCACCTGGTTAATGTATGGCGGTCAGTTTAAATGGTGGAGGAAACCGGAGTACCCGGAGGAAACCACCGACCTTGGGCAGGTAACTGACAAACCAAGTCACATACAGTTGGGGAACACCCGTTTTTGTAAATTACAAACGCGAGTCCAACACCAACTAAGATGTGATCGGCTAGTGATCAATAGTGTGGTATTTGAATCTGAGCCGTTGACCACTCGGCCAACCAGGCCCCAGAAGTAGATATGCAACTGCAACTTGCAAATCAAGCAGATAGTAATAAAATTTTATTTGATATGGGGTTCCAACAGACGAGCAACCTCTTTAGGCCACTGAATATACAACAAAACCAACAAGCATAAAACAAAACAAGCATTTGCACTTCTTTTTATACAAAGAAGAGGCTCCCAGGAACCTAAATCGCTCACGTGGTTCTAAGGGCACCAAGGATCTCTTCTGTTTGGGGTCATCTGACAATATTTGTCCAAAAGAGACATTTATAGAGCTTAAAAAGCTGAATAATTAAGAAAGTAATAGCTCTTCTTTATCTGACATAGTTGTCATTCTATGGAACAAAAAACATGAACAAGATGCTCCCTGGATCCCAAATCGCTCACCTGGTCTTTAGGCCATCTGACACAGGCTTAATCAAGTCACAGCTTTCATATATTAGCAATAGCTTTTATTCTATAGAAAAACATGAAAAACACTATTTTTGACCTTTAAAGGCCCATAACCTATTAACCTCTATAAAGGGTCATTTTGCAACATAATCCCAATGAATACTTTTGTAGAGCTTTATGAGCTTAAGGTTTAAGTAAGCTTAAGCTTTTCTCTATGTTCATTCTACGGGGCAAAAACATGAAAAACCCGCTATGTTTTTACCTGTAGAAGTCCATAACCCATAGGGGGTCATTTTACAACATCGACCCAATGGACTTTTGTAGAGCTTATAATTTTAAAGAGCCTTAGATTTTCTTTTTATCTGTTTTATGCTGAATTATAAAAGCCATTTTAGTGATTTTACCTTATGTTCTACTTTTAGTTTCAGAGGCCACGTTTTTTTATCAAATCTTTTCAAAATGAGAATCGTTTGTTGCCAACATGCCATGTATCATTCCTGCAAAGTTTCTGTTAAATTGGATCTGTAGTTTCAGAGGAACTGAGGATTTTTTAAATTGAGCTCGGCGGACAGATGGCGCATAGTGTTGGTATTTATAAGCTCAATTGACCCTTAGCAAGGTGAGCTTTTAAGGACCATACTAGTACTTGACAAAAAATGCTTCATGTGTAAAGTCTTAAATAATGATTTACCAAGCGGTTTAAGACGAGCAGTTCGAGCTTAAAGAAAGGGGTTTATTTGTATACAAAATATACCCGCCAAAAAAAGAACTGAAGATATAAGAAACTAAAATTAAAGAAACAATATCAACAAGGGTACAAATGATTAGACCGGGGAAATGGGGGAAGGGTAACCTCACAAGGCTTAAAAAATATAGACTCGGAAAGAAATTAGTTGCACAAATTAATGCCACAAAGTCATGAATAAAGTTACCATCGAATGAACTTCTATGTATATTCCTAGATCGACTTGTGATGAGTTAGAGAGTTTTATGTATTTAAAATAATTTCGGCGCTACCTATTCATACATTTTTTCTTACCTTGACGCTACCCGTTCACTTTTGATTTCAAGATTTTGAGACAATATCATAATTATAACTTAACAACTGATATCTGCTCTATAAATGCATTTGATTTTTAATGTTCAATATTAAGAGGCTACAAAAATACAAATCGACATTCGTTCAATGTGTGTTTTCTTTAAAAAACGATCGAAAAAATATGATGGTCTTTTATTTTTGAGATGTTCGAGCTAATATTTTTGATAAAAAATCCATGCTTAAACGCAAACATACAAAT
This sequence comes from Arcuatula senhousia, assembly GCA_963971305.1. Lineage (NCBI taxonomy): Eukaryota > Metazoa > Mollusca > Bivalvia > Mytilida > Mytilidae > Arcuatula > Arcuatula senhousia. Next base: position 26,084,327 of record OZ020315.1, read on the forward strand.
AAAACGCATGTAATGCAGATACTTGTCACTACATAAAGTTTATATGTGCACTATATTGATAGCAATGGTGGAACGTTATTGTGTATTTAACTAAATAAAAAGTACTTTTATTAACGAGTCCGTGGGATTTGAACTTGGCGCTACCTTTTCCTTGTCATAAGAACGGCGCTTCCGGAAACTGTACAATTTCCATTCCCACCCTGTGATATCAGTAAGTGAGAATAGACTTTAACCATTCTTCTATAAGAGGCCATTCATGCGGAAAATATAGGTCACATCCGAAACATGCATTGTGCTTAACATCACTAGGTACACATACCATACAAATATGGTTGATGTGGCACTTATCAGTAAGTGGGAATAGACTGTAACCATTTTTCTGTACGTGATCATTCATGCGGAAAATATAGGTCACATCCAGCATACGAAGAATGCAATGTTCCTACCATACCAGTATGATTGATGTGGCATTTGTAAGTAAGTGCGAATTTGTAAATATGGGATTTGGGACGGACAGACGAACGGACGGGCGAACGGACGGACAAACAGACGGACGAACGGACGGACGAACAGACGGACGAACGGACCCGAACACTATATGCCCCTCTACTTTCGTAGATGGGGCATAAAAAGTAACAGATTTCGATGTTTGTTAATATTCCTTCTTTATATATTCGGTTGATCAAATACTGATAACTCGCAGGAACACGTGAATCGAGCCAAGTATTTTTTAACTAACACTTTATATAGGCGAATTGAGTTTTAGGATTTTTACTTACCCGTTATGAGGATTTTTCATAAATCTATTTTCTGACGGACTTCATTCAGTCCTAAAAAAAATTACTCGATTTGCGTCTATAGAAATATTTTTTTTGCAGTTTATTACAAGAAGTTTCTTAGCGGTGCAAGGGAAACTTACCTCGCTCGATTCGCTTAGTCCCTGGAGTGCTGATGTTTTTTTTTTGTTAATTCAAGAATTAAATAAAGGTTTTGACTCTTTTCAAAGATTTCAAGATTTGTATGGGAGAAAAAAGGTTGTGTCAGTGCTCCAAACGGTGGTGTTATGCGTACATCCATTATGGGCATTCACCAGTTTTGGGACGTAGACAAAGTGGTCAGGAATGCTGAAAAAATGTGCCAAATTACCCATTTTGATCCAAGGTGATTCTATAAAGCAATATTAAAGTAAAGATAAAAAAAAGTATTCTTTTTGATTTGCATTTGCTTAATGTCTTAGCATTGAGCGAGGTATTTTTGATTTACGATAAGATGTCAGGTAATTCCGACACCATAAAAATATTTTTTTTTTTACTTTTTGAATTTTTAGATACTATTTGATTTTCTCGGATATGTAGTATCATATGACTTCATGTTATGGTCATTTTAGATAATTTCATCGTTTGGTTTCTAATAATACGAAATCAATTTCCAACATTCCAGAAATATGTAATTCTGGTTCAAGTAATTGAACGAACAGCAATTTTCAATCTTACGCACTGTCGTCGTCTGTAAATTCCAAAAAATATTCTCCCCTGAAATCGCCAAACCAATTTTTCTGAAACATTGTAGAAATGATAAATTGGTTGCAACACACGATCCCCATTTCATTTAGATCTGATAAAAACTTGGTCGTTCGAGAAATCTAGTTTTAAATCCTAAAATTAAATTAATTTATCAAATGATTATAAAGTAATAATTTTACTTGTTATCAGGTTGTTAAATGTAATTAAAAAATCAGCAGTTTTAATTTTCCTTTAGATGTGTGGCCTCGGCTGTAGCTGTTTCTGTAGCAATAAGCTTAATGTTGAGGAGACAGCACTATAAGAATGGCGAATTCGATGTCAACCAAATTATTGATGAGGCTTTTAATCATTCTATTTGTTTTCTAGTGGATGATTCCAAAATCTATGTATGTATTGTATGCACACCTTCCAATTGATTATGCCGACCTATAATAAAACCTTCTTATACTTGCTTACTCGCGAGGGTATTAATGTGGTCCAATTGCACGTAATGGAGCAGCCGCCTGAAAATAAGGCGCTAAGTTTGGGTGCGTTTTAGTGCGACTTTTAAGTTTCTGTGGATATGTTATTAATACTTTCATGGTGAATTCGCAGTATTTCCTAATAATAAGTTTATTGAGCAAATTACACCCCAAGGGGTCAATAGCTACAAACAAATCAAACATTCAAAACAAAGAAACAATTAAGAAATAGTATTGCCCCCTGTCCTCAGTGAAAGAGACTGTTTCAAAAAGGAGCCCAGCAATCTCACATGTTCCTTTGAATCCGGATTCAATATATATTTCAGTTTTATCTTCTTCATTCATTTGATCAAAAATATCTAAGGCTTTTAAAAAATCTGTACGTAAATTTTCATTCAAAGTGTATTTTAATATAAAGTGAAATTCATCTTCAATTTCGTTACATGAATTGCATAATCTAAGATTTCTAGGTATTTTTGTATATCTGCCTCTTTCAATTAATAATGGGTGATCACTTATTCTCATTTGACAAATAGTTTTTCTATATTCCGAATTTAAACTATCTAAATACTTTTCACAATTATATTCATTCTTTACCAATTTAAATACTTGTAGTTAACTGTTTTCGTCTAATTTTTCAATTTTTTACTACATTATGTTTTAAATAATTTCGATCTTGAACTTCATAGTTAAGTTCAGGATCAACATAGAAAAAGTTAACAGTATTGCGTCGCATAACGTAACACATAAAGTGAGTATTTTATCGTCAAAACGTATATTTCATGTATTTACGGAACTTTTTGAATATAAATTAACGGAAGCTAACTTGCGTTTCACTTTGAAAGTTTTCCTGGCTATCTCAATCCATTTTAAGTCTTGTGAAGGCTAAACATAAAGTTTGACTTGCCCCATTACGTCTTATTGGACCCCTTTGTAGCTCCGCCTAATCAAAAAAGATGTCGAAGGAGCTACATTATTGCATTATTGCAACAATGTTGGAAAGGGATATAGTGTTTGGTTTGTTCGTCGGTATGTTTGTAGATAATTGATGGTATTTGTTTGTGTCCATAACTTAGCATCAACATATCATAGAGGGATATTTTTTGGGGTCAGTGGTACATCTCGTATATAAACAAACATCCCTACCAGAATGAATAGGGTCAATTTGCATGAATAACTAAGAAAAAAATTTTGGTTAAGGTATATAAGATTACATAATTACATGCAAGATACGGAGTTAAGAGTACGAGAATGCCCGACCGTTGTGATATGTTTATTCTTTGTAAATAATGGTATTAGGAATAATTTAAAAAGAGAAGAATTTAAGTTAAAGGCGTTTTTTTTTAAATGATTAATTCGTCATAAGGTACGATAATCTTAACATTATCATGTTTTTTTTAGATATCCGAACTCAAAGACTCTATGGACTGTGAAGATATATCAAAACTAAAACTTTCAGGTGATGACAAGATTGGATATACATTTAAGTGCTTAGGAGCAGGATTTTGGGCTTTGAAGCAAAACGATTTCAGAAATGCGATACAAACTATAACTATGTGTGTAAGTAAACGTTTTAGCTTCATGATTTAGCTTAAGCCTAAACCTAGATTAAGCGAATATCAACTAAGATGCTATATAGCCATTATTCAACTAATGTTAAAGTCAGATCTCCTATAGCGTTAATTGAAATGAAAATAGAAAGACACTACATAGCTTGTACACATTCATTACTGTTTGCATTTATATTTATACCTGAAAAAAAATTCAGACTATAGAAATTCAAGAAATTAACGAAAATGTTTTTAATGTAAAAAGAATGTACATTTTTTAAACAAGTTTCCGAAGAAAAGCTGTGGTTAGATATTTTTTTTTCAAATGAGCGCAGGGACAATTTATCTTGTTATTTAGGGTGGGGATGCTGATACTAATGGTGCAGTTGCTGGAGCATTACTGGGCTGTAAATTGGGAATGAACAGTTTACCAGATTCCTGGATCAGTGGCTTGAAACATAAACTCTGGTTGGATGAAAAGATTGAAAGGTAATTACTTAGTTCTTAGACCAAAACAAAACCACCAACTTGTAAATGTAGTATAATACAGGTCACATCATAGGATTTTTTTCCTTTTTATACTCATACAACTATTTTCAACTTTTCTACCTTAATTTCCCTGAAGACTGTTTGATGTAAATGAAATTAAAACTATGAAGTGCAACTTGTTTCCAGTGAATACGTGATATTAAATGATATGTTAAGTTGGCCAACTTTTTTAAAAAGATCTTGAGCGTCTATTGGCCTCGTTGTAGGCTGTTGGGTATTGTGGGGCTCCTCATGGGGGGTACCAGGAATCAAGTAATCAGCATTGTTTTTGCCATAGTAATCAAATAATCATATATTGTTTAGAAATGTTATCCAATTTTTTTTCCTAATGGGAATCAAGTAATCAATAATTCAAACCTTGGTAATCTAATAATCATTAAATATTTGCTCTTGTAATCAAGTTATCACCTTTAAAATTGCCTGGGAATCATGTAATCAAAAACCCCATGAGAAGGCAATATTGTTTATTGTGGTCTTTTTAAAGTGTTCCTTGTTCATGTGTGCTGTGTCGCAACTCATTATATTCTATTAGTCCTTATAGTTTTCATGTGTAGCTCCAACTTCTTCCACATGCGGACTACCAGTTACACAATACTTCATTCTACTCAAGTTCTTTTACATTTCTCGATTGGTATTATAAATATCATAGTTCCAAATTAACATTTTTCAGTTTCAGGTTGACATTTCTCAACTATGTTGGACTGAGAAATGCCAACATGGAAGTTAGAAATGTCAACTGGAAGTAAAAAAATATAAGTTTCAAGTTGACATTTCTCAGTTCCAAGTTGGCATTTCTCAGTTCTTAGTTTGAACTGAGAAATGTCAATATGGAAGTAAGAAATATCAGCTTGGGAGTAAGAAGTGTTAACTTACAACTGAGAAATGTCAACTTTGAACCCCAAAAAATGTCTACCTGAAACTGAGATATTTGTAGCTACAATCAAGAAATGTAAAATAACTATAAATGGCACAAACGGTCTTTACCATGTTTTTTCCTACAAACATGTCATTACCATCTTATTATATGAGAAACAAAGATCTGAAATATATATGCACTATCTGCTGAAAAAACCTGTAGATTTTTAAAGAAATGTCAAAATACTTTTCAAAAGGTTAATATTGGCAGATTATTAAGGCTACTGAAAGAAAGAGATGGTTTTGTCGTAATATTGATACATGAAAAATGAATATTATTTTATAGATACCTGAATCTTTTGAGGGATATGTACTCCGTAGATGGAAAGACAATGCAACTGTACAGGAAGGACATAACCTAATTCCAATTTAGATCTTTTGTTTTGGAAAACAAATTACTGTATGATTAAAATGAATTGATTTCTTAACTTTAAGGTAGAAAATGACACTTATCATGAATCCTAAGCAGCTTTACATGTATATGCAAGCAAAATGTTCAAATGTTCTTAAAAATAGGACATCTAATGGGATATTAGATAATACCCCGCCACGATATTCATCAATACATGCAATAGTTGAATGTATTTGTATACTGTACTGTAAATACTATACATCTATATAAAGACAGAAAAGAAATGAGTTATCTTTCTTAGACCAGAAAATTTCATCATTTTCAAATTTGAAAAAAATTACAAAGTGACGAATCTCCAATAATGTTTTAAGAATCATCCTGAAAATTGAATTTGACCTGTATTCAATTGTACTTAACAGCTGTGCAAAAAAATCATTTAAAACCTTCGGGGGACGGAACCGAAAGAAAATGAGGGTATAACAAAATACCATGCCACCTCGTGTGGCGGGGTATAAAATGATAGAATGTTAGGTTTATGAATTGAATGTTTTTTTCAGAGTTCTTCAACATTTTTTGCTATCTAGAACTACACAAATCTCAAGCATTGTTACATTTGTGAAGCAAGCCTGGTTACATGTACTTTTTATATTTTTATGTGTTATGGTCTAAATGAAATATATCAATAAACAGTGTCTTTTTAGATAATAAAACCAAAAATTCTCTTGTCGGATCTATATAATAATGAGTTTTATTATCTAATATAATAAAATTTCCGCCTCTATTAAACAATGTTTTAACATAGATCTCTCAAATTCCAACGGACAATAGATTGGTGGTCTATTGCCTGGTGACTCCTAATCATTAATATTTATAATCACTGCTTGGTCGTTCTGGTGGCCAGTGGCGTTCTTTTCCCTGGTGACCTCTTGACAAAACATTTGGTTGGACGATTTGCAAGCATGAATTCCACTTTTTCCTGATTTGTACATGAATGTAATTATAATTTATGTAATCTGTTTTAAAAAATCAAGTCAGATCGCTAAAGCGTTAAAAGGCAAAGCGAAACATACAATGTAAATACTAGAAAGAAAGAACATTCTGTTCTTTACGAAGTGTATACATGTAATTGGGGATGTATGCGAGAATTGTGCATTGCAAATGTCTATTTCATTTTGATTTTCAAAGTTTTACACAAACATTTTCAAATGACACTATAAACAAACTTTTATTTAATTTGAACTTTATCACACAACTCGTGTTTTCGAATTTTCGTAGGGGGACAAAGATTGCGTGAGAATTTGCAAGCACGGGTTGTGTGAATCAAGTTCGATCAAATTAAATATTAAAATTTTGGATGAGTAAGGACGCGACGCTACATACGTATCAAGGGGTTGAGTAGGAGGGAGTCTAATCACGCACTTCCATAGAAATGAATACACAAGCCATGAAATCAATAGACAAATCAGTGACCAATAGTCGCGATAGACGGTGAGTGAGTGAGCTGGTGTTTCACGCCCTTGCAACACTATATAAGTTATACACATGTTAAAAGGCGATGAACATGCAAAGGGTGGGGTAAAATTAACATGCGATGATGATGAGAAATGTGGGGTTGAATGGCCAAGAAAGGTTACAGCAAATTTTAAAGGACCACAGGAAAATGGCAAAGGTGGGTAGGGCGTAGTATAGCATAATGTGGTGCACTACTGGCGGTACTCAATTTTGATATTTTTAAAGTGCAAAAAGCGTGGCGCTCTCCACACAGGTGTTGCGGATCGGAAAACGGAACGGAAGACGGAAAATGTATAATGTATTCATAACTTAAGGTCTTCTTATATTTTCCAAGATTCCCTTTGTTCATAAAACAATTATGTCCTTTACTTTAAAGTTGTCAAATTTGAGTTGTTAAATACCAACAATAAAAAATATTATAATCAATCAATTAAAATTATAATCCTATAATTCAATAAGTTTTTGATTTTATTTACAGTTAAAAAAGAAGTTGTGCATTACAATTTACATTTCTTCGTTCCAAGTTGACATTGGGCCCAAATAGTAGTTTAACCCCGCCACATTTTATATGTGCCTGTCCTAAGCCAGAAATCCTTGTCAAAGCTTTTGTTTGTCCTTGTCTACTATCTGTTTTTTGTTTTATGTCCAGAAATGGGTCTTTCTTTGATAATCCAGGGATTTGTTTGAATTTTATGTATTGTATTTTTAGTCTTGGGCCAATGCAAGACAGCGAGCAGTGACCTCTGGTCATGTTGAAGACTGCTGGCTGTTTTCCGTTGTGTTTTTTTAAATTGCCGTTTCTTTAATGTTGGTTGTGTTGCGTACACTTATTCCACATCTCATTATCGTCTATTTGTCACTTCCAACTTGATATTTCTCACTTAAAAGTTGGAACTGATAAATGTCAAGTTCGAGCTAAGAAATGTCCACTTGGAAGCGATAGAAATCTTTCTACGTCAATACATTTCGACATTGTGATATCGTTGAAAGGTTGCGTCAAAACAGAGAGAACTAAAGAGATGTAGAGGGGGAAAAGGGGGGGGTTAAAAAGAAGTAAATGAAAAATGATTACAACCCCAACGGACGAGGGCCACCCTAATCAGCAACCTAGGGTACACACTTCGTTGATCTGTTAGCAGAGCAAGAACCCGATATCAGAAACCAAAGACCAGTAGTCGCCTCTAACAACAAGTTAGGCTCTTCTTCGGGCATATTGGCCTTCAGGGCCTCGCACGGGACAAGAACTCAGCGATGAAAATGTATTCATATAATAAAAAGCAATATTTTGAGGTAATTTGTTTCGAAATGACACGAAGACGAAAACATGACGAAAAGATTTTTACACATAACTTAAAATCGATTATTTAGTAAGGAGTATAAGGCCAAAAAATATGTATGTTTCTGATTTCATAACTGAAAAGAAAATAGGATCAAAATTGTAGCATTTTTAAAAATTATTTTCTTCACCTTGAGTTATTGGGATGAAGTTTTCAAAGTACAGAACGGCTAAGCAAATTGGTAATTAAAAGGCTAGTGTCGACATGAAAAACAAGGATGAATGGAGACACCAGAAACATATTTTTTGGGGGTCTTATTGAGGAAAAAACCCAATGAAGTATATAAAAATCATGTTCAAAGTCCCTATGCATGAAACATATATCTTTCATGTAGGCCATACGATAAGTGTTCATTTCATTCAATTTATTAATGTATTTTAACAGTTTATTTATTAATGATTTATAAAATATATTGAACATTAACAGCAATCGAAGCGAATTCAAATTACAGTGTCTTTGTGTCCTTTATATGCAGCAACAAACTGATTTTCATCTACAGAGTACATATCGTTCAAAAGACTAAGGTATCTATAAAATAATAAAAACAAAATAAGCCGGCTGAAATAGAAAAACACAACATCAAGCGTTTTGTACTTATAAGATTTTACAACTTGAACATTTTCACCTTTTTTTCATCATGTTCAATCATATTAGCATTGTTTAAATAACAAGTAAGGCTTCTAGATTACATAATTTCGGAAACTTGGATTTGACCGGATTGGAATATGAAAGATAACAAGAAGGAACTGCCTACCCATTCATAGAACCTCGTGATCGGTTAACTCCCGATTCATTGAGTTTACGTTAATCATGTAGCTACCCACCGCCCCACCCCCGATACATTTCATTGAAGTTTGGGACTGATTTTTAACTGGTTCACTTATTGCAGTTTGGTTGTATCTTTTACGTTTGTTTTTTTTTTTCGTTTTTATTCGCCTTGTTTTTTTTTGTACACTTATCTAATTTAGTTTTGGCCTTTTCGAACTTTTGTTATTCGGAAGTCCCATTTCTGCTACTTTTTCCTTAATATTGTGGTATTTTTCCCCGGTGATTTGATTTTCGCTTTATTCGCGCAAGCAAAAAGACGCAAAAATATAACTTGCGAAATATTCGTGTTTCTATGAGATTAACAGCGTAGACATGAAACCGCGAAATTTATACTACGCAAATAAGCACCTCTTTTATCAAGAAAAATGCGAAATTTTACACTATAGCAACAAAAAAAACCAAAAAACAAACCAACAACAAAAAATACTTATACGGTATTAGATTGCTTTTGAAATATAAAGAGAGTGTTGTTCCAAGAAAAAAAACAAGAGTTAACACTAAAGTATGTCTCACCTGCCGGCACCATCAGAAACAATGATTCTTTCTTACTTCCACTATATTTTGAATTTACATGGATTTTCAGTTTCTGAGATCAAAAGATATTTATTCAACTTAAACATTGCAAATATATGCAATAAAAATAATCAAAGTCACTCAACCGGAAAATCAAGGTCAAGGTCAAAAGATGGGGATGCAACTGTGCTAAGCTACTACTGGGGCATATGTATACCAAGTTTCATCAACCTAGGACCTATAGTTCTTGAGATATGGGGGTGCTCGCAAAACTTTTCCATTGCTATAATTATATGTATTGAAAATTGTCAAAGTCACTCAACCGAAAAATCAAGGTCAAGGTCAAAAGATGGGGATGCAACTGTGGTAAGCTACTACTGGGGCATATGCATACCAAGTTTCATCAACCTACGACCTATAGTTCTTGAGATATGGAGGTGCTCGCAAAACTTTTCCATTGCTAATATATGTATTGAAAATTGTCAAAGTCACTCAACCGGAAAATCAAGGTCAAGGTCAAAAGATGGGGATGCAACTGAGCTAAGCTGCTACTTTGGCATATGCATACCAAGTTTCATCAACCTAGGACCTATAGTTCTTGAGATATGGAGGTGCTCTCAAAACTTTTCAATTGCTAATATATGTATTGAAAATTGTCAAAGTCACTCAACCGAAAAATCAAGGTCAAGGTCAACAGATGGGGATGCAACTGAGCTAAGCTACTACTGGGGCATATGCATACCAAGTTTCATTAACCCAGGACCTACAGTTCTTGAGATATGGAGGTGCTCATAAAACTTTTCCAAAAAGTTAACGCCGCCGTCGCCGCCGTCGCCGCCGGTAAAGTAACACCTATGTTCCGCTCTGCTTCGCAGGCGAGACAAAAACTATAATTACCTATCAACCCTTTCATCAAGCCAGCATTTGTGCATTAAACCATTGACCCAAGAATCTGGTAGACAGTTTATTCCTAACTTACATGCAAGTAATGCCCCAGCGACTGCACCATTAGTATCAGCATCCCCACCCTAAAGTAAAGCATGAATTTTTCGTTTGTAATTAATGTAAGCGGGAATAATGAACCTGAATGCATGTGTGAATAGGATTAATTTATACACAACAACGCTTCGTAGTCTAGATAGATTCCTATAACAAATTCTCCAAAGTTAGAAAAAAGAGTACAGTGTAATTTTTGTACAAAAATACGGGACAAAAGAGGCGATGTCATACATGTAATTTTATATTACCTATTTTTATGGCCCGACCACGTATGTGGATCGGACATAATAGTTTTACCCTTGTCCGTCCGTCCTTCCGTCCGTCCGTCCGTACGTCCGTCCGTAACACTTTGGTTAAGTTCTTGGTTAAGGTGCATTACTCGGATACTAGATGTTGGGGGTCAATGATATTTCACCACAAGATGGGTCTTGGGTAGGGCTACACCACCCACTAGAAATAAGGTCACTGTGACCTATATTTTATGCATGAACGACTTCGGTTAAGTTCTTGGTTAAGGTCCATAACTTGGATACTAGATGTTGGGGGTCAATGATATTTCACTACAAGATGTGTCTTAGGTAAAGTGACACCACTCACTAAAAATTAGGTCACTGTGACCTATATTTTACGCATGAATGACTTTGGTTAAGTTCTTGGTTAAGGTCCATATCTAAGATACTACATGTTGATGGTCAATGGTATTTCACCACTAGATGTGTCTTGGGTAACATGACACCACCCAATAAGAATTAGGTCACTGTGATCTATATTTTATGCACTATGCATGAACGACTTCAGTTAAGTTCTGGGTTAAGGTCCATAACTTGGATACTAGATGTTGGGGGTCAATGATATTTCACCACTAGATGTGTTTTTGGTAAGGTGACACCATCCACTAGAAATGAGGTCACTGTGACCTATATTTTACGCATGAATGACTTTGGTTAAGTTCTTGGTTAAGGTCCATATCTTGAATACTACATATTAGGGGTCAATAATATTTCACTACTAGATGAGTTTTGGTAACATGGCACCACCCACCGGAAATAAGGTCACAGCGACCTATATTTTACACATGAACACTTTTGATCAATTTCTTGGTAAAGGTCCATATCCCAGGTAATACACATTGAGGGTCTATGATATTTCAAGAACGGGAGGGCCATCCTGTGGCTCATAGATACATTTTCTAGTTTTTGTTTTGATAATACCATTCCTAATCAAAGCTGATAATGACACTCATCGACTTTATGTTATTTGTCAGTGCCAGATCTTGTACAATCTTTACTAAAGTTTGGTTCCTAACACCGTTGTCTCAAGGATAGTTAAAAGAAAAGAATGCTTAATCAAGGATGAAATTTTTTACTTACACAGAAAGTAATTGTGTGTATCGCATATCTGTAGTCATTTTGCTTGAGAGCCCAAAATCCTGCTCCTAAGCACTTGAAAGTATATCCAATCTTACGAGGCCCGGAAAGCTCAAGGTCAGCAATATCTTCACAGTTCATAACATCTCGGAGTTCAGATTTCTTTAATAGAAATTGGCCAATTAAGTTTAAACGAACATGTTTGCCGATCACATCAAGACTTACGTTGTCCACAATAAGTCTAAGAAAAAGAACAAATATACAGAAGACCAAATAGTCGACATGCGCAATTTTCTTATCGACAACGTATTTGTTCAGTTTGGTGGGCGTGTTTTTCAGCAAACAATAGGGATTCCAATGGGCAATAATTGTGCACCTTTGCTTGCTGATTTGTTTCTACATTCATATGAAGCAGACTTCTTACAATCTCTTTTTGACGAAAAAGATCGTAGACTAGCTCTCTTTTTCAACATCAGGTTCCGTTATATTGATGATCTCCTTTCACTAAACAATTCTCGATTTGGTGACCTTCTTCTTCTCATATATTCACATGAGCTTGAGATAAAGGACACAACGGATTCTAGAATGTCTGCTTCATATTTATATCTACAACTCGAAACAGACTTTCAATGAAGACTTTCAACAAAGGTCTAGGACAAACATGACTTCAACTTTCAAACGTCAACTTCCCCTTTTTGTGTAGCAACATTCCGTCCGCTCCTGCTTATGGAGTCTTCGTATCACAGTTGATTCGTTTCTCCAGAGCTTCCGGGAATTACATCGATTTCCTTGGCAGAGCGTCACATTTGACACAAAAATTGCTGATACAAGGTTATGTTGCTCTACGGTTGCTGTCTTCACTCAAGAAATGTTACGGTAGACACCATGCACTCGTAGACAAATATGGGGTTTTTATCTCTCAAATGAGTGCAGATGCTGGTTTGTCGTAGAAATTTGTTTTGTCGTCTTTTACCGGATTTGACACACTGAATTGGAAATTAGCAACACGACGGGTGTTCTATAGCAGGCAGGAACCGTTTGCTCTTCCGGAGCATCTGAGGTCACTCTTGTCACGACTTGAGTTCGCGTTGTTGGTTTCCGTTCGGTTGATTTTGTGTTTTGTGTTTCTTCGTGCTGTTTTTTTTTTGTTCGTGTTTACCGCTTTCGGCGTTGCCCTTTCGGACTTTTAACACTTCAATACCCCATTGTTGCCTCTTCGCTTCATTGCATAATTCAAGTCATCTCTTTTAATATATCTTAATAAGATTAGGTCATACCAACATATTTTGGGAAAAGGCAAAATCATTGGCGAAAATGATTTATTGATCTTATTAACTAATTACATTAGGGATGCTATGGTGAAATTTGAAGTAAAAGCAAGACAGTTTGCTTGCACTAGTACTGATAAAATTCTCTTGATTGAACACCTTAAGTTTGTCTGCACTAGTACAGACAAAAACCTCTTGATGGATCACCTTAAGTTAGCTTGCACTAGTACAGACAAAAACCTCTTGATGGAACACCTTAAGTTAGCTTGCACTAGTACAGACAAAAACATCTTGATGGAACACCTTAAGTTAGCTTGCACTAGTACAGACAAAAAACCTCTTGATGGAACACCTTAAGTTAGCTTGCATTAGTACAGACAAAAACCTCCTGATGGATCACCTTAAGTTAGCTTGCACTAGTACAGACAAAAACCTCCTGATGGAACACCTTAAGTTAGCTTGCACTAGTACAGACAAAAACCTCCTGATGGAATACCTTAAGTTAGCTTGCACTAGTATAGACAAAAACCTCCTGATAGATCACTTAAACTTATCTTGCACTAGTACAGACAAAAACCTCTTGATGGAACACCTTTAATTTGCTTGCACTAGTACAGACAAAAACCTCCTGATGGATCACTTAAACTTATCTTGCACTAGTACAGACAAAAACCTCTTGATGGAACACCTTAAATTTGCTTGCACTAGTACAAATCAAACATAGTTTAATTGTCAATTCCTGTCTACACTGGACAATATCTATTTTTACTTGAATGACTGCGAAGAAAAAATACTGAATTTATACTGAATTTCTTAAAATACTGGACATTTTAAGTGTTCAGTAATTCAGTATAATATAAGTGGATCTGGTAGATTATAGTAATTTTTAAAAGTCTTTCCTCATTTATTTTAAACAAGACTGAGCATACATTCTTTGTGGTCTTTTTGGTACAAACTTTGTCACTTCCTGTTTGCAAACTGCAATTTTTTTCCTTTTTACGTTAACAATAACAATGAAAACATAAGAACCATTTAGTACGATTTTACTAAACAACAATAGTAACTATAATCATCATCATGCATTTTAATTTCTATATATTTTGTTTATAAGATATGGACGAATGCAATATACTACATACATAGTTTTCGAATTCACCAACAAGACCAGAACATGCACGCTGGAATGCTTCATCAATGATTTGTTTAACATCAAATTCGCCGTTCTTATAGTGTCGTTTCCGTAACATTAAGCTTATGGCTACAGAAACAGCCACAGCCGAGGCCACGCATCTAAAAAATAAGATAAACTTTTTAATGAGGAAACAACGGGTTGAATAACAGCTCACTATCAACTTGTAGAATCATAGTCCTTTTTCTTCTTCAGGTGCATCCGAGCTTACTCTCGTTTCTACTTGGGTTCACGTTTCTGAAAGAAGCAGTGTAACCAATTGGGCATCCGAATGTCAAAAGTCCGAAAGTGCAAATAAACAAGAGGCTCCTAAGAGCTTGAATCGCTCACCTGACTTATGTGCCTGAAGTATAGGCTATTAGGCAAAATCTATTTGACATTGAAAGTTTAATAAGGGGGTCATCTAACAGTATGGTTTAACCTGATTTAGTAACGATTGTGCAGAGTAATTTTTTAGCAATTGAAACCTTAAAATATTTTCTACTTTCAATATTCCAAGAGGAATAATCACTAAAATGAACATTACAATGTTGATCTTATCACATATTTTGTAGATCATGATGTGCTAAACAATATGTATTTCACATTTCTTAAAAATCTCATAAAGGCTTTTATATATTGCATTTTTGAAAGTGCACAATTTAACTAGAGGCTCCCAGGAGCCTGAATCGCTCACCTGATATCTTATGCTAAAGCCTCTTACCTAGTGTGCAACATGGTCATGTTTTTGGTAAGTAACATTAAAGAAACTAATTAAGATAGAATAAAGAAACTAGTTAGGATAGAAAACACTTTAAGATCAAGAATACAAAGTTTACAAAGCTTTCCATTTGAAAAAAAAAACAAAAAAAACCAAACAAACA
The DNA here is from genome assembly GCA_963971305.1 of Arcuatula senhousia. Taxonomy (NCBI): domain Eukaryota; kingdom Metazoa; phylum Mollusca; class Bivalvia; order Mytilida; family Mytilidae; genus Arcuatula; species Arcuatula senhousia. The sequence goes on from OZ020315.1 coordinate 26,099,553, forward strand.
AGTTAAAATTAATAGAAAAATCAGTTAAAGGGGAATAACTCTTAAACGGTTGATCTGACAATTTTGACCCTGAAATCATTTTTGTAGATCTCAATAAGCTGAACAATTTTGCAATGGTAACTTTTCTTCTAGCACTTACAGTTTTCAAGATAAAGTCCAAAAACTTTCAAAATGGTCAATTTTGACGATTAAGGAGAAATAGTTCCTATAAGGAGTCATTCCACAACTTTGAAGAGCTTTTGATGCTGAAGAAGGAGGGTTGCTTCGGATTTTCTCTATCTCTCATACTTGTTGAGCTATAAGTTTAAAAATATGGTCTGACCCCCTGTTCTATTTTTAGTATCGACAGCCAGGTTTGTTGGTCGATGTTCACAAAGTTCACAAACTTGGTAGAGGGCATCCTAAAGATCAAGTGTACAAAGTTTCATAGCAATCCCATCAGTGGTTTCAGAGAAGAAGATTTTTAAAAATCAGTTAAAATTGATAGAAAAATCAGTTAAAGGGGAATAACTCTTAAACGGTTTATCTGAAAATTTTGACCCTAAATCATTATTGTAGATCTCAATAAGCTGAACAATTTTGCACCGGTAACTTTTCTTCTAGCACTTACAGTTTTCAAGATAGTCCAAAAACTGTGCAAATGGTCAATTTTGACGATTAAGGGAAATAACTCCTATAAGGAGTAATTCCAAAACTTTGACTCAATGGAAAGTTTGGTAGAGCTTTTGATTTTTTTTATATAAAAATTGATATGCTTTTTAATTTCCATTAAAAAATCTGGTCTCATATAAATATGGGTCATGTTTTGTCCATTTTTTATATAGATATGCCCCAAGAAATTCTGCATCAGCTATTAGCTGTGAGAAATAATCTTCGACCCTAATTATATATGGCAACAATAGACGATCTTCCAATTTCGATTTTTTTTGGTAATTGTCGAAATCTTACCTCAAATTACTGGATTACTGGTTGCCGACGTCAGTTGCGCCTAAAAGGGAATTTTTAAATTTCATTATTTAAGTGTAAATGAATTGGTTTGAAAGGACCCTCCGAGTGAAACAAATAAAGCCATTTCATGTTTGATTGTTTTCCATTAGAAAACACATTTAATAGATTGATAGAATAATTCAGTCGCTGTGCTCTCTTCTAAAAAGCCGCCATTTTACCCCCATTGACCTCTCGTGACCCCTATTCTAACATCCGGAACGTTCCGGAATGGCACTTTTGGAAGATCGTCAATTATAATATAGAGCTAACATGTAAAAATATTTAATGAAATTAATAAATATAACTTTATAGTTAACTGAATATAAATATGGGTCACAAAATTGTCGATTTATAAAAATATGGGTCATGAAAAGTGTTTATTTTATATAATATGGGTCATGAAAATTGTCGATTTCATATAAATATGGGTATTGAATTCAAATAGAAAAATGGCACATCCCCACCAAAAAAATGTACACCCCCCCCCGGGAGGAAATGCTGTGAAAATGCTCTATTTTGACGTTCCAAGATTAATCACTCCTAAAAGGTAAGGTCTTAAAACGTTGATACTATTACATATTATGTAACTCTTGATGCGCTCAACAATATGCAATTTAAATTTCTGAAATATCTTGTATAGTTTTAAGATATTGAGCTAAACAGGTACAAAATTTGCAATAAATCCACACAAAGGGCAATAACGCCTACATGGATTGTTGGATTTTCTTCAAAATTTCTGGGTAGGTAGATCTTTGGGTGCTGATTACAAATCATTTTTATGCCAGAATTTTGATATCTGTAGCCGTTTTTTGAGTTTTTTGCAAAAAACTTCAATTGACCCCTACGTTTATTTTTAGCCACGGTGACCATGTTTCGCGACGGATAAAATATCCCCACATCAGGTCTAAGCACCGAATGTTTATGAACAACCATACCAAGTTAAATTAACTTGGCATAACACCTACATGGATTGTTGGATTTTCTTCAAAATTTCTGGGTACTAGGTAAATCTTGGGGTGCTGATTACAAATCATTTTTATGCCAGAATTTTGATATCTATAGCCGTTTTTGAATTATTTGCAAAAAACTTCAATTTACCCTTATGTTTTAATTTTAGCAACGATGGCCATGTTTCGCGACGAATCAAAAATCCCCACATCAGTTCTAAGCACCGAATATTTATGAACAACCATACCAAGTTAAATTGCAATTGAACTTATGGTGTCAGAGTAGTTAACGTTTTAAAAAGTTTACGGACGGACGACGGACTCAAGTCGTAACGAGAGTGAAATTAGATAGCGTTATAAATTACCTCCAGAGGTTGAATAAGAAATTGACTATTTTGTAATACAGTGTAGGTGTGCTTCCCGATACCTAAGCCGCACTTATCACCAAGCTCAGAGAAGCCATTATGTAACCAACTGATAAGATTTTTTGCAAATGTACTTGGTTCAACCTAAAAAGAGGAGAAAGAGATCCAAATACATAAAATTATTGTACCGCCGGTTTGAAGAAAAAATAAACTGTTAAAGCTGTTTCCTCCTTTATCTGGTGCAGCAGTTCCATCTCACTAAGTTTTAAGGCTGCTGGTTGTTTGTCAGTGATTAAGTGTTGCTGGTTTTATAGGTTCTTACATTAGTTCTTGGAAAAGACCTGCTGATCTTTCATGAGTGATAGAATTTTTCAGTCTTTTTGCGAGTGGAGCGCAGCGGAACGAGTCAAAAGACACAAAAAAATTCTATCACGAGTGAAAGATCATTGCCGGTTTTCCAAGAACGCGTGTAAGTACCTATTTCTTCCGTAAAAATGAAATTTTTATATTCTGAAACCTTGGGCGACTTCATTCTAAAAACCGAAAGTTTAAAATAACATTGCATTTCATTGGTCGACATCATCGATCAATATCAGTACCGGTTATTATTGGTTAATTGACCAGTGTGAGATTGCTGCACGTGCTCGCATCTCAACCTGGTCATCTCTCACTGAAAAGAGTCATTTACGGAAGAATGTGCATGTTGTGCAGATTGTCTTTGCTACGTAACAGTTATTCGACAACTCATTAGCTTCTATTTGCAAAAGTTCAAATATTTAATCCAACAATTGGCCTATCAAAAAGGTTTTTGGAAGGGACGAATAGGGTTGTATCGTTTATGGGGATAGCAACATCCTCAGAGATAAGCCTCAGTTAAGGCCACTATAAAGGCCATGCATGTCCTTGCAAATTGCAAGCTGGAGAGGAATTCACATAAGCACCAAACTTTTTTTTCCAATCCTAATTTAGATAAGTTTTAATTAAAACAAAGATTTTATCAAAATTGATGAGGACTGGGTGGCCGAGTGGTCTAAGGCGCTGGTTTAAATACCACACTATTGATCACTAGCCGATCACCTCTCACCTGGTGTTCGAGTCCCATTTGTATTTTACAAACAAAGGACTTCCCCCAACTGTATGTGATTAGGTTTGTCGGTTACCTGCCCAAGGTCGGTGGTTTCCTCCGGGTACTCCGGTTTCCTCCACCATTAAAACTGGCCGCCCTACATGACCATGGTGCGTTAAACACCAACACAGACACACTCACACACGCACACACACACACACACATTAAAGTTGTACTTGTAAACAGAAAACGCGGTTCAGCAGTCGATGATTAATAGTTTCACAATGTTTGAAAAATAACGCTTGTTGGGCTTTGGACCAATAATAGATTATATATGTATATTAAATGAGTTAACTAAATTGCTAAATAATTACCGTTCCTTCATTTTCAAGTAGACAGTCCATGATTAAATTAATCATTTGATCAGAATCATCGGTCCAATCACCTATTTCCCATCCTTGTCTGTGCTTGTCTTCGACCTTATTTTCATATTCAAGATTACAATTCTTTCCATAGACCTAAAAATTGAAAAAAAAAATAAAAAAAATCCTTCTACTTTTATGCTAAAATATAAGCAGACTCAATAATGCTCGATGTAAATGTGTTCATAAAGAAGCAAAGAAGTATTTACAGTGTTAACCAATTTAAAACATCAATATTGATTTGGAGTTTGATTGATCGATTTGTTGAGGGATTAATTGATCCTTGTAGATCTTGGGTGGCAAATAGGCCCGTGGCAAAACCTGACGTCGAAAATGCGACATAAGGTCTTAAGATCAGTGTTATGCCCATTGACCATCAAGGTTCTAATCCAAAAGTGGCTAAATAGAGTGACTTTTAAATGCGGGGCCTGTCAGGTCATAGTGCAGCTAGACATCTGATTCAACATATAGTGGACAAAGTTGTGTGGAGAGTGCCACCTTTCATGCACGTAAAACATCACTGATTTGAAAATTAGCAACATGACAGGTGTGCTTTAGCAGGCAGAAACCGCTTACACTTCCGGAGCACCTGAATTCACTCTTGTTACGACTTGAGTTCGATCGCGTTGTTGATTTCTGTTCGATTGATTTTGAGTTGAGTGTTTCATCGTACTGTTCTTTTTTCGCGTTTACCGGTTTCGTCGTTGCCCATTTGGATTTTTGACACCATTGGTGGCGCACATACATGTAAGCTTATAATATTCCACCTCTTCTTACTCCCCCCCCCCCCCTTTACTAAAACTGTTGTTGTTGTTTGGTTTTTTTTTTGTTCTCATCCTACTTCCATATTTCTCATCATAATGTCATGTTTATTGAATCATCCTTTTCAAATTAATGATTGATATATTACCACACCTGGTAAGCCTCACCTGGAGGAGTTCACGAGAGATGAGCAAAACTTACCAAGATTCACGTAAAATTGGTTTTGGTAAGGCATTTAAATAGATAGTGCTTTGTTCAGTAAATTTAAAAGTAAACAAGTTTTGACTCTGTTTTGTGTCGTTTTTTTTAAATTTAGATTTAAATTATCGTATCGAAACACAAATATTTAACAAACCCATTTTCACGTAAATCCACCTTACTAGGGGTGATTACTTTCAGTGCGTTAGCTCGCTTGTTAAACACCAACTACTGTAAACATGAAAATGTTTGCGGGGTGATATTTTCCCGTATTTGTTAACGTAATCTTTCGCGCGATGGATAGTTTCGCGTTTTTAATGATTATTTATAATTTGCTTAAAGACGAAGCAATTTGCGTGGGGGGGGGGGGGATTTTTGCAGATAATTTTAGATCGCTAATTAATCGAAATAAACCCCTGCACAAAGTGTCCACGCTTAGTACTCTCTTTGATCAAGCCTGGTCATATTTTGATTATCTTACTGTTCTAATTTATCGTTTTTAGCAAGTATATGCTGATGTCGTTTAAAAGACATTCAGACATAAGTACCAAAGGCGGATCTAGAATTCGAGTGTCTGTCGCGCCCCCTCCCGTTTTACAGGAAAATTCGGCTATGAGCTGAGTGCTAGAAGAGATCCTAGGAATTTATTTTTAATCTCGCGCACTATCCCGTTTGAAATTTTCTGGATCCGCCACATGTTATAGCGTATATATCTAGCAGTTTATCATACCTGTATAGCCTCTTCCTCAGTCATAAATTCAGTAAGAAGACCAATAGCATCGCCGATACACTGTCCATATATTGTAGTCCTGATTCGGTCTTCGACATCTAAATCCTTCCATAATATCTCATTCTTAGGATCTGGTTCTGATTTTGCGCTACACGATCGTTTGTAAACATATTGTAAATTTGCACTTTCTAATCCTTTATATTCCATGATTTCATGTTTTTCATCAGTCATGTTCGCCTTATTGTCATCAGTTTTGTCTCCATCACTTTTGTGGTTTTATTCGTTCGCAATAGAAATCCTTACATGTATGTCCAATTATTTTAAAATGCCATGAAAGTATAAAATTTGCAAAACTATGTAATAAAACCTTTTGATAAGCAATTTTATCATAATGCAACAAACTTATACGAAGGGTATAACATTTTTGTTAATCTATTTTTAAAAGTAAATATTAAAGTTGCAAAGTATGCTACGCGGTTTAGGAAAAAGCTTTAAGAAGAGAATATGGGAAACTGTCATGACTGTGCACATTAACTTCAGTATTCAATGTACCTTGACACTAATGCAAAATTTTGCGCATAAATACATGTTACCTATAATAAGAATCCTAAAATTTGGATGAAAATAAACTCTACTTGGGAAAAATTCATTTCATTATATCACATGCATATTTGTTATGGTTTATCAGTAAATGAAATCATATTATTCATTATTATGCATGATTTTGAAAATTAAAAGATATGAATCTTCTACATGTAGGTTACAAAATGTGTAGGAGGAAGGAAGGTGTAGGGAATTTCTATTTCAATAGATGAGACACCTATGCTACTATTACTTGCTCTAATATTTATTTATCAAAATTAAAACAACGTTTTGCCTTTCGAGGGTATTCATGAATCAATTCTTCTAACTGTCCGTCCCATCACAAATGGAAAACTCCTTCTTTCTGTTTAATGCTGAAACTTGACATGGAGGCAGTGCACTGTGGCGGATCCAGAAATTTTCAAACGGGGGGCGCGAAATGATAAAAAACCTTCTGGGACCTCTTGTTTCATACAGTTCCTAACCAAACTTTTTTTTTGTAAACAGGAAGCGCGCGCCCAGTGCGCCAGTCCTAGATCCGCCTTTGGCACTGCATTATATGAACGAGGGGACTCATTTTTCTCTAGTATATCTTACATGTATAACCACGATAATTCCTAAACCGCTCAATGAACTTAAATGAAGATATACAGTATACATGATGATATGGAGATGTGCATAATTATATGCATAAAATTATAATAAGGTTGAGATAATTGAGGGTGTGGATGGGGTGCCCTCAACTCTGTATTCTGTATTTTTTTTTTGTCCTTTGTAAAGATTTTTTTTTTGTCCTTTGTAAAGGTTTTTGCCATTTTTTACATTATTCTTTATTCTGTAAGGGTCATTGTTCTCTATTCTTTAGTGCTTTGGGTGATTATTCTTTATCTGTTAACTTTTCGGGGCTTTATTCTCTATTCTGTAAACCCCATCCACACCCTCATAATTAGGCCAAAACGTGTCCATTGGGTATCCTTTTGTTAGCTCGTTCAGTTTTTCTTCAGTCAATGAATAATGCAGGAAAATAGCACAAAACAGACGATAATAAGATGTGGAATAAATGTACGCGACATGATCAATCTGCAATTAAAATATCCAGCATGGAGGACAGCCATAGCCGTAAATGTGACAAGGGTTTGCTGCTCTCTGTCTTGAATTAGTCAAAGATAAAAATATAATACAAATTTAAAGCTTCAATACCAATCCCTAAATAACCAGCGGAATATGGAAAGCAAACGGGGTCAAAATTCTTCATCCGTATAATGTCAATTCGCAATTGTAACTTGTACATTTGTTATTCGTAACTTGTTGAATCGTATACTGTTAATTTGTAGAATGTCTATTTGTATTTGGTTATTTGTAGATTTGTGAATTATTTATTTTGTAAAAGTCAATTTTTAATTGTTAATTGCACATTTGTTATTCGTTAACTTGTTGGTTTGTATACTCTTAACTTGTAGAATTCAAATTTGTATTTGGTTATTTGTAGATTTGTAAATTATTTATTTGTAAAAGTCAATTTGTAATTGTTAATTGCACATTTGTTATCCGTTAACTCGTTGATTTGTATACTCTTAATTTGTAAAATGTCAATTGGTAATTAGTAATATGTTGATATATAACTGCCTTATTTATAAAATGCCAAAGCCCAAATCGCAAAAGTCTTATATAGTTATGTACAATTTTGATAACTCATTAGTTGATCTATGAAATGTTATTTTTAAAATTTCGACTTGTAACTGCACAACTGATAAATGTGGAAACATACAGTTTGAAATTTATACATTGGACCTTTGTCATTTTGCGAATCGACAAATTACATTTCTACAATGAACAAGTCGGGCGAATCGTTCATGCGTGTAATCGTCGAACAGAAGAAAAGCATTGATAAACGCGGCAGCTGGGTATCTCATGGTAAAACAATAAGAGTGAATCGAGGGGTAACACCACAGGCCCTTGGGGTATGGATACAGTTTTACCCCCTTTTTCTGTACAACCTCCAAGAAAAAAAATAATCTAAAAACATATTGTTTTGTCTTTTTTCATTTAATTCTGACCATAAAACGACTGGAAAAAATTAATGCCCTCTGTTCACTATCAAATATTTGCCCGACATATTTTGACGGCTTAGGTTCTTGGGGCTAAAATCCAAAAGCAACAATATGCAAGCATGTTGCGTGTTGTTTGTTTCATTGTGTGTTAGTCTGCTTTGTTGGAGATTGTCAAAAGGGGGAAGGTTGGGCCCACGTACAAAACTAGTTTAACCCCGCCACATTTATTTGTGCCTGTCCTAAGCCAAAATCCTCTGACAAAGATTTTGTTTGTAGTTGTCTTTTTATGTATTTTTGTTCATGCTTAAGAAGGGGGTCTTTCTTTGACTATTTCAGGACTGTACTCGAATTGTTTGCATCATGTTGTGACCTTGGGCCAAGCCCAAGACGGCGAGCAGCGCCCGCGGGCTTTGTTGAAGGCTGTTGACTGTTTTTATGCCCCCGCGACGACATGTCAGGGGGCATTAAGTTTTACTCATGCCCGTCCGTCCGTACGAAAGGATGAGTGGCATTAAGACCCATAATTGGCCCAAGAAAATGAAGTTGGTTCAAATGTTATGATATTTATAAGAAACATAAGCTTATATGTGGTTACAAAGAAAACCCATCACATAAGGCAAAATTCATTCATTGTGACTTAATTATGACATGGTATTTAGTGGTCTTATTTGACAAAATAAAGAAAATCTGCAATTTTGAATGGTTTCAGCGCATGAAAACAACACCTCCAAACTTTCAGAAATGATGGATTTCATCATTTTACAGATTTTTGCCAAGTATGAAGTTGTTGTTTTGATGCGCCCACCTTCTTTCAGACCAAAAGGTGTGTGCTAATCAGCAAAAATCAATGAAATTAGGACAATTTCTTTAATATATAGCTTTTTGAGTTAACTGATTGGCATGACAGCTTAACTGATATTGCACAAGCTTATCATTTTCTTTAAGCCTAATAATTTATCAATGTTTTATCAACTCAAGGGATCTTAATGCTCAGTTTTAATTTCTTGGTAAATCTTAGGCCAGAAATTGGTCCTATTGCCACTCATCCTTTCCGTCAAGCTTTTCTCAGGAACTGTATATGAGAATGATTTGAAACTTGGTAGGGTGGTTCAATATGACAAATTGTACGTCTTAAGCGATTTTCAGACCTGTCGGACATCTACTTCCTGTTTTGGACTTAGGCGAATGTGAAAATATGTGAACATGACTATCAAAATTCCGTCAAGCTTTTCTCAGGAACCGTACATGCAAATGATGTCTCCATAGGATCGAGGTTGTCAGATGGCTCCTTATAGGGGTTTGGCGGCTTTTAAGTGAAAACTAGTAGGAGTTATGGCCCTTAAAAGATAAAAGATGGTGTTTATGGCCTATAGAATGAAAACTATTGCTGAAAGAGAAATGCTATAATAGTTCCCATTGTGTGGTATTTGCAGATGATTATATGGGCTAATTTAGACCAGGTGAGCGATTCAGGCTCCTGTGAGCCTCTTGTTGTATTTGTTATTATAGAAAAAAAAATGAGATGTGGAATAAGTGTACGCGACACAACCTACATTATAAACGTATATTTTAAATATCCACAATGAGATAAAAGATGGTGTTTATGGCCTATAGAATGAAAACTATTGCTGAAAGAGAAATGCTATAATAGTTCCCATTGTGTGGTATTTGCAGATGATTATATGGGCTAATTTAGACCAGGTGAGCGATTCAGGCTCCTGTGAGCCTCTTGTTGTATTTGTTATTATAGAAAAAAAATGAGATGTGGAATAAGTGTACGCGACACAACCTACATTATAAACGTATATTTTAAATATCCACAATGAAAAACAGCCAGCAGCCTTCAATATGACCAGCGGTCGCTGCTCGCTGTTTTTCAATTGGCCCCTGGATTGAAAATAAAATACATATGATTCAAGCCCAATCCCAAAGTGCATTGAAAGACCCTCTTCTTGACAAAAAAAACTAATTAACATAAATTCGATGTCCATTACATCTTGCATTTCAATATATATGTCCACTACATGTTGCATTTCTTTTATTATGTCTCCCCCCACTGGTGGGGATACATATTGTTTTTGGCTTGTCTGTATGTTTCCACATTTATCAGTTGTGCAGTTACAAGTCGAAATTCTAAAGATAACATTTCATAGATCAACTAATGAGTTATCATCATATATAAAAGTTACATATTGGACTTTTGCGATTTGGGCTTTGGCATTTTATGAATAAGGCAGTTATATATCAACATATTACTAATTACCAATTGACATTTTACAAATTAAGAGTATACAAATCAACGAGTTAACGAATAACAAATGTGTAATTAACAATTACAAATTGACTTTTACAAATAAATAATTTACAAATCTACAAATAACCAAATACAAATTTGAATTCTACAAGTTAAGAGTATACAAACCAACAAGTTAACGAATAACAAATGTGCAATTAACAATTAAAAATTGACTTTTACAAAATAGATAATTTACAAATCTACAAAATTACCAAATACAAGATGACATTCTACAAATTAACAGTATACAAATCAACAAGTTACGAATAACAAATGTACAAGTTACAATTGCAAATTGACATTATACAGTTGAAGAATTTTGACCCCGTTGGCTTTCCATAGCGGAAGACCCATTTCTGAAAATAGAACAATTACATTTAACATACAGAAGACAGCTTGGTTGCTTTCCATTATGCGGTTCATACCGGTTTATTTTGTGTTGTCACCGGTTCGTCTGGTTCGTCTTTTGATGCAAACCGCTTGTGCCGAACCATGTAATGGAACGCGAATCTAAGGTTCAACTGGTGCAAACCGCATGATGGAAAGCGCCCAAGGACAAAAGCTATAAGCTATAGAGGTAAAATGTAAAGTAAAAAAACGAAAGCATTTCACACTTTGCCTTTTTCAAGATATAATAAACTTTGAAATATTACTTGATATTATATTCAGTGGAAAGTGCACGCACAGTCTGTTAGGATTTGTTTTCAGGTGTGTCAGCTTCAGTAAAACTACATGTAGCTTAATTGTGTAGAGAAAAAGTTTAATCTCAAGCTGTTTCGAAAACAAAATTAAAATGTTCCTTAAGGTTCTTCTAAATGAAAAATAGCTGCCATGCATCGTCAATACAAAACTTTCAAAAAATACACAGATTGAGCAAAACCTGTCTAATTAGATTTAACTTACCAATGCCCAGAGCAAGCTAGTATTTAAAATCCCACAATGAGTCTTAATTTAATTTTATTTACATAAACATGTCAGGTGCGTCTGATTATTATCCTACTATTCGAGCACGCCCTTACAAATATTTAAAATTTTACCTTAAAAGACAGTTTTTATATGTAATTATTTCTAGCTTGCTTTAGATGAAATTGTAAAACATCCATTTCGATATAATTTTAGAAAAATACTTATTTCATCTAGGCTGTGTATTTTTTGAAAGTTTTGTATTGACAATGCATGGCAGCCATTTTTCATCTAGAAGAACCTACTTTCACAACTGCCAGTCTGGGGTTTAAAAACGGCAAGAAGCTTTTAAATTTTACGGTGAAAGGTTTTTAAAACTTTTTAAAGCAGGGTTAGTGGTCAGTCAGCAGGGTGATCAAGGCATGGAACCTGTTGGTGAATAGGGAGATCCAAGTGCGCGGGGATTGGCGGTTCATAATACGAAAAGCCTGTCCGCTAACCCCAGTCGAAGGCTAACAAGAATGGAGCATCTGTAGAGCACCACGATTCAGAAAGATAACAGACACATTTTTGGACACTCATAGGCAGGTGTCCATTTTTCTCCAATCGGAACTCACCGGCCTTTAAGTGAAGCGGAAATTACATTTTTTTCTCCTTTCTAGTGGCCTTTCAAAAGTTATTGTACCTTTGTTTCCAATCCATGTATCCTATCCTATTTTTTTTCATATTATCATTTTTTATTCTTATTTAACACATTGCATGTTCATAGTCTTGGTATGACGCAATAGTTTATCTTGTGCGTAAAACACCAACTCATTTGACCATTCTCGCCCACCTTCAATTTTCACTATACGAAATAGATTTGGCTCATGCCAAGAGTCTTATATAAGCATGCTTAAAGTTTTTCATGATAATTTTTATAGATCGAGCCTAGCTCCTACATTTTACTGATTTCAAACCTACGGAAGAAGCAAAACATATACATTGAACAATGTATATCATTAGCGATATATTTTCTAGTGAATATACCTTTTTTTCTAGTAAATCAGAATTTTTTAATACAATAATGTTTGACATTTTTGTCATTTTCTTAAATATTTTATATATCTAAATCCCAATCATTTCAAGCAAATGAAAGAAGAAATAAAAATGGAAAAAAAAACGAAGATTAATCTTTTTAAATGATTTTTTTTTCACGACATACGTCAATTATCAGCTATTTGTTTCATGCAAAAAGGGTAAAATCACATTTTTATGTAACATCGCACATATAGGTTAAACACTCCTCAATGAAAAGGTTACTTTTTCTTCATTTTATCAGTTATAGTCAAAATCTGTTTCTTTTGCATTTTATTTTATTTGCTTGAAAAGGAAAAAAAAAGAGAGTGTCGATTCATTTCGTAGTGTAAGTTTGGGTCCAAAAGTACAAACGATTAATTTTATAACAATCTTTGAAACAGTTTGAAATTCAAAGTTATTCACTGGCAGATGAACATGTGTAAATATTTACATTTTCAGGGGGATAAACTGTCTGATCAGGCCCTTTCACTTAAGTTCTTCTTATAAATTTATTAAAAAAATCATTTCACAAAAGAGGTCACTAAATCCACCACTGAATAATATGAAATATCAATTTGTATAAATTGCGTTGTGCTTATCATACCCGATATATACTAATTTTTCTCAGTTCTTATTTTCAAAATAAGATCATAAACCAGAACTGGTATCTTCGACGTACCAGTACAGATCATTTTAAAAAATAATGCATTATTTGTCCCCGAATAGTAATATTCCATGCATTGTAAACATGCCAAGACCCCCCTTCCTATACATCTTTCAATTCAACATGAGGTAAGCAAAATGTCTTCTTAACTTTTATTGCAGAGCGTTTCTGATGAATTGAGTAAACCACATTCGTTTTAAATAGAAAATAAGAAAGTTATTTTTTATGCGTTTGGGAGGAAAACAATAAGCATTAAAAATGAACATGGTTACAATTTTAAAGAAAAGAAACAAATAGTAGCACAAATAAGGCATTTACACCATTATGCTGATTAAATTTCTGTACAGAAGCAATTGAATCTCAGAAGTCTGATAAGGTATTTAAAGCACAAAGAAACCAACATGAAGAAACGGATATATGTAAATAAACAAACGTACACGAAACAACCAAATCAGAATCTTCAACTTACGCCACTATGAGAGGGCACACACATTTGTAGTTCTAGTGTTCTAGGGTTTACTAAGTTATAGGTGAGGGTACCTTGGGGTGACAAACAAACTGCGACCTAAAAGATTTTCAGGGGCGAATTCCGGTCTCCATCTTGTGAAAAAACCGGCCCGCTATGAAAATTCATTCATCAACGAGTGTTTTTATAAGCTACCTTATGGGGATAGTCTGTGGAAGCCCTTCTAGACAAATGAATAAGATCGTGTCTATTCAGTTCTGTAGCAAAATCGAATGACCTCCTCTTTTTCCTCTTTACCTATTGTGCATGTTTCACCTGCCAACATCATTATCAAAGTTGACACATGGTACATGCAGCTTTTAATAAAATAAATTAAATCTGTCGAGAAACGGTTTCTTCAAATGACGTAATTTCAAATAAACAGTAAAATAAGGAAACAATCATTTTTTTTTCTTTGATCATTTGAAATTAATGAAAATTTACATATATCATCATCGAACATCAAAACACCGTAACGTGTTTTACTTCCTATTTTTTGTATTAATAATATATGAATTCATCAATATTTTTGTTTTCTTTTGTTAAATTGACAGTTTGTACATTTGTCGTGTATCATTTTTTTTCCAGTTGAAATCCATATTGAAATTGAAACACATTTATTGATCCAAAGGTTTGTCATTTCACACATTACTTCAGAACAAGAGAGACGGGTAAGATGCCTTTTATTATCCGCGTAAAATTAAAAAAAGATTAATTCAAATATTTTAGCACAATTTGCGCCCGATGAGTACGTGAAGAAACAAAAATTTCAAACGATTCAACAAAATAGCAAATATTAGTATAAATGGAATTTAAGTGTGTCCTGACCTCCGTGTCATTGACTGTTTTAAAACGATCCAAGAATTATCATCTTTTTGGTCTAATATTACATTAAGCTTAACTTCGTTTTGTAAGGAGGTTATCAAAATATCAAACCTCAAACTTAAAGGTTTCTCCTACCCCAGTCATAGATTGGATCCTTGTCATAGTTTTTTTTCCAGTTCGGTATATTTTGGTTTTATTTTTTTTATGTGTAAGTTATTTCAATTTTTTGGGTAGAGCGCCTCTGATACGATGTATAAGTCTTGAAAAACGAAACAATCGTCAGAGCGTAGCAAAATTTATTGACTAAAACTACATTTGTCATATTTTTTTTCATTTATATATGTGTAATAGGTGATTCTAAGGCCCATTAGATTTTATTATTTTAATATCCCTTTTTTTCTAAACATGGGTTTTGAACGGATATTATTTGACATTTTAACTGTTTATGTGGAACTTTGGTTTTCCATCATACTTTTTGCTCAAGGTAGTAACTTTTAAAGCGGTAGCCGTAAAGCTTGTGAAATCAGTTTACGCGGTTCTGCAGTCTTTATTATCTTTTTTTGTAATTTGATTTTGCAAAAATAAAATAAAAGCAGGAGATCCACAACGAGCTACGGAACTGTAGTTAGTGTTGGGGACAGGGGTGGTGGTTCTAATGTATACGGTGTATAATCATAGGGAGCGCGGTGGCCGAGTGGTTAAGGCACTGGACTTAAAATCACAGGTCGACACCTCTGTGGGTTCGAGCCCCACACGTGTCAAGGTTTCCAGGCACCTACCCTTGCTCGTGGGTTTCACCGATTTTCCAGTTTGGAATATCGGGCTTTCCTCCCACACAAGCCTGGCGACCATGCAAGGGCCTCATATTAGCCAACGGTCGTTAATCTTGCCGTCGGTCAAAAGCTCTTCAGAGCTTATGTTAATTGTTTGACTTGTGTACACATCATTGATGTGTACTCATCGACGTTAAATAAATCTTACTTTTACCTTACCTTTTACCTTTATACGACTTGTATGTCGATTTCATGATCTCTTATGTTATAAAAAACTGAAAATTCGGTAATTGTGACCTGTGTGGGTTCCGGATGGCAAATATTCAACCACATTACTGAGCTTGTCAGTGAAAGTCCACCAAAGGGCAATCAGAACCTGACGTCGGATCATGTCGGGGCGTAAGGCTTTAATGTAGAAAACCTTACTGCTAACCATGGTGGTGCACTGTGTTCGGAAAAAAAGTCCTTGCACGTTAAAAACTTACTGCAAGTCTGCACATCTCGATAAGAGGAAGAACGGTACATGTATGTCCCTACAGGAAGCTAAATTGCTAGACCGTACCTATCTATACCTTCTTTTCCAGTGGAAGTCAAAATCATCCCCGATTTGCTACGTGTGTCCCCATTTCCTCTACTTCATCATCATTCTATGTTCATTTTATCATCGCTTGTTTACCTCTTATATACAGTTGAACTCATGCTGCTGTAACTAACTAATATTCTGAAGGCGTTATTCAATGTAATCATTATGTTCCCCAAACGAAGTGTGGGAACATATTGTTTTTACTCCGTTTCTTATTCTTCTTCTTCTTCTTCCGCACTCTAAAAAACGCTTGTCCGGGTATAGCCGAAGAGATGTGAAGACTGAGCTTTATGAAACTTTCCACAGAGATAAGGCACATATCAGAGGTATGCACAACGTTTTCGGAATTTTCAAAATGGCCACCGTTTCCGAGTAAACAGCAAAAGTTCAGTATATAGGACATTGCTATATCTCGGTAACCTAGGTGGTCAGGACCTTGAAACTCGGTAGGATTATAGAGCTTGATGAGTACTACAAAAATATCCAAAAAAAAATTTGAAGAGATATTTACGGTTTTTCCGCAAAATGCGAAAATGTGAAATTTCAAAATCCAAGATGGCCGCCAAAATTTAAAAGTGCTTGGATTTTGATAAAATTTAATATTCTGGTAGATTTTGATGTTGCGAGTAATGCTGCACATTAGAGGTGTCCATAAGGACTTCGAAATTTTTTAAATGGCCGCCTTTTTTAATAAATAGGATTAGTTCATTATATAGGACATTGTCATATCTCAGTAACAGGCTATTGGTACTTTGCGGAACGGAACGGAACGAAACGGAACGGAACGGAACAAAACATGGGGATCCATAAGGGGAAAATTTTTATTAATATATTTTTTTTAACTATGACAAGGACTTGCTTCTAAACTAGTCCTTGTGTATGAATTTCACATTTTTGTATCATAAATTAAAAGTTTTATAAATCATCCCTACTTTAATAGTCTGTTCAGATATTTAAAGCTATATTTTAACATGGCCTTAAATAATTAGTAAACTAGTAAGTTGTCAACGCATAATGAAAGTCATTGCTGTCTCTCAGCCATTTTTTACTTAAATAAGACATATGTACATGAAGATAAATTTGAGAATACAATCTTGTTCCGTTTCGTTCCGTTAAATAACATTACCCGGGGGCTAATGGTACTTTGCGGAACGGAACGGAACAAAACTTTTTTCTTCCAAATTTCATTTTCGCACAAAGTTTCCACCATCGTGATAAGAAATAGACATATGAAACACTTGAAATGTAAAGAAAATACAACAAGTTGTCCGCAATTATTTATTATACCTACCTTCTGAGAAGATGAACCTATTCAGGCTAGAACTAAAAGGAGTGCGTTTAGATCTAGGTATAGTATTGGGTTATCTTAGAAATAGATGATAGAGACTCTGATATGCTACTAATGACGAAAATCGAAAAAAAAATCTTGTTCCGTTTCGTTCCGTTAAATACCATTACCCGGGGGCTAATGGTACTTTGCGGAACGGAACGGAACAAAACTTTTTTCTTCCAAATTTCATTTTCGCACAAAGTTTCCACCATCGTGATAAGAAATAGACATATGAAACACTTGAAATGTAAAGAAAATACAACAAGTTGTCCGCAATTATTTATTATACCTACCTTCTGAGAAGATGAACCTATTCAGGCTAGAACTAAAAGGAGTGCGTTTAGATCTAGGTATAGTATTGGGTTATCTTAGAAATAGATGATAGAGACTCTGATATGCTACTAATGACGAAAATCGAAAAAAAAATCTTGTTCCGTTTCGTTCCGTTAAATACCATTACCCGGGGGCTAATGGTACTTTGCGGAACGGAACGGAACAAAAATTTTTTCTTCCAAATTTCATTTTCGCACAAAGTTTCCACCATCGTGATAAGAAATAGACATATGAAACACTTGAAATGTAAAGAAAATACAACAAGTTGTCCGCAATTATTTATTATACCTACCTTCTGAGAAGATGAACCTATTCAGGCTAGAACTAAAAGGGGTGCGTTTAGATCTAGGTATAGTATTGGGTTATCTTAGAAATAGATGATAGAGACTCTGATATGCTACTAATGACGAAAATCGAAAAAAAAATCTTGTTCCGTTTCGTTCCGTTAAATACCATTACTCGGGGGCTAATGGTACTTTGCGGAACGGAACGGAACAAAACTTTTTTCTTCCAAATTTCATTTTCGCACAAAGTTTCCACCATCGTGATAAGAAATAGACATATAAAACACTTGAAATGTAAAGAAAATACAACAAGTTGTCCGCAATTATTTATTATACCTACCTTCTGAGAAGATGAACCTATTCAGGCTAGAACTAAAAGGAGTGCGTTTAGATCTAGGTATAGTATTGGGTTATCTTAGAAATAGATGATAGAGACTCTGATATGCTACTAATGACGAAAATCGAAAAAAAAATCTTGTTCCGTTTCGTTCCGTTAAATACCATTACCCGGGGGCTAATGGTACTTTGCGGAACGGAACGGAACAAAACTTTTTTCTTCCAAATTTCATTTTCGCACAAAGTTTCCACCATCGTGATAAGAAATAGACATATGAAACACTTGAAATGTAAAGAAAATACAACAAGTTGTCCGCAATAATTTATTATACCTACCTTCTGAGAAGATGAACCTATTCAGGCTAGAACTAAAAGGAGTGCGTTTAGATCTAGGTATAGTATTGGGTTATCTTAGAAATAGATGATAGAGACTCTGATATGCTACTAATGACGAAAATCGAAAAAAAAATCTTGTTCCGTTTCGTTCCGTTAAATACCATTACCCGGGGGTATATCAGAGTCTCTATCATCTATTTCTAAGATAACCCAATACTATACCTAGATCTAAACGCACCCCTTTTATTTCTAGCCTGAATAGGTTCATCTTCTCAGAAGGTATGTATAATAAATAATTGCGGACAACTTGTTGTATTTTCTTTACATTTCAAGTGTTTCATATGTCTATTTCTTATCACGATGGTGGAA
This sequence comes from Arcuatula senhousia, assembly GCA_963971305.1. NCBI lineage: Eukaryota > Metazoa > Mollusca > Bivalvia > Mytilida > Mytilidae > Arcuatula > Arcuatula senhousia. Next base: position 26,118,259 of record OZ020315.1, read on the forward strand.
ACTTTGTGCGAAAATGAAATTTGGAAGAAAAAATTTTTGTTCCGTTCCGTTCCGCAAAGTACCATTAGCCCCCGGGTAATGGTATTTAACGGAACGAAACGGAACAAGATTTTTTTTTCGATTTTCGTCATTAGTAGCATATCAGAGTCTCTATCATCTATTTCTAAGATAACCCAATACTATACCTAGATCTAAACGCACTCCTTTTAGTTCTAGCCTGAATAGGTTCATCTTCTCAGAAGGTAGGTATAATAAATAATTGCGGACAACTTGTTGTATTTTCTTTACATTTCAAGTGTTTCATATGTCTATTTCTTATCACGATGGTGGAAACTTTGTGCGAAAATGAAATTTGGAAGAAAAAAGTTTTGTTCCGTTCCGTTCCGCAAAGTACCATTAGCCCCCGGGTAATGGTATTTAACGGAACGAAACGGAACAAGATTGTATTCTCAAATTTATCTTCATGCACATATGTCTTATTTAAGTAAAAAATGGCTGAGAGACAGCAATGACTTTCATTATGCGTTGACAACTTACTAGTTTACTAATTATTTAAGGCCATGTTAAAATATAGCTTTAAATATCTGAACAGACTATTAAAGTAGGGATGATTTATAAAACTTTTAATTTATGATACAAAAATGTGAAATTCATACACAAGGACTAGTTTAGAAGCAAGTCCTTGTCATAGTTAAAAAAAATATATTAATAAAAATTTTCTCCTTATGGATCCCCATGTCTTGTTCCGTTCCGTTCCGTTTCGTTCCGTTCCGTTCCGCAAAGTACCAATAGCCCACTAACACAAGTGATGAGCACCTTGAAACTTTGTGGTATTATAGAGCTTGATAAGTACTACAAAAATATTTAAAAAGTTCTAAAGAAATATTTACAGTTTTTCCGTCAAATGCAAAAACGTGAAATTTCTAAATCCAAGATGGGCGCCAAAATTTATCCAAGATGGTATGTTTAAACACATCATTGACTATGCCATGAACATCAACATATATATTCTATATTTTTACATCATTTGCACATTCTATAAAACTGAAAAAAAGGCAGTATTTTTGCTGCTTTAAGGTACATCTTGTTCGTTTGGGGAACATCTGTGACGGCTGCCGTCACAATCAGTACTCGTTAATTTTGCATTGGAGCAAATCCTTGACGAGGTTTAGAAAAGACCAATTCCTAAGAGATCCGAAAGATCATATCTGAAGTTATGAAACAAACGGACAACAAAACGCATGACAACTTTTTAGTATAATTTTAAATCCGTCTGAAAGAGAGGGCAAACCACCAGGGCCTCTGATTTCCCCCTACATTATTTAGCAATGAGCAGGAATCGATTTCCATCTCTATATCATTGGGTTTTTTTTTGGTTATCATTATGCCTCTTTTTGTATGTGACAGTGACCCTTAAGATATGAGCGAGCTCCTGCCCTGCGAATCATTCTTCTATTTTTCATGTGACATTTCTAATTTTGTACTAATTACATTTATCATATATTTACTAAATAATACAGCCTTTTTAGATATTTAATACCAAACAGATCATTCTAGCCTTATCACTGTCTATTCATATCATACCCTTTGAAAATCCATAACACACCTTAAAAATCAATAACACACCCCTAAAATCCATATCACACCCCAAAAATCCATAACATACCCTTTAAAAAATCAAAATGCTCAATTTTAAAGAAAAATCAAAATTTGTTCCCAAAAATATTTTCCGAGTTGCATATGTGCATGCATGTGACACGAGCATTAGCGAGGCATTTTGGAAATTTTAAATTTTGGATTATTTTATGGAAATGCTATAAAGAAGCACTGTAAAAAAAAATGAACTCGATTGCCTCAATGCAATAATATCTACTAAAATGGATATATAACTCTATATCCAACTAAATTTTGTAAACTTGTCAGAAGAAGGAAAGGGGGAGACGCTTTCAAACATAATTCTTGTGAAATGTGTGCTTTAATGATAGAAACAACATTGATGATTCCATAATTTCGTCAAATTTTAATATTGAATTTGTAATATTTTTTTTATACTCTTAAAATATACGATAAACAAAATACAATATGGCTATTTTCATATCATACTTCATATCTCCCTCGACCAATATCATACCCTCGAGCTAAAGCTCTCGGGATGATTTTGACGTCTCGGGAAGATATGAGATATGATATGAATACAGCCATATGATATTTTATATGTAATCACGATTTTTATGTCTCATCTACAATAGAAAAGGAGTACATATTGTTTAGGTCCATTCGTACGTTCGTCTGTCCCATTAGGATTACCTTCAGGTTAAGGTATTTTTACCAAGAAGGAAGCCACTTTATACACATTACACCAGGATATGAACTAACAAAAATCATCATTGAATTATATATGCTTCATCAACTTCATGGTTGGTCTATCCAAGACAAGGGGTGTTATATACGAGGGTTAACTTTCATGTTATTTCTTCAATTTTATGGTTGATTGATCACAGAAAAAGGGGGTGTTATACTGATATTTAATTTATTTTTCTACGAAGACAGTATGAATGATCATGAAAACATTATACATAGGTATAAATCAGGAAATCAGCATAAATTGATAATAAGGATGGCATCAAATTCATGGTTTAGTGATTGTGGAAAAACGTGTCGCGAGACGGGGCATTATATGACGCTTGGACATATTCTTGTTTAAACGGGAGGGGGTTCCATCCAGAGATCAAGACGAGTTTGTCACCGAGTTATTAAGTTAGTGTTTTAGAAGATTTACATGAAATAGGTAAAAATAAAAATGAAATGATAATTAGAAAAAAAAATGAAAGATGGGAAATTTTAGAACAATTAATTATTTGAAGTCCACTGGAAAATGGAAGAGATTGGTAGGGGTGCAGAGGAGGATGTAGTTCCAGGACGAAAAGCCTCGAAAAGGGGTACAAACCCCGGACGTTCTTAATATACTGAGTTTTCGTTGAACCTGTCCTGATGTCCTAATGCAAAATTCTCGTTCGTTTCAACACTTAACACACATGCAGTCAATCTTGAATCTATTTTTGTCAAAGTTTATCACATGACTACAACAGCTGTAATCAAAACGGAAATCATTATTGATCAAGCATCGTTAAAATTTTAAACTAAAATAGTTTTGATTTACACAGTAATTAAACTCAAAATGTTGTGAAAACAATTTTTTTTTACCAAATATTCGGAAGTACATTACGTGTAATGTAACGTGATGATAGCTATTACTATCAAAAATGATGAATGATTTTTTTTATTTAGGCGTTTAGATTGAATTTGTAATTATTTAACAATTTTATGTAAACAACCATTATCGAACAAGGTAAGAAATTTTGCCAAAATTCTATTTTTCGCACTTTATTATTTCTAAATGCATCGGGACGCTCTTGAAAAATGGTACAAAAGGTAAGGCATATATATAGACGAAACGCTCATTGGACACTTAAAAAAATTTCGCCTGGAACTCTGTTATTTTGTTGATGCATCTCAATATTATTGAGTTTTTTTTTTTTTTTTTTTTTTCAGAAAGATATGACAATCCCACGTATCATAGCTTTGATATCAGTTTTAGCATCCGCTGGTATTGTCCATTCCCAACTTTCGATAAGAGCACCGTCTCCAACATGGGCAGTGCAAGGCGGTTCAGGTCCGTCCGTACGAGACTTTGCAGTCCGGAACGGATTTCCATGGAATCCGTGGTATCGACCGTTCAGCGCTGATGCAGCGATGGCCGAAAATGCACAAGTACCCGAACAACCAGAAACCACAACTATAGAAGACTTTGAGGATCCAACTGAAGGGCTTGATGAGTTTTTAGAAAGTATGCTTTCAGATTCAATGCCAGACATACTTGAGATTGACCATGGAGTTTCATTTGGAGAAAATCCTATTCAAATTACAGACGGAGGAAGTGACGTTCAGGGGAATAGCGATGGAGTTATTAACTTAAGTAATGTAATAGCAAACAATGTAAAGAATTCATTTAGTAGAACCCCTGTCATAATTAGTGACGGGACAAGTGATCTTCAAGTGGATAGCGATGGCGTAGTAAACTTAAGTAATGTAATCGCAGAAAACGCAAAAATCGAACATGAGTTGATGTTCGGAGATGCTTTCAAACAAATCCCGAGAGCACCACAAGCAGTGGCGTCAATGTCAGTTGTCAATATCTCCCCTGAAAATATCAGACAAAGGGTTTTATCCAGATTACAGCATTCGCAAACTCCAACGGGTCAACCAGCTCTTTTATTTCCACGACGGACAAATCCGAACTCACAACGGACTGTCACTAGAAGACCGAGTATTCGTAACCGCTTCTTTCAACGGACAAGAACGAATAGAAATAATAACAATTTTATAGTCTCGGATATACATTCGTCAGTAACGAACAGACATAGGACGTTTTCAGGAAGGTCAGACAATAGGAATTTACAAGGAGCAATACAAAAACTTATAAGGAATGTCCTGACCGGAAAAATATCAACATTTGACAAAACGAGCCGAGGCACACGTCCACAAAACTCAAATCATCATAGAATTATTATCAAGGAAGGTCCACTAATCAATGAACAACAGGAAAACGCGATTCAATTCCCGATGAATCCGGACGGGAACGGACCAACAGTACGTGAAAGAATTCATCTGATACACACTGAAGTAGAAACACCCAACAATGCTAACAAAGGCCAAGGAGGAAATCGCATATCGAATTTTCTAGAACAGAACCGTCCGCCTAGAAATGAAATACTTAATCGTTTTCAGAACGAAGCAAGCTTGCAGACTGGTGGCGTCGATGCTTCCGGTGATACGCCCGGACTGACACGTCAACAGACACATACTAACAGGATAATAAACAACGGACAAATTGCAGGAGTTCAAGTTGCTCCACAGCTTTTTGAGCAAAGCCAAACGGTACGGAGCAGAGCGCGAAATAATGGTCGGTCACTACGCATGTTTCCTAATGGGCCATTTAGATTGTCTCCTTGGTTTCGAGGTGAAAGATCTGAAGGAGAGAACTTTTCTTTTAGACCAGGCACAAGATTCAGAACTCCGTTTTTCTCGTAAAAATTGTCTCAATGATAATAAGTTAAATTATGTCACTTATATAAAAATTTCTATATTTGTATAATTCTCTTATATTTGATGGAAACCACTCCAGCTTTTGGAGTTACAAGTAGCCGGCAAATTTTGTATCGGAAATCTTTTTCCACATTTTCTGCTAGAGCGTCTCGTCTGACACACAAAATGACATAGTTACATGTATATTGCTCCCGGAAAGACATAATGTGCTCATGATATATAGACAATCACTGGGACCGTTCCATCTCTTAAAGAGTGCAGACTTTTTTGGGGGGTATCAGAGTGCTTGTATGGAAGGCCTTTACCGAATTTCACCTACTCTTTATTGATTAATTGCAGGAAATGCTTACAATATTACGGAGCACCTGAGTTTACTCTTGTTTTGACGTGAGTTTGAGTTGCCGTTTTGCTTATTTTTTCATTTTAATGTTGAGCATTTTTTGTTTTAATCGTCGTGTCGTTTATCTCGGCCTTTTTTGGATTTACGATATTTGAATTATTCTTTGGAACTTTTTTTTTTTAATGTGTGGCCAATTGATAGCTTGGTATGTCACTTTTATGTTGTTTGATAATTTTCAAAATCCACCGGCCTAAACGATAGTTGTTTGTTACATGTAAAATTGGACTAATGTTGGACCCGTCTTTATTTGGTTGGATTTGGCTTCCTTGTTTGCACGTTTTGGTTTTGAGTACTTTTCGTTTTCAACAGTTTTTTGGAATTTGACTTTCCAATGTTTTGATTTAAATGCTACTGATGAGAGGTTACTCCTTGAAATATCGATATATAGCATATTCAAATTAACCGTTTATACCAGCGTTTTGGCAATTGTAATTTAGTATGTATTCATGGAGGGCATAATAGTTCAAAGGTCAAAGTGATTTTGTAAAGAAAGTCCATATTTGGGGATCAAACATGTTGATTAAATGACAAAAGACAAGAGAATACATAATATGTTATGTCATCTGAAAGCTAAAGATGGATTTCTGATATGAGCCAATATACGAACGGAAATTACTTTTTTTTCTTGAAACTCCTAAACTAAAAAAAAAAAGAAAAACAACGTGGCACATTTATGAAAATACAAACTGAATAACTCCGATATATACAAAGTTTACAACGAACAACCTCCAAAGGCTTCAGAAACGGTACACTAAACGATTTAAATTAAAAAAATAAAGATTAAATTTATACGCTGACAACCACAAAATTACACATCTTGAAAATTACTGTAACATTAATTCAACTAAGTATTGCTTTGCTGCTTCCAAGCAGTGTAAATGCGGTTTTATACGTGAGATATATATATGTATATAACAAGGAGGTCATGAAAAGAGAAAGAAAAGATACAAATTCAATCTATAGTATTTAAAAAAACCAAATAGTAGAAAATAATGAGATGTGGAATAAGTGGACGCGACACAGCCCACAATCAATCGGCAATTTAGAAAAAAACCACAATGGACAACCGCCAGCAGCCTTCAACGAGGCAAGTAGGCGCTGCTCGCGGTTATGCATTTAACCCATGATCTAAATAAAATGCATATAATTCAAATCCAGTCCTGAAATAGTCACAGATAGACCCCCTTCTTAAACAAGGAACAGAAAACATAAAAAAAGACATGTACAAACGAAAGCTTTGTCAAGGATTCCTGGCTTAGGACAGGCACATATACCGGTAATATGTGGCGGGGTTTAAATAGTTTTTTTTGGGCCCAACCTTCCCCCTATCAATTTTCCTAGACAAATATTAAAGGACAACAACAGATGATGTAAAAAATTCTTAAACATTGTCATGCAAGATGTAAAATCCACCTCATTTCTAAAAAGATGGTGGGTTGAATCAGCTAGGTTTTATGGCACGAAACCTTCGTCATAAATAAAGACTAAACATCCTGTTGCAGCTTCGTTTAAGCATCTATGCAGAAAGCGTAACAGCCCCTAAAGACCCCTTCCATTCCAAGTAGCAAATAGTTTGAAAGCACATCAATGCGAATTTTTGTTTACTCTATGCAACTAGAAGAAAATGAGATGTGGAATAAGGCTACGCGATACAATCTACAATATTTACGTAAATTAAAACATCCACAAATATGGTAAACAGCAAGCAGCCTTCATTGTGACCAGCGGTCGCTGCTTGCTGTTTTTCAATTGGCCCCTGGATTGAAAATAAACTTCATATGATTCAAGCACAATCCCTAAGTGCAATGAAAGACCCTCTTCTTGACAAAAAAAAAAACAAAACAATTAACATAAATTCGACTAAATACAAACATAAGCTTTGATAAATATTCCTGGCTTAGGACAGGCACATTAAAAATGTGGCGGGGTTAAACTAGTTTTTTGTCTTTTGTCCCGTTTGTATCCTGGTTTAGTCAATTTAGAGAAAAATTGTTGAAAAAATATTGTATTCTTCCTTACTATTTGATGAACAAGAGGCTCCCAGGAGCCTGAATCGCTCACCTGGTCTTAATGTCAACCCTTTGAAGACTTTTGTATAGCTAAATGAGCTGAATGTTTAAGCAATAAAAAGCTTTTCTGTATCTGCAATAGTTTTCATTCCAAAGCAAAAAAACACTATTTTTCACCTTTAAAAGGCCATAACCCCTTAAAGGGGTCATCTGAAAACTTCAACCCTAAAAAGACTTTTGTAGAGCTTATTAAGCTGAACATTTAAGCAAGCAACATCTTTTCTCTATCTGCAAAAGTTTTCATTCCATAGGCCAAAAACACTATTTTTTGCCTTTAAGGGGCCGTAACCCCTATAAGGGGGTCTTCTGACAACTTCGACGCTATGGAGGCTTGTGTAGAGCTAAACGAGCTGAACATGTAAGCAAGCAACAGCTTTTCTCTATCTGCAATAGTTTTCATTCTATAGGCCAAAAACTCTTTTTTTTGCCTTTAAGAGGCCATAACCCCTATGAGGGGTCATCTGACAACTTTGACCCTATGGAGACTTTTGTAGAGCTAAATGAGCTGAACATGTAAGCGAGCAACAGCTTTTCTCTATCTGCAATAGTTTTCATTCTATAGGCCAAAAACTCTTTTTTTTGCCTTTAAGAGGCCATAACCCCTATAAGGGGTCATCTGACAACTTTGACCCTATGGAGACTTGTGAAGAGCTAAACGAGCTGAACATTTAAGCAAGCAACAGCTTTTCTCTATCTGCAATAGTTTCATTCCATAGGCCAAAAAATCTATTTTTCACCTTTAAGGGGCCATAACCCCTATAAGGGGTCATCTGACAACTTTGACCTAATGGAGACTTTTGTAGAGCTAAATGAGCTGAACATTTAGGCAAGCAACAGCTTCTCTCTATCTGCAATAGTTTTCATTCTATAGGCCAAAAACATGAAAAAAATGCTATTTTTCACCTTTAAGGGGCCGTAACTCCCATTAGGGGTCATCTGACTTTTGTAGAGCTTTTGATGCTGAAGCAGTAGCGTGGCATCAGATTTCATCTATCTCTTATACTTTTTGATTTACAAGCCATAAACAGTAGTCAGACCCCCCTGGTCTATTTTTAGCAACGGCGGCCATGTTTTTCGACGAATCAAAAGTCCCCACATCAGTTCTGTGGGGGATACCCTAAAGTACCACCAGACCAAATTTGGTTTGAATCTGTGCAGCCGTTTCAGAGGAGAAGAAGTTTGAAGAAAAGTTAACGACGACGACGGACGCCAAGTGATGACAATAGCTCACATGGCCTTTGGCCAGGTGAGCTAAAAAAGAATGTTTAAAAACCAGTCGCATTTTAGTTACATCAAATATTTATTGTACTTGCCTTTCCCCCAAAATTCCGGTGACGAATCGAACCCAATGACCCGGGACATCGGATGGGAAATGGAGTTGCATTTTGCCAACGCAACACACAGTGCAAAAGCAGCAGTACAAACTAGAAGAAATAAATTGAGCCAAATAGTCATAGTAGTTTGTACACTATGGAGAAAAATGTCAGAGTAAACGGCTACGTAGAAATTTTGATTGATTTATGTTCAAGGTAAGATTTGTAAATAAAAGACCTTACTATGGTCCATCTGTATTATGTTATATCTAATATTGGATATTTTTTGTATGATTGGATTTGAGTTATCTATACATTAGTACTTTTTTATTTTTTTTAAGTCCCAGTCTTCTATATTAGAATGGTGGAAATAAACTTGTTAATAAACTTGTTCAACTTTGTCCATTCTTATTTTTAATTTTGCTTTACATTTCACATTTATATTTGACAATTGTTATTGCTCATAATAAATGTTCATGGGTACAATGAAAACAAAAATAGTTTGAAAAGGGGTCGTACAGAATACATGAACATACATGTAGTTATTTATGTATGTATTTATTACAAGTGGAATAGTTGTAAAAACTTTTTGATAATTTGCTGCATGTTCCAAAATTTTCAGACGATCCAAAAATATTTCACAATTTAATCATACTTAGAATACATATAAACCGAATTTCGACATAGCAATTTATCTACAGTGGTTAATAACGATTTAAGTTTGGAATGGTATAAATGTACAAATCTAAGTAAATAGATTACATTGTACTTGTAATTTTTGTTAAGTTTAAAACTAATGAGACATAGAAAATGCATGTATTTTTCATGTTTTAAGCTTAATTTATACCGGTTTTTTTCAAACAAAACGGCCTGAAGAAAGATTCTAATTAAACGATTTGATGAATCACATTATGCAACATATACTTTAATCTCCTACACATTTTCATCTTAAATTTCAAATGAAGGTAAGTTTTAAAACCCATTTTTCAATTTTCCATTTTTCAAAGATTAATATATTTTTACTATTCTTTCCAATCTAAAACAGATTATTTAACTACGTGATCATAATATTTTGTTGATTATTTATGTTTTATTTTCGTCATAAATTCTCACTATATTAAATGATTAATTTAAAAGTAAAATTTCCAAAAAGGTTGTTCATTTAGTAACAGGCAAATTTGTACTTAATAATTGTCACCATCAACTATAAATGTCATCCATCAGATTTACAAAACATCGATTATATTAACAATACAATGAATGAATTATTAAATACTAATGCAATGTGACATCATCTAATTATAAGATTTGAATGTCTTTGGTTCCCCCTTTTTTTAGCTCACCTGGACCGACTGAAGGTCCAGGTGAGCTATTGCCATCACTTGGCGTCCGTCGTCGTCGTCTGTCGTCGTCGTCGTCGTCTGTTATACCCCCTTCACATTTACGAGATTTCCTTACGAGTTCTTACGAGTTTTCAACTCGTATTCGATCGCAAAGACTCGTAAATCACTCTTTGTTACTCGTAAACAGGTCTTTCTAGCTCGTGTTAAATCGTAGGAACTCGTGAAAGTTTTACGAGGATTTTTGACATGTCAAAAATCCTCGTAAGACTTTTACGAGTTTAAAAAACAACAATGTCATAATTTTACTCGTAAACACATCGCAAATAACTCGTAAAGAACTCGTAGAGATCGTAAATGACTCGCCTTTACTCGTAACTAACTCGGGAAGACCTCGCACTGGAATTCTTTACGAGTGGTTTGCGAGTTAGTTACGATATCATTTCAAATATCGCAATTCACTCGTAAAGACGTCGTAAAGGCACCGTAACATGCTCGTAAATACTCCGAAAATAAAATTTGTACCGTGTCTGGACGGGAGTGCGAAAAATTTCCGCACAACCGACGAAATCGTGACAACTCGGAAATAGATCGTAAAAGGTTGGAAGAAAATCTCGCAAGAACTCGTAAAACTGTAAATTTTGAAAATCGTAACAACTCGTAAGAGAACATCGTATATGTGAAGGGGGTATTAACAATTTTTCAAAAATCTTCTCCTCTGAAACTACAGAACAGAATTCAATGAAACTTGGTATGATTGATCCTTAGGGTGTCCTGCATAAAAGTTGTGTTTCGATTTTTTATTCGTCAAAAAACATGGCCGCCCTGGCAAAAAATAGAACAGGGGTGTCAGACTACTGTTTTTGGCTTGTAATTCAAAAAGTATAAGAGATAGATGAAATCTGATGCCACGCTACAGCTTCAGGATCAAAAGTTCTACTAGAGTCTCCATTTGGTCAAAATTGTCAGATGACCCCTTATAGGGGTTATGGCCCCTTAAAGGGTGAAAAATAGCATTTTTTTCATGTTTTTGCCCTATAGTATGAAAACTATTGCAGATAGAGAAAAGCTGTTGTTCAGCTCATTTAGCTCTACAAAAGTCTCCATAGGGTCGAAGTTGTCAGATGACCCCTGATATAGGTTACAGCCCCTTCAAGGCGAAAAATAGTGTTTTTGGCCTATAGAATGAAAACTATTGCAGATAGAGAAAAGCTGTTTGCTTGCTTAAATGTTCAGCTCATTTAGCTCTACAAAAGCATTCATAGGATCAAATATGTCAGATGACCCCTTATAGGGGTACAGCCCCTCCAAGGCGAAAAATAGTGTTTTTGGCCTATAGAAGGCAAACTATTGCAGATAGAAAAACTGTTGCTTGCTTAAATGTTAAGTTTATTTAGCTCTACAAATTAAGTGCCCATAGGGTCAAACATGTCAGATGACCTCTTTTAGGGGCGATGGCTCCTGAAAGGTGAAAAATTGTGTTTTTGGCCTATAGAATGAAATCTTTTGCAGATAAAGAAAAGCTTTTGCTTGCTTAAACATTCAGTTCATTAAGCTGTACAAAAGTCTTCGCAGGCTTGAAGTTGGCAGATGATCCCCTAAAGGGAATACTGTTTTTTTTGCTTACAGAATGAAAACTATTGCAGATAAAAAAAAGCTTTTTTGCTTAAACACTCAACTCATTTAGCTATACAAAAGACTCCATAGATTTGACATCTAGACCAGGTGAGCGATTCAGGCTCCTGGGAGCCTCTTGTTTTCTTTGAAGTACTGAATATGACGAGTAATTAGCAATTTCTTTAAGTTGGTTGTGTAGAGTATACATGTACTACATCTGATTCTACATTTCTTTATCGTCTATTACATACATGACATGTTTTGCACTAAAATTTGATGGAGAAATTACAAAATCAAAATTGCATATTAATACGGGTCAAGTGAGCTTTAAAGTAACACATCTTTCACATATACTAGTATTTAATGAATAACCGCCTAGGTAATGTAGTAAATCTACTAAATTCGATCAGAAGCCTGATATTGGGTCAGGATGCTTTGCCCACAAAGCGACTGGGATATGTGCCCCAGGTTATGGCGCAGCCCTGTTGAATGAATCCCCGGGTCGCCAGGCTATAATCCAGAAAACATGACAGCAAACCATAGTGCAAAGTGGTGCACTGTGTTGGGGCAGAATAGGGTGGCTTGTCCGCGGGGGTTGTCAGGTCTATTATACGGAAACCCTAACCGCCCAACATAGTGGGCCAACGTGTGTGGAGAGTGCCACGCTTCATGCACGTAAAAGACCCCTTTGTGGACCGCCAAGTAGTGCACAACATAGGCTAAATTTTTCGCCCCTACCCACTTCTCCCATTTTCCTGTGGTTCTTCAAAATTTACCGGTCCTTTGTTTCCAACTCCACCCCATATTTCATTTATGCTCATCATTTCATGTTAATTTTTATCATCCTTTTCATGTTCATCGCCTGTAAATAACCTATATAGCGTTGCACAGGCGTAAAACACCAACTCACTCACTCACTCACACTCACTCACTCACTCACTCACTCACTCACTCACTCACTCACTCACTCACTCACTCACTCACTCACTCACTCACTCACTCACTCACTCACTCACTCACTCACTCACTCATTGTCGGAGTAATGAGCTGTCGGAGTTATGGGTTGTCAGAGAAATGGGTTGTCGGAATAATGGGCTGTCGGAGTATTGGGTTGTCGGAGTAATGACCTGACCCCGTTCTCAATAGGAGTAGGACCAGCAGGATCTCAATGCAAAAGGGGGGGGGGGGGCTATTTGGCTTAATATCCCGTCACTACCCATCACTTCTGTTTTCAGTGGCAGTTAAAACTCTCTTTCTCTTTGCCTTGTGTCTTCATTTCCTCCTCTTCATTTCATGTTCATTGTATCACCCATTTCATGTTCATATCCCAGAAATAATCGAAATCGTGGTGCTTGGGTATAAAGCAATAACTAACTAAAAGATCACAGAATGAACTGACCATTTGCCAGGTAAAATTTTTCTGCAGTAAAACTCACAGGGGTACATGACAGTATCGTGTCCAGTGTCCTGGCGAAGATTCGGGGCACAGAACGACTGGGATCTATTCTAAGCCCGAGGTGATTGAAGAGGCTAGCCCTGTCTACTTTCATGCTGGGGTTATTCGGTCATAATACGGACCAACTCACCACAAACCTAAGTGGTGCATCGCTTGGAAGAAAGTGTTATATGTAGTTGCCGTAAGACAAATAACAATGTTGAATAATTTTATAGGAATAGGAGTAAAGCAATAACTAACCTAACTTAATTGATAATTAATTCTTATCGTGTACACGATATTAGTGAAAGTGCATGAAGGCTTCGTTTAACAAAGCAAGCTAGAAAACGACGAGGTGAATACGCCTACAGCAAAGCCTAGCATGTCGTAAGAGACATGCAAGGCTTTGCTTAATTGATCAACTTTGGTCATATTCCTTGCTCATTTTCTAAACATGTTTTTCCTTTTGTCCTCTGCATTGGCTTTACATCCCTGATATGTCATCACAAACCTGTTGTGTTTTGTGTAACTACCGGACCCAAAGATCGCAATGGAAAACGGGGGTTAATTGATCAATTAAGTCTTATCGTGTACACGATATTAGGCAAAGTGCATGAAGACCTCGTTTAACGAAACAAGCTAGAAAACTACGAGGCGAATACGCCTACAGTAGAGCCTAGCATGTCGTATAAGGCGATTAAGGGTTTTAGGATTCTGACATCGGGTCAGTGCTCAGCCCACACAGCGACCAAGTGTGTACCCTAGGGGACTTAATAGGGTGGTTTTCATCCGCGGGTTTCAGGTCTATAATACGGAAACTCTGACTGCTTACCATAGTGGACCAACGTGTATGGAAAGTGCCACACTTCATACACATTAAATATCTATTGTGGACCTCCAAGTAGTGCACCAAATAGTCCTTACCCGCCTTAAATGGACAAATCGATGTCACAATCAAAAGTTATCACCAAAAACCTTGTCCAAGGGCTGTACTAAATGAGTATCAAAATTAGAATTTTAGAATTTTGAAATGAAATTCAGGCATTTATTATCTTAGAAAAACAATGCACATCAATAGATTGCAATACATTTAATTAGTTTTTTTGGAAATATTAATAAACATATCAAGACTAATGTAATGAATGTATAAACAAATAACTATTCAAAATATTCGAAAAAAACACCAACAACATCTTCAAAAGTTGATTAAGAAATTACGTTTTGTCGGTATTAACATAAACAATCTGTTGTCCAAACCACAAAATCAAGTCATATGTCATAATAATATGAATCATAATTCATAAGTATTATACCTAATTCAGATTCATAAGAGAAACGATATCACTACATAACATTTCGACTTTCATATCAATTAGCCTTGGTGACACAAAATTAAACATCTATTACTATAATTCATTATGACAAGATTTAGCTAGATATATACCAGTTGTCAAATTTCAGTAACTGCTTCATCAAAATAAAAAAATTCCCAGTTGCGTGTAATCCAATACCACAAGAAATAACCAATATGAAACCGCTGCAGAAATTACCCAACTTTTTCTCAGGGGAGGATTCAGAGGACGCCCAGTGGCGGATACAGAAATTTTCAAACAGGGGGCGCGCAATTATAAAAAAAATTCTGGGACCTCTTGTTTCATACAGTTCCTAACCAAATTATTCTGTCAAACGGGAGGGGGGTGGGGGCGGTAAGCCGGTCCTAGATCCGCCTTTGTGCCCCCTCTCTGCGGAAAAAATGGTTCGAATATATAGGAAATTATTGAAGCATGACCATAGTGTGCCCTTTAGCTTGTCGGTGTACCTAACTTTTCAAAATTTCTGGATTAACCATAGTACCTGGATGGATTGCCGAACAATCAAGGTGCTCCCAACTCATTTGTGATGGAAATATCACAAAGTAAAAAAAGTAAATAAATAACAAAAAGCTGATTTTTTGGGTTATAAATGATAGAACATCTTGTTTGATTCTATTGGTTTTATTTTTTTAATGTTCTACTTTAATAAAGATTTGAATCTTTTGAAAGTGCGTCACTGGTGAGTTTCATTCTGACAAAACATCTGCAGACCTGTTAATTTCTTTAAGCATTAGCAATTTGATGAAAAGCACACATTTTTCATGTATTTATTGATGAAAAGCATACAGTTTTTTTTATTAATTCTTGAAGATAATGAACACTTAACCATACACTCATTTTTCAAATACTATTTCAAATAAAGAAAAGTCAGTGGATAGTATCTTTGATATCTTTCAATTTTATTATCATTTCTTTTTAGAGAGATGTTCTTCATTGATAGCTAGAAACAAACCTAAATCTACTCGGTATTGGTTTTAAGAGTTTGGTATTGGAAAGCTTTGCTTTCGATATTTTCTTTCATTTCAATATTGGAATTCAATTTCTACTGGAGACAAGTAAATCGTCGAACTATGCATATCTAGCATCTGTAAGAAGCAGAGGTACCAATAGGGCATCCGAATTTCAAAAGTCCGAAAAGGCAGAGACAAAACCAGTAAACAACAACGAGAACGGACCAAAAACATACGACATGTAAAACACGGAAAGACAAAAACTACTGAATATCAATTAACAACACGAACTCCAGTCGTAAATTTGTATCACGTTTTATTTTAAAACGCTGAGCGGCATATACCATCTTGTTATTGTTAACACACCATGGAGCTTTCAAAATAAACATATCCAAGTATTTGTAATGTACCGACATAATATCCCTTAATTCCCCCAAAATTTATAATACGTTTTATGAGGCTGTCCATGTAGAAACAGGTAAAAGCCTACAGAATCTGGCACATGAAAAATTTTATCCCAGCAAATTTATTGTTTTAATGTATTGTTGGACTCATATATAAAACAAAAATCACTAGGATTCGTTTGAAAGCAACATGGATGACTTGTGATTCAGCCTTAAAGTTCATGAGCAAAGCAACCAAATATTGCAAATATGCAAGGGTTATCTCCCTTTTTCTGCATATTTTCAATGCATTCTATATACATTATATCTAGGTAATCACTTCAATAAACCAAAAATCTGCATTTGTTTAAGGGAATTGATGTTAACCTGATGTGAAATCAATGAAATTTTTTGAAAAACAAAATTTGTCATGACACTGCCAAGCTATTGCCTGGGCTTGGCTTGGACAGCCTCTTATATCAAAGTCTATTAAAATCATATTACTGGGTCTCTTTTATAAGCAAAGCTTGAAGATAACTTCATCATGTTCTTTTACCTTTCAGCTAGAATGTCAAAGGCAAACAATGCTCATGAAGTCAATTGTGATTTTAACAATAAACATGGTGTCCGCTCTTGCTCTGAGCATCCTGGATGGACTTAATGGTAAAGACTTGGATGCTCTTCTGGTACAAGCCTCATGGCCGCTACGGTTTTCAACCTTGACATCGATTCCTAAATCTCCAGCTGAATCAAGTATTGTCACGTCAACAACTGAAGACGTGCATCAACAAAACGAGGGTCGTATGATACGGTTCAATGATCAAGTTGACATTCCTGGTCGTCTTGGTGATGTTATATACCTGCTTTCAGATAGAGAACTGCCTTTGCAATCAACTGTAACAAATATGGCCGATTCTTTTTGGATCCCATCTAATGAATTTTCGTTAGGACTTAACCAAGGTCAAAACATTATAAATAATCAAGACTTTACTCCACCTAGACAAGAACATTTTATGCAGAATCGAAGACATTTAGAAAATCGTCAAATATACGGAGTAAACTCGAGACTATTTTACCAGAATCCAAATATACATAACCCATCCTGGTATTTTCTATAAAACTTTAACAAAGAATCTTTTCAATATATAAAATCAATTCCGAGAAGATCTTTGATCTTCAATAACACACAACTTGTTAGCTCACCTGGATCATAGGTCCATGTGAGCTATTGTCATCATATGGCGTCAGTCTTCGTCTATTAACAATTTTTTGAAAATCGTCTTCTCTGAACCTTCTAAACAGAATTTAATGATACTTAAGGGTGTCTTGCACTAAAGCTGTGTTTCGATCGTTGATCCATATAAAAACCTAGCCGCAATTGCTAAGAATAGACCAAGGGGGCCAGACTTCTCTTTTTGGCTTGTAAATACAAAAAATATAAAGAGATAGAGATAGAATCTGATGCATCCATCCTACTTCGGCATTTTGGGGTTATATCCTTTTAAAGTTAAAAAATGTTTTTTTTCATGTTTTCGGTCTATAGAAATAAATTATAATAGCAGATAGAGAAAAGTTGTTGATTGCTTAAACCATCAGCTCATTGAGCTGTACAGCAATCTTTATTGGGTCGAAAATGTCGGATGATTGTGGATATGGGGCTTTGCAGACCAAAAATAGTTTTTTTCCCCATAAATTTGAAACTATTGCAGATAGAAAAAAGATAATGCTTAAAAAAGTCTCCATTGGGTAAAAGATGCCAGATGACCACTTCTAGGGGTAATAGCTCGTACAAGATACCCTTATTATGGCTAAAGGTCAAGGTGAACGATTCAGGCTCCTGGGAGCCTCTTGTTCAGAGAAATACTGCATGTAATTGGCTAAATTTTTATAAACTGGTTCATGTACATGTTCCTATATTTCATTACTACACGTGTAAATAAGTTATTTTTGCAGGAAGATATTTATCCAGTTGTTGTTCATGACACAATTTGAACATTGTTATCCTTCTTAACACTTTTATTCCTCTAATATGAACATACATCCAATTCTGACTATGGTATACATTTACATGGTATTTTTGTGAAGTATTAACAAACAAATGTTTTTGTCATGCATATGTTTGCAGTCCTAATTTTAACAGCAACACAACAATCCAAAACTAGTCTTGACTTGGAAGCTTATAGTAGAAGCTTAAAATACTTGGATTTTTAGCAGAAGACCATTTTCCAAAACATAAAGAATAAAGTAGTGGTTGATACAAACGTTTTTTTATTAAATCAAACTGTCATAGAAAAGTTTAATGCACATGGTCGATATCCTCGGTGCTGGATTTGGCTTCCTTGTTCGAACGTTTTGGTTTTGAGTACTTTTCGTTTTCAACTGTTTTGGATTTTGACCTTCCAATGTTTTGGTTTTAATGATACTGATGAGACATTACTCCTTGAAATATCGATATATAGCATATCCAAATTAACCGTTTATACCCGCGTTTTGGTACTTGTAATTTTGGTCTTCAATTGGACAATGTTTACATGTTTAAGATACTCCATACTTTTTCACTGTATTTTATTGACAAAAATCCAAAATTATCGTACTTTGACATTTTTGAATAATCGTTACATTTTGAACAAAGACAAATTCGTGGCCCCAGTTTTCGAGTCATCATCAGCTTTAATTTTTTTTACATTTAATAATAACATTTGTAATTTTCACAAGCTTGCAGGACTTACATTTATTTCCTTCGCAGAGCATCCCTTCTGACACTAAAATTGACCTCACAAGGTTTTCTTGCTCCTCCGTTGCTGTCTTCACTCAACAAATTTGAAGGATGACTTCATGCGCTCATACTCAGAAACCTGACATCGGGGTCAGGCCGCTTTGCCCACAAAGCGACTGGGATGTGTGCCCCAGGTGGTTGAATGGGGCAGTCCTGACATCGAGAGATGCGGGGTCGTCAGGCGATAATGCGGAAAACCTGACCGCAAACCATAGTGGTGCACCGTGTTGGGAAAAATTTCACGTTCCTCGCACGTTAAAGAACCCTGCTGCAGGTCTCGGTAAGAGTAGGACCCGTAGGATCCCCATGCAGGAGGCAAAATTTCCTGTCCCTACCCATCACTCCTTTTTCCAGTGGCAGTCAAAACTATCCTACCCGATTGGCCTTGTGTCCCCATTTCCTCCACTTCATCATCATTTCATGTTCATTGTATCACCATTTTCATGTTCATCTCCCGGATATAGCCGAAATCGTGCTGCTTGGGAGTAAAGCAATAACTAACTAACCAACTAACTAACTAACTAACTAACTCATGCGCTCATAGACAAATAAGGTATTTCTATCTCTCAGATGAGTACAGAGTATTGATCATCATAGTGTTTTGTTCTTTCTTCCTTTACCGGATTTGACACACTGAATGGACAATTAGCAGTGCGACGGATGTGCTATAGCAAGCAGCAACTGCTTACTCTTCCGGAGCACATGAGACCATTCTCGTTACAACTTGAGATCGCGTCTCTCTTTAGTTTCTGTTAAGTTGGTTATGTGTTTTTATGTTTTTTTTTCGTGCTGTTTTCATTCGTGTATACTGGTATTGTCGTTGCTCTTTCGTACTTTTGACACTTAAAAGCCCAATTGGTGCCCCTGTGCTTCTTTAAAAAATAAAGCCTATTTCTTTTTCAAAGTTCAGCCTTTTTTGAAAATTAATAAATGTTTAAAATCGAATGTCTCAAATACTAGTAGATGATCAATCAAACCACAAAAAATACAATTAATTTTGGTGACAATCTATTTATGATTACTTCGATGATCACATTTTATAGGAATTTCTTTATAAGGTTTGATTTTTGCAACATGCCTTGTGTTTTTTTCTTAAACAGCTGCCACATTTTTCCTTAAATGATTTAATCTTCATTTCTTATTTGTACATTTATGACTAACTATAGTCATAAGCAGCGGTTTTTGGACGACATATTTTTTTCCATTTTACTGAATATATGACAAAATCATGCATTTAAATTTGACGGATTGATCACATGACCAGACGATCTTAAAATTTTGGCGCTATGTAGTTACCTCCCTTGAACATGTTTGAAGAACACATCATGCACAAATAATGACATTTATAATCACAAATTAATTAACTGTAATGTTATTTTGGATAATGTTATAAAAGCACGTCTGTGGTCACAATAACTTGCGATTTATAACATGTAATCCCATATACGACTTTTTCGTTGTAACGATAAAAAAAACATATTTTTATATTTATTGGAGTAACACACCCAGTCATGTACAGTTTTATAACTTATTTCACCTAGGAGTATTTATGTCTCTTGGTTTTTTTCTCTCTCTCATGGATAGATTATTACAAACATATTATTATTTCAACGGTACGAGATATGTGGTGGTTTCATCATTTGGGTAAGAAAATATATATATAATTTATGATTATTGCATATATATGATTATTTTTTCAAATTAACAACTTTTTTTTTCGGTTTGCTAAAGCAAAACTATTAATATAGAAAAAAAACCCAGAAAACAATATCCAAGTAGATTTGACAATACTTATACTTGAATAACAAGTTTAAAATAATGTACATTAAGTTTAAGGCTTCAAGAACTTTTTTATCATTAAAGTAAGATACAAGAAGCATTGATATATAATATCAAAAATTCTACTATTCTCAATATTGTTGTTAGAATATCTTTAAAGGTTTCATGAAATTATACCATGACTTGAATCACACCAATAGGCATACCAAAGTGCAAGCATTCACAAACCTTTATTGCATTTTCTTTTACATATGTCTTTACCTAACCGACACAACTCATTTCAACGTTTTGCAGAACGTAAAACCTAGACAAAAGATGGATTCTGTAAATTACATACACAACTAGATGTAAAGAGTCTTGTAAACATTCTAAAACATGAAACTGTGACCTAAAAAGTAAACTTCCTGGGTCTTATCGTCATTGTTTGTGTGTAGCTGTCCTAAGTACAAAAAAAAATCAGAGAAAATCATATACAAACAGCAAAAGCCTTTGAAGTACATTTTATAGATGGCAACAAACATTATAAACACTGCAAACATAGCGCGTAGAAGTTAGGCACGGACTATCTGATTTTCTGGGGGGGCCTGGGATTTTACCTTGAGCCGGGAAATTTTTTTGCCCGCTTTGCAGGCCAGATTATTTTATTTACACACATATTAAGCAAGGAAAATTTGTTGGCAAGATTATTTTTTTTCAATTGGCAAGATTGAAACCAGATTATTTTTTTCAACCTAGGTGCTGGCCAGATTATTATTTTTTACAAAAATCAGGGCCGGGAATTTTTTTTCAAAAAAATCCCAGCCTCCCACCCCCAGAAAATCAAATGGTCCGTGCCTTAATTGTCAAAACGGACAAACATGTAACAATCTATCAAAAACCTAAGCGATAATCATTTACTTATGCAAACATTATAAATATTCAAATATTTAAAAATTTTCATATTTTTACCAACTCTTTGCAAACCTCTACATTAGTGAACCCACTTTGTTTCCTCAACCAAACACCTTAATTTAATCAATACATGGTATTCTTTTTCCGGTTGAAATTCAATTACACATGTATTTCAAATCTTATTCAAAGTCAGGAAATTTTGTGGGATCCACTTCTACCTCTGTCACTGCCTTTTCTGCTTTTGTTGAGCGCATAGATATAAACATAATATATTTATATTTTCAGGAGTTTAACATGAAGGTCGAGTCGCTGTCTATGGTGTTATTGACCATTATAGACATTCTGTTGAATATAAGTGACCTTGAACTTGTGGAGAGTAAAACTGTTTCAACACACAGAAGAGTGAAACGTGATGAAAAACCACAAAAAGCTGAATACGTAAAAGTTCTTCACGATCTATTCGGGATATATGATAAATCCAACCGAAATGTTATTTATGCACCTGGGGCATTAGAATTTGTTAGTCCAGGCCACATCCAAAAACCTAGAGACACATTTTTGCATCATGATAACTCATTGAAACAATCAAATCTTCCATTAACAACAAACACTAAAATTAAAGAAAAAAAATTGAGAGAAAATTTAATCGGACAATCAAAAACCTTTGGATTAACAGGAGTTCGTTTACTTGGAAACTTGTTCAGTGTTGCGGAAAAGCTAGAAAAACAGTCCCCAAATATTGATTATACAAACCGTAATCAAATACAGATATTGGATTCTCACCAAGACTTACCTTCTGTGCCCTTTCCACACGAATTTAACAAAAATAGATGGAAGAACACTGCCAAGAAAAAGAGCTGGCTTCGAGACCTTAAAGTTGCAAAGGAAAGAAAGACGGTCCAAAAGCGAAGTAAACGTTTAAAGAAAAGCGATAGGCTAGCAATGGAACAAAAGTTGATACAACCTAGGTTGGAATTCAATTCAGTTGCAGAACGGAAGGACCAAGAAAAGAAACTTATGGAAATGATAACATTAGGTCTACATCCCATGCAGCAACCAATTTCTGTAAGTCAGAGTAAAGGAAGCTCAGATAACGGAGGCAACAACAAAGATGAAGATGCTAAAAGTGAGGTACCTGGACTTCATTCCCTGCAAGCTTTTTCGAAACAAGATGCCAATGAGTGGATATCACTAGACAACGATCCTAAAAGACCCATAGGCTTTGAATTACTAGAGCCATCAGCTGATAGTTTTCTCAACTCTGTTAATTCACTTCGCCAAAAGAAATCTTCTGACAAAAAATTCATTAACAAACCTGTGTTTTCTGAGTTGAAAAACAGTATTCTACAACCTAGCAATGGAGAATCAATCATATTTGACCAACCAATTATTGTGTCGAACGAACTGCCTTCTAAACTAGAAGATCAAATATTAAAAACACGATCAGCAAAAGTTCAACCAATCGTTCAACCATCATTAAAGTTAGTGAAGGACCCACCTAAAGATTTTGGTCTAATAAATGGCATTGATGGCCATCCAAATATACAAAATTATTTCTCAGGTCCGGACAAAATAGCAAAGGAAATAGACTATGTTGGATTGTCGTTCTTGAAATCGCCGGAAGTGACACGTCATCCTATACGAAATGACTTCGTTTTTGCTAAATCTTTAAAGAGACATTTCAAAATTGATATGAGACAATATCAGAGTCTTGATGCCATCAGAAAACCTTATCCTTCTTCCCAAACATTGGATATAAATGATAAATTTCCCTTGAATATAAGTACTCTGCCAACTTTAGAACTAACAGTAAACCATTTACCTATCGCAACCTATACCTCAAATCTTAAATCCGCTAAAAACTATAGAATACCCAGTGTTTTATCGAGAAACAGACTTAGGAGTGACAATCACAGATCCCATTTACCAAGTGAGTGGGAAAGTAATTTTATTTTACCTGGATTTTCACATTTTTTGTCGGACCATAATAGCGGCCAAGAGAAAACACCGCTTGTTGACTGGAAAGACCGTACATTCCAAACTATTTCTGAAGCAGTGTCAACGAATTTTACACAACAATTCAAACCTATGTTAGACGCCTTGTTAATTGCATCAGAACAGAACACCAAACATTCTCCTCGCGCAGTTCCTTTACTTGTGAGCAGGTCAAGGTCAATACCTTTAGCCGATCAGAAAAGGCGGGAAAATAACGATAAATCTAATACTTCCTCAAGTAGATTCTCAAGCATGCTCAATATAAGTAATAGAAGAAATGGAAGTCTATTGCCACAAAAACAAAATTGGGGATTTTCAAATAGAAATATAATTCCAGTTCGATTAAATTGAGTATTGAAGTACCAGTACAACGCATACAATCAAAAATATTTATTATGTAAATTTATGAGGTAGTAAAACAACTATATACTGTAATATAAACTGATCATTTGAAAATGTTGAATTAGATAAAGATATTATTTATTTGAAGAAATATGGACTTGAGATTGATGATATTTCTTATAAATAAAACAAATCATCCGCAGAAAGATTTAAAATAGATAACAAAACTACGAATCTACGAAAGACAATCTCAACATGCTAAACATGTCCTGGAATAAAAGTAGCTGTTGGTAGTTTCATTTCAGAGTAATACAAGCTACAGAGATTCGCGAATGACGGTGCTGTAGTTTCAAAGAACAATTTAGATATAACGTTACTTTTTGATACTACATAATGGTAAAAGTAACTGCCAGGATATAACAGTACCAGGCTATATTCATTGTTAAATAAAATCATGATTATAACTATATCATAGTTTTAATTATAAAAAACATTAAAAAGATGAAAATGAGAATTGAATTGTGATTTAGTGATATAAAAGACAATGCTGTCATAAAACAACGGATATCAGAAATTATAGTAATAAACAAGGACAATTAATCAGCAGACTAAGACGTGAACCTGTGGTCACTGACTGCCTTTAAAAGTTACGGTCATTCTTATCTCAAAAATCATTAATCAAAGACAATGATAGAAGACATTGAAAACAAAAAGAGTATAAAAACCTAAGTATTTTGTCGTATGAACCCACACACTTGTAAAAACAACAGTTTTTAATTCGGGTGCTCAGTAAGAGAGAACGTTATGGTTTCCTGCTATGAAATTGTTTACATGAAATAAAATGAAGAAAAAATAAATATAAAATTCTTTGACGAACCAACATATGATTTTCTTTTTTTTTCTGAGATATAACATTCTTTACGTAGTGTCTCTATACTTTCTTAATGTGTTGTTATTACTTAATTTCAAGACTGTCAGTATATATCACAAAAATCAAAACAAAATTAGAAAAAAAGAAGTTTAATAATACAAAAACACTTATAAATGCAGGACATTCAACATAACACAATAAAACAAACTTATGCTAGGTGAATTATGTCTGTAAGTTAAAGGATTGGTGTAGGTTTGTGAAACATCTGCGTGCTTTATTAACAATAAGCATTGAAGGGATGGATAGCTCATTTGTGTAAACGAACAATCAACTGAAAAATCTCAAAGAGACAAAACTATTTTTTTCTATTCATTTAAGAATCCGAATCGGAAACAACTTAATTGAATGACAATGACAGTTTGATTTTGAAAATAAAAGGTAAAAAACGACCTTCCATTATTTAACACAGTGTACAATTAATATTTAGCTCCAGGTTTTTGCATATTAAATTGCAATTATTGACGTTATAAGGAAATAGAAAAAAAATTGAAATAATACAGGTAAAAGAACCAATATATTAACTATCTAAATATTCTTTTTAAAAGGCTTTTAAGACAGATGTGTTATAAATCTTAATGCTTCCTGATTTGGGGATGAATAATGCAAGTACCAGGAAGTTGAAAATGCATATTATATACATAGTAGATGCATTTAATTTAACATTTCTTAAATTGATTTGAGACAATATCAGATCAGAGTTTTGATACCATCAGAAAACCTTATTCTTCTTCTTAAGCACTTGACATTAGAATGGATAATTTAAATTTACGTTTATAATGTAGGTTGTGTCGCGTACACTTATTCCACATCTCATTTTCTTCTATTAATGACAAATTTACCTTAAATACACGTACTCTACTGACGGGAGAAGATGCGGAAAGGTACCAATGGGGCATTCGAATGTCAAAACTCAAAAGGGGCACAACAATCCAATAAGGTTCATGTATACGTTTACCTCAAAATGGCTTAATTTTAGATGATTTTTCAGTATGTGTACCCCAAAGACGGTATAAAAAAATCAAAAATAAACCGTAGCAGGACCTAGATATATTAATTTCTTATCAATGTTTATTACTATTTTAATGATTAATTTTATCATTTTTAAGTTCTGCTTTTTCCCGTTTTTGAGCAAAGCCAATTTTAGATTAATATCACAAACACCCTTACTCTTTCAGTTACTTGATATTATTATGTGTTCGATTTCACATTGTATCGTGTTTTATATTATGTTTTTTCTTACATTCCATGAAAAGCTCACTTGACTTTGGCCTTTCAGAAATTTGTACGAGACCAATTTCACGTGTTCATCATTTTACGGTTTTTTTACGAGAAATCTAACCCATGGTCACTTATTCCTTTCAATAACAAGAGGCTCCCAGCTGGAGCCTGAATCGCTCATCTGTCATATGTGCTTGAGGTAAAGGTTATTAGGCAAAATCTATTTGACATTGAAAAGATCAATAAGGGGGTCATCTGAAAATATGGTTTAACTTAATGTAGAAATGTTTGTACAGAGTAATATTTGAGCAATTGAAACCTTTTAATAATTTTCTTTCCTTCAACATTCTAAGAGGAATAACCTCTAAAATGAACAGTATTTTAATTTGTAAGTGCAAAATTCATAAAAAATTAATATAAAAGGACAATTACTCTTTCATGGGTTGTTGGATCTTCTTCAAAATTTCAGGGCTGGTTGATCATGAGGTGTCAGTCACCCTTTTTTGAGTTATTAGCAAAAAATGCAGTCTATCTCAATGTTCTATTTTTAGCAACAGTGGCCATGTTTTACAACCAATAAAAGATAACCACATCCGTTGTTTACACATACTGCTAATAAATATCTATAATAAGTTTGGTTTCAATTGGACTTATGGTGTCAGAGGAGTTGATATTTTCAATGTAATCAGGAAATGCTGTGAAAATAATCAATTTTGGTGTTCTAAGGGGAATAACCCAAAAAAGGAAGGGTCCTTCAACGTTGACCATGTACATATTTTGTAGATCTTGATGTGTTTAATATCAATATGCAATTTAAATTTCTCAAATATCTAATATGTAGTTTTTAAGATATTGAGCTTAATAGGTGCAAAATAAGCAAAAAATTCACAAAAAGGGCAATAATTCCTACCTGGGTTTTAGGATTTCTTTTTCAAAATTTCAGAGCTGGTAGATCTTGAGGTGCTAATCACTTTTGTTCTCAATCAAAATTTAAAAAATCTGTCACCGTTTTTGAGTTTTTTGCAAAAAACTGCAATTTTCCCCTATGCTCAATTTTTAGCCACAGCGGCCATGTTTTAAGACCAATCAAAAATCCCCACATCAGTTCTATACACCTAATGCTAATAAACAAGTAAACCAATTGGACTTAATGTGTCAGAGGAATTAACGTTTTCAATGTAATTAGGAAATGATGTGAAAATTCTCAATTTGGACGTTCTAAGGGCAATAACTTCTAAAAGGAAAGGTCCTACAAAGTTGACCCTTTACATATTTTGTAGATCGCGATGTGCTTAACAACATGCAATTTAACTTTATCAAATATCTTGGATATTTTTCAAGATATTTAGCTAAACAGGTGCAAAATTTGCAAATAATCCACAAAAAGAGCACTACCTCCTACATGGGTTTTGGGATTTTCTTCAAAATGTCAGGACAAGTAGATCTTGAGGTGCTGATTACTTTCATTTTTATATCTGTAGCCGCTTTTGAATTAATTGAAAAAAACTGCAGTTTACCCCTATGTTCTATTTTTAGCCACGGTGGCTATGTTTTACGATGAATCAAAAATCTCTACATCAATTCGTAGCACCGAATACGTAATGAACAACCATACCAAGTTTGGTGGATATTGGACTTTTGGTGTCAGAGGAGTTAACGTTTTAAAAAGTTTACGGACGACGGACGCCAATTGATGAAAATAGCTCCCATGACCCTTCGGGTCAGGTGAGCTAAAAACGTGACATTGTTCCGAAATTTTTTTGTTTTATACGTTTTTATTGAGAAATCTAACTCATGTTCAT
The DNA here is from genome assembly GCA_963971305.1 of Arcuatula senhousia. NCBI lineage: Eukaryota > Metazoa > Mollusca > Bivalvia > Mytilida > Mytilidae > Arcuatula > Arcuatula senhousia. Next base: position 26,145,979 of record OZ020315.1, read on the forward strand.
TTATTCCTTTCAATAAAAACGTGAAGTTGTTCCGAAATATATTTTCTTATACATTTTTATTGAAAGGATTAAAAAAACATGAGTCAAGTGAGCTTTTTGTGGAATGTAAAAATATTAAACTCTTTAAATTGGTATATTACACGATAATGCGTGAAATTGAACACGTAATAGTATTAATTAAATAACCGAAAGAACTCGTGAAGTCTTTACGTGTAATGCAAATGATGGCACATATACGTTTCCGTACTATACTTCACTATTATACTTTTGGTATTTCATATGTTTTATTAATATGAATCTCAATAAATCCACACTTTGTGTAATGATAAATGAATATTCAGTCTTGGTATATAAGATAAAAAAGGCGATAAACATAAAGAGGTGAATTAGGAAAAGACACATTTTAAGGTTTGAGCATTCATTTTTTTTTCAATCTTTGCTCTGTAGTACTGTTTTAAATAAATATCTTAATTTAGTATATTTCATTCAATTATCTCATTATATATATAAACATTGGATAAACGTTTCAAAAGCAAGGTAAGTTTATTACATGGTTAAAGACATAGAACCTATCATTTTGGCAATTTTTAAAAAAAAAATGAAATTCACACTATTTGAATAATATATTGTAAAACCTTTGAAGAAACTGTTAAATTTTCAAAAAACCTAACAGAAAGTATTCTTTTCGACGGAAAACTGAATAAAAAACGCAGTGTCAAAAAAGAGGACAAACTAATTATAGAATGTAAACACTTGCGGGTACCATTAAACTAAGAAACGAAAAGTAACCAAACGAAACGGAGCAGAACAAAAACGATATCGGTAAAGAAGGAAACGTAAACAGTAAAATAAGCAACCGAAATCTGTAAAGAAAGGAAACGAAATGCGAGCAAAACTGGTACTGAATCGATTTTAGCCGACACCAGTCGTTTTTCTTAATTTACCGATTTCGTTTTCACTTCGCCTCGTTTGGTTACATTTCGTTTCTCAGTTTAACAGTACCCAGTTTACCAAATGTAAATATTTATGCTGGACAATACTTAATCAACGCGAATAATTAAAATAAGATTATTGTATAGAAAACTGCAAAACATTGAGTTTTTATGTTGGTAATGGTAAGTTTTAGATAGTATATTTTTAATATGTGTACTTTTTATTCAATGTAAAAAATTGCGATATTGATAGGTTCTATGTCTTTAATGTTTACATCCAAGCAGCTCGATTTCGGCAATATCACTTCTTAAAATATATATAGGGGTAAAAAATAACCTGCAACATGTTGCATATTATCATATAAATCTGATGATCTATATGGTACTGGGTCTTGCTCAAAACCATTCAATTAATAAATCAATTTAGATCAAGACCAATCTGCATGCTTAAAGCATGCTATAGATAAGAACATGATACAAAACGTTCAGAAGATATGTTTTCAATTTGAAAATTTGTTTTATTTCTCAATGGATGAGGTTTTTGAACAAGTGGGGTTCAAAATGGTGTTTTGATATATCAATTGTTTTTAAATTATTTTTCCCTATCATACGATTTTTGAATTAAGAAAACATGTAATTGAAATTAATCTGTAGGAAATGACCACACTATTTTTTTTCTGTCTGATTGAAATAACATTTTAAAATGTTATTTCTTCATAGACAGAAAAATATTGTGGTCATTCCTTAATTAAAAAAAACAGGTACTACAATGTAGGTCTTGCTCAAAACCATTCAATTATTAAAATAGAAACCAGAGTTGCAATTGTAAGAGAAATTAATTCATAAAAAATAAAAAATATATATAACTAAAATAGAAAGACAGCAACAAAAATATATCAATTTCGTATTGCTCGTTAAAATCATTTTTTTAGGCAAAGAGGCACCAATGGGGCATTCGAGTGTCAATAGTCCGAAAGGGCAACGACGAATCCGGTAAACACGAACAAGAACCGCACGAAGAAACACAAAACACAAAATCAACTGAACAAAAAGTCGTAACAAGCAATGTGAAGTTGGTTACTTATTCGACATTCGATTGACATTCGTTTAACATTCGATTGACACTCGGTTAACATTCGATTGACATTCGGTTGACATTCGGTTGACTTTCGTTTAATATTCAACTGACATTCGGTTCATATTCAACTGTGACAAAAGGTGGGGCCAATATGTCGTAATATACAATTAACGGCCCTGTATAAGTACATAGAAAGTGGTTCTGAACTTTTCCCTCCCCTTTCAATCCAAAAGTCAGTAGGTGGAACTAACAGAGGGGTAAGTGGGCTACATGCCCCACCCGGTCGGACCGTGACTAAGTATCGGGATTCGGTCCGGTAGCCGTCCCAATATGTCGTAATATACAATTAACGGCCCTGTATAAGTCCGACCGGGTGGGGCATGTAGCCCACTTACCCCTCTGTTAGTTCCACCTACTGACTTTTGGATTGAAAGGGGAGGGAAAAGTTCAGAACCACTTTCTATGTACTAATACAGGGCCGTTAATTGTATATTACGACATATTGGCCCCTACTTTTGTCACAGTTGAATATGAACCGAATGTCAGTTGAATATTAAACGAATGTCAACCGAATGTCAACCGAATGTCAATCGAATGTTAACCGAAGGTCAATCGAATGTTAAACGAATGTCAATCGAATGTCGAATAAGTAACCAACTTCACATTGCTGTCGTAACATGTATAAACTCATGTGCTCCTGCAGAGTAAGCGGTTCCTGACTGTTATAGCACACTCGTCTTGTTGCTAATTTCCAATTCAGTCTGTCAAATCCGGAAGGGGAAGACAAAACCAATTTCTATGACAAACCAAAATCTGTACTCATTTAAGAGATAGAAATCCCATATGTCTACGAGTGCACGGTGTCTGCCGTAAAATTTCTTGAGTGAAGACAGCAACCGTGGAGCAACATAACCCTGTGTCAGCAATTTCTGTGTCAAATGTGACGCTCTGCCAAGGAAATCGATGTAATTCCCGCAAGTTCTGGAGTAACGAATCAACTGTAACAGTGATACGCAGACTCCATACGCAGGAGTGGTCGGCATTACACTGCACAAAAAGGGAAAGTTGACGATTTGAAAGTTAAAGTCATCACGTTTGTCATAGAGCTTTATTGAACTTCGAGATGTAGATCTAAATATGAAGCAGACTTCCTAGAATGCGTTGCGTCCTTTTTCTCAAGTTCCTGCGGATATAAGAGATGGAGAAAGTAACCAAATCGGGAATTGTTTAGTGAAAGGACATTATCAATATAACGGAACGTGAGGTCAAAAGAGAGAGCTAGTCTACGATCTTTTTTTGTCTAGAAGAGAAATATGGAAACAAATCAGCAGGCAAAGGTGCACAATTGGTCCCCATTGGAATCCCTATTGTTTGCTGAAAAACACTTCCATCAATAGAATAGTTTATTAAACCAATTATGGGCCCATCACTGGGCATATATACGTACATACATGATTACAATTGAAAAAATCAAACATAGCTTAAACAAAAGATATAGACACATTTAACAATAAAACAAAACAAAAAGTGATCAATGAAAATAAACACATTAATTATTATCTAGTTTAGTTTTTCTCATATCAAAGCTATTATGAATAAATGATGATAATTTATTACAGATTAATTTGTCTTCACAGGATAGCAGCCATATGATTTAAGGTCATTGTTAAGATATTTGAAGTTGGAACAATAATTATCAACATGTTCGAAAAGGGTTGTTCTTTCTTTATCATCTTCTATAGCATCTTTAGGGCATAGCTTAAATAATCTTTTATCCTTATCAATATTTCTGTATCGACCACGTTCAATTGCCAGATTATGCGCGCTTATTCTAAACTTGGTAAGAGATCAAATAAATTGTCGATTAGAAAATTGAGCATGTCGACTATTTGGTCTACTGTTTATATGTTCTTTTTCTTTTTAGACGCGATTTCCTTATGACGTTCTTACTGCGAATGTAAAAAAAATGACGATGTTAGATATATTTTGTTTGTATTAAAAGACAATTATGCATAGGTAAATCAATATATTACCTAATCTTTATGAAATCCGAATAAGATGCATTTAATTATCAAAATTACAATATTGAAAATAAACTTAATATTACAAACTAAAACAGCAATATAAGATGTTGTTACACGTTATTATCTTGATATTTAGCTTTTCAACGTCTTTGAATTCTACAATAATATGAAAGACTTAAACAAGAGACTGTCACTTAAGTAATGAGACCGCCAATCAATTACATGGACCGCCACTTATTGACGGTCGCCACTGATTAAGTGTCAGCCTCCTGTTAGATAACAATGTTTTAGTCTTACTTGACACCAATGGGTTACCATACTTTATCACGTAGACAGCCTTATAAAAAAATAGATTGAACAATTTTAAATATAAAGAGAAACAATTTCTCTTCATTTACTGTCAACTTTATGGACCGACGATTTATCTTTAAAGAGTGTGCTTATTTTTCATTTGTCTGGCCAGATAAATGTTCTAACTTTAAAGACTCAATAAAAATATATTTCTGTCATTCTTAACATTATTTGATATGACGGCAATCCTTCTGAATCTTTTTATCCTCTGGTGTCAGAAAAAATTTCCCTCTTGAATTAGATTCAGAATGCTTTTTTTTGGAAAAACAAAGTTCCTCCTTTAAGTTAAATGATCAGCCCGATAATACAAAATGTGGTGAATTATAACTGAAATTTTATGCGAGATTGAACTTAATTTCGTTGAAACATAACATAGAGACCTCTTTTGTTCCAAATATGGATATATCAATTCTCAATATATATACTTTTTCTTAAATAATGTAAAATTCGTCTGTCATAATAATCCTTATTTATACATGTAAAGTGACAAGTGAAAAACAAAATCGGTTTTTTTTTGTATTAAATCTGAAATATAAGTTGATAACATCATTCAGATACAAAATTAATTACATGTAATTAACCGTTTATACCCGCATTATGAAATTTGTTATTTTGAAACCACTAGGCGATAACCGCTTCTGATGGACCAGAGGTCCCAGAGGGTAATCACAAGCCTGGTTGTCTGACTTGTCTGACACGATTTACCATGAAATTTCTAATATTTTTGTCATTTCGATTGTTAAATTCAAAATTGATTAAAACACCAGGTCACTTTCCTTGTAATGCACATGGGCGATATCCTCGGTGCTTGATTTGCGTTCCTTGTTCGAACGTTTTGGTTTGAGTACTTTTCGTTTTCAACAGATTTTGAAATTGACCTTCCAATAGAAGAAAATGAGATGTGGAATAAGTGTACGCGACACAACCTACATTATAAACGTATATTTTAAATATCCACAATGGAAAACAGCCAGCAGCCTTCAATGTGACCAGCGGTCGCTGCTCGCTGTTTTTCAATTGGCCCCTGGATTGAAAATAAAATACATATGGTTCAAGCCCAATCCCAAAGTGCATTGAAAGACCCTCTTCTTGACAAAAAACAATTAACAAAAATTCGACTAAATACAAACATAAGCTTTGATAAAGATTCCTGGCTTAGGATGTTTTGATTTAAATGCTACTGATGAAAGGTTACTCCTTGAAATATTGATGTAAAGCATATCCAAATTAACTGTTTATACCCGCGTTTCGGTAGTTGTAATTTTGAAACCACTCTTCGATAACCGCTGCTGGTGGACCAGAGGTCTCCGAGGGTAATCACAAGCCTGGTTGTCTGGCTTGTATGACACGTTTTACCATAAAAGTTCTTATATTTTTGTCGCTGAAATTTCTGATTGTTAAATTCAAAATTTAATAAAACACCAGGTTTCTTATCGTGTTATGCACATGGTCGATATCCTCGGTGCTGGATTGGCTTCTGTGTTTGAACGTTTTGGTTTTGAGTACTTCGTTTTCAACAGTTTTGGTAAATGACCTTCCAATGTTTTGATTTAAATGCTACTGATGAGATGTTATTCCTTGAAATATTGATATATAGCATATCCAAATTAACCGTTTATACCCGCGTTTTGTTTTGTAATTTTACTGTCTGTTATGCTAATTTACAGATTTTTATATAAATTGCCGTTTACATATATGAAGGGTTGTCCACGTACACTTATTCCACATCTCGTTATTTTATATATACATCTGAAAAAAATATTGCATCACTACGATTTTACCAAAACATAAATTTTCAGATTTGTAAAACTCGTGTTATAAATGTTATCGACCTTTAATTATTTTATGATAGATTCTTTCAACTGAAAGACAAAACAGATGTAAAATTTTACACAAAAAATCAAAATCTGATTGAAAAAAATGTTTTGGGAACAAAAATAGAAATTTTTAGCCAAAGTATGATGCCGCAAAACTAAAGATGTTAAAGCTGACAAATCTTTCATTAAAGAATATTCAAACTACTTATGAAACTAAAACACTTGTTTTTTTTATCACTTTTCGACCAAAAGTTTCCAAATACATGTGTAATGGGTTATTTCCGTTTACACTGATGATTGAATGTAACCCCTACATATTTCACTGGTGGGTCGAAATTTTTTCAATTTTTTAAGGTGGTTCATAACACCATTTTGACCTAGATATCGACCAAATAATAGTGTTATTTTAAATAAAAGAACGCATAGTTTTACCAAATAAAATGCATACAATGAAATATCATAGTTTTATCAATGCATTGCATCAATAATTTTTCAACAAATATGATTTCTAAATAGATATATTCGTGTTCAAAAGTGTGCAATCTTATGGTACATCTAACAAATTCTACTTACAGATCCAAAACGAAACTAATAACGTCCTTCAATTATTGAATCCGCTATCTAAAGCAAAGGCGTGTCGGAATTTTTAAAAATGGTCTTTGATTTATTTGGAAATCGGCAGCGCGACGGGTGTGCTATAGCAGACAGGAACCACTTACTCTTCCAGAGCACCTAAGTTCACTCTCATTACAACTAATATTTGCGTTGTTAATTTGATATTCAGTAGTTTTTGTGTTTCCGTGTTTTATATGTTGTCTGTTTTTTCGTCCAGTCCTAGTTTGTGTTTGCTTGTTTTGTCCATTTCGGACTTTGATATTTGGATGCCACATTGGTACCTCTGCCTCTTTAAATCTAATGCACTTTTAAATTCTAGTCTGAGCTAATTTTGAGATTACCAATAGCAACCAATGGCTACAAAGAAAGACGCTGCCATTGTGCTTTTTTTTTAACCCGCTGATTTATATCGGTTGCGTTAATTCCACAAACAATTCGCATTATTCGGTGGATTGTTCCGGGTATTTCGGTTACTTCTTCCGCCAGATCAGACCGACCCGTATGACCCAACTGCGTCGAAAGGGGTACAAAATTTCACAACACTCATTCACACACGCATAACATTTATTTAATGCTACTGTTTTTTTATATCACTTCATGATACATGTAACAGTGATAAACAGATCGGGAGGTTTACCTTATTAAGAACTGAACTATTGAACAATGGAATGTAATGCGCGATTCTAGGAAGTCTGCTTCATATTTAGTAAATAAGTAGTATTATTTTCTTTTTATTTTTTACCTATTATTTGTTTAATAGTTTTAAACTCTCTTTAGAACTTATTTTGGAGACTTTTATCTTTAATGAACATATTTTTTTTATCAATAATTGACTGAGTTTAAGATTTTAAGATACTTAATGGTGTATTTTATATTACACATGTAATATGTGTGTAAGTCATGTTTTTATCATCATTATTTTTATTTGTTTTAAAATCATTGTAATTGTTTATAATCTCATTGTAAAGCGCCTTTGGACATTTTATTTTTAAGAAGGGCGCTATAAAAATGTGGTAATTATTATTAATGTATTATTATATTTAGATCTGCATCTCGAAATTGACTCTCAAGGAAGACCTTCAACAAGGCTCTATGACAAACGTGATGATTTCAACTTTCCAATAGTCAACTTTCCCTTCTTGTGTAGCAACATACTTAAGGCTCCAGCTTATGGAGTTTATGTATCTCTATTGATTCGTTACTCCAGAGCGTGCGGGACTTACGTCGATTCCCTTAGCAGAGCGACACGTCTGACGCAAAAATTACTCACACAAGGATATGTTGCTCCTCAGTTGCTGTCTTCACTCAAGAAATTTTACGGAATACATCATGCACTTATAGACAAATATGGGATTTCGATCTCTCAGATGAGTGCAGATATTGGTTTATCATAGGGTTTTATTTTTCTTCCTTAACCGGATTTGACACGCTCAATGGACTATTGACTATCGACGGGTGTGCTTAAAGGGTAAGTTCACGATTTTTGACATATGGTCTTAAATTGTTCAGAACAATGTTTTATAACAGTGTGCAAATTTTTTCTCTCATATCTTAACTTATAACAAAGATATTGGAGATTATTTATTTGAAATAGTCCCCTACTCTACATTAGGGGACTACTTCAGTTAATCAGAATTTCTACTGAGTAGTAAAAAATCATATTAGTTCAAACGTTTAAGTGATCATGTGGTACGTCCAATAACCAACAAAATAATTAAAATAATCAAAAGTCAACAAGATCATTAATATTTTCAAATTACTTTCTATATAAAAATCTTTTTAAAAACGTTTTATTAATGTATTATCTTTTTCTTTTAAATTGAACTTTATAATCAATTAATTAAAATTAAAATTCTTTAATTCAAAAAAATATTATTTTTATTCACTATTAAGAAAGAAGTTGTGTATTTAAATGTAAGCCATCATACTTGAAAATAATTGTGATATACTTATGTAAATTACAGGTCATTCTTTTTCTTATCCCTCACTGGGTTTGCTAAAAGTGTTAATTAATGTGAATAAATTGTCATTGTCGGAGTCGCGGCAGGTACCTGTGTAATGGTTAGGTAAACAAAATTGTAATTAGTCACAGCTGACTTGGGGTGAAATAAACAGGAAATTCTAATTATCAATACCTACAGGTGTCAAAACCTAATATACAAACATTCAGAAACAAAGTTTTATGTACCAGATCATTTAATTTTCATTTCAGCATTTAAAACAATAATGTGATTTATATGCAAGATTATCACAACACAACATGAGTTAGATAATTAAAAATGACTTGTTTAAATTGATTTTTATACCAAAAAAATCATTATTACTAATTAAAGAATAACCTAATTTTGTTAATTTTAATAAAGATTTTCTATCACTTATTTAAAATGCAATAACATAGCTGCACACAAAAATATTATATATTGGCAATTCAATAATTAGGTAAATGGTGGGTCACTGTCAAAAGGAAACTTTGTGGTAGTCAGATGTTATGTGTAATTTAAAATGACAGAAACCAAAAGATAAAAAATAAAATTCCATTTTTGTCAGCTTATAAATTTGAAAATAAAAGTTTAAATGATATAGCATAATTAGATAATGCATTAGAAATCATATGACAAATTTTCATTTTTTTGTGAACTTTCCCTTTAAGTAAGCAGGAACTGCTTACTCTTCCGGAGCACTGAGTTCACTCTAGTTTCGACTGGAGTTCGCTTTGTTGATTGATATTCAGTTATTTTGTGTTTCCGTGTTTTGCATGTTGTCTGTTTTTGTCCCGTTCTTGTTGGTATTTACTGGTTTAGTCTCTGCCCTTTCGAACTTTTGACATTCGGATACCCCATTGGTACCTCTGCTTGTCATTATTACACATTTGTTTTTGAAAATAATTTCAACAAAGATTTCTCGCTAAACAAGTTTTAAAGATGAGCGGTAAAATATGTTTTGCCACATTTGAAAAAAATATTATAACAAGATATAAGGTTTTGATATAATCATATTTTTCCCCTCATAAAGTTAATATGTATAGAGAAATTACTGCAATGTTTATATCTTTAAATTTGAAAAAAGGAAGCATATTTTATTCTATTATTAGAAGCATTAGAAGTAAAAATAACAAAACCGAGGCTTATGTCTACTTTAGTATGAGATGACCAGGTTGAGATCCGAGCACGTGCGGCGAAAACACACCGTTTAATTAACCAATGAAATCGTTGATACTTATATTAATTGATGATGACCAATGAAATGTTATTAAAAATTCGGTTTTTATGATGAAGCTTCCTTAGGTTTTAATCTATATTTTTGTTGCAGGAGATAGATGTTCTTACACACGTTCTTGAAAAAAACGAGCAATGATGTTTTACTCGTGATAAGATAAATTGAGTTTAAAATATTCTGACTTGTGAACAATCAGCCGGGCTTTTCAACTAAATTATTATATTGTGAACTCGTATATTCGCTAAGACGCGGTCATGTGACAAGTGATATTTCGCAAGGTCAACTGGTAATCGTTGGGTCGCATAGTAGGTCACCCTCTCGTGAGATTTTGCACATGAGCCCCAAGTTTGTTTTTCTTCAACATTGTATGGGCTGGATTGTTTTCCAATGGAATAAGGTTTAAATGTCCGAAATATGTTTCAAAATAGAATATCGAATTGAGTCATTATATATTTGATATAATAACAGTTATCACTTTATATGATATGTGACCCTGTATTTCTTTCCCCTCTAAAGACCAGCCCTCGGATGACCTTTCTTTTCGGGGAAAGAATTCACCGGGTCACACACCAACTTGGGTTATAATTGTGTAATGTATACTTTAAGTCCATGTCACAAGATTCAATTTTAGTTTTTTTATGTATATGAGATTTTCCAGTGTTTCATCCGCCATGTTTGTTTACTTTTGTGTCAGTAGTCATAATCTTTTTAACTGATCCCAATTTTTTCCTTAACTGAAGCAGGTTTACTTCACAAATGGGGCCATTTTTCTAAGAAAATATGGCCGCCTTTGTATAGGATTTTCTGATCAGTGATGCGTTGCCAAGGGAGGTAAGAGTGGTAAAATATTGGTGAAAAGTTGTTGTTCATTTATCGTTTGTCATCAAAGGGACATTCATGGACTCATGGGAATAAATCAACAGACTAAGAAATAAAAAAAAAATAAAAAAATCTAGAAAATGAATCTTTTGACACAGACTATAGTAGTTATAAACGTTGTCTTAATAAAAAAAAGTTATCAAACAGACTGAGAGGAAATAAAAGGAAGAAAGTGTAAAACGAGTTAAAAATATTAAGTAAAAGCTATCTTATATCCTTTCTTGTTCATTACATATATATGTTACCAGGAATTCGCGGGCTACACCATTCTTCACCAACGCTTACGATTAGTATACAATGTAAAAAGTTGCTTATATGTTAAACTTAACTGATTGACAATAAATGAGAACATCAAACCGGTATTAATCTGCGAATCAGTAATATCTATAATTTAAAATTGAGACGATCAACTAATTATCTTTCTGTAAACTTGTAATTTGGCCTGTATACGTAAATATTATATCTTTGATATTTCATATGTTTTTTTTTTCATTTTGATGCTAATGAATATTTTTCAATAAATCCACGCCTTATGTAGGGTTATATTAACTATCTATTGTAATATATAATCAGTCATATGGTATGCAAAGGTGTAACTGGAAACACGTTGTTTTAAGGTTTGAGAATTTTTATTTTGATTCATTTTCCCCCTTTTGTGCTCTTGTTTTTATTTGAAAATTGTCGATGTTGTTTATATCATTTAACATTTTAAACTTATCATATGTGCATGTCATAAGCCAGGAATCTTTAACAAAGCTTTTGTTTGTACTTGTCTTTTTGATGTTTTCTCTTATTGTTTTAGAAGGGGTTCTATCTGTGACTATTTCAGGACTGGATTTGAATTATTGTGCATTTCATTTTGACCATGGGCCAATTGCAGATCCGCGAGCAGCGCATACTGGCCTCGTTGGAGGCTGCTGACGGTTGTCCATTGTGGTTTTTCTTAATTGCCGGTTGATTGTAGGCTGTATCGCGTACACTTATTCCACATCTCATTTTTTTCTATTTGTACTTTGCAAACGTATTAAAGCGAAATTTATTACCACATCATGTTTGGTAATTTTTTTCTTAATCATTTTCTTTAAAAGGTTTCAAATTTAGCAATTACATTTAGTGTAAAAAAATAAAAGTTAAAACAATTGTTAAGGAGAATGAAACACAATTCTTACTTTTGGACTTAAGGCATTCAAACGCTCCATGAGTTCCTCTCTGTTTCTTTGGCAAAACTATTTTTTTACATTACTTACTCGATTTTAGTGTGTGTGTTCGTTTTAATGCCCTTTATCGACGCACGTTGGTCCTTTAGGGCGGTCAGTTTTAATGGTGGAGGAGATTTTATTCTGAACGTACAGACCAACTTTATGATTTGAATGTCATCGTGTAGAACAATATGTAGGTCAATATAGGTATAATTATCAAGTTGAATCATAAAATTAAAGCCCCTATTTCATTTTGTTAATTATCACAATATTATTTTCCCTCTATAAATTATTTCTAATATTTAAAGTATATATTCCTTATAATTTTCCGTTTATGTTACCTTCGATATATCGCTTATAAGTTATAAAAATGTGACCTCAGACAAACTAGTGTTATTTTGACTGTCATGCTCTTAGGTGAGTTATTCAATTATGCATTGAGTTTTTTACATTTTTTCATATAATATTAAATACGAAAGAATATGGAATATGTGCCGGAAAGACACGATCCACATATTGAAATGATTTTGTTAAAATGTACAATGCAAAATTTCGCTGCGTGTGAAGCGCTTTTCTGGATTAACCTTCATCAGACACGCTAAGAGTAAAAACTTGGGAAAACCTACAAAATGCTACTTTATAAGCATTTTGTGTTCTATCTTAATGTGTTAAACTTTCCTCAATTTAACGATAAATTCAATCGTAATACATGTAAAATCGCGACTTTTAACCAAATACATCCATTTTAAAAATGGAGAGTTTTCAAAGTATTTGTGATGGAAGCAGAGGTACCAATGGAGTATCCGAATGTCAAAAGTTCGATCGGGCAGAGACGAATCCAGTAAACAGCAACAAAAACGGGACAAAAACAGACAACATGTCAAAACGGAAGCACAAAAATAACTGAATATCAATCAACGCAGCGAACTCCAGTCGAAACAAGAGTGAACTCAGGTGCTCCGAAAGAGTAAGCAGTTCCTGCTTGATATAGCACGCCCGTCGCGTTGCCAACAGTCAATTCAGTGTGTCAAATCCGGTAAAGGAAGACAAAACGAAACCCAATGACAAACCAAAATCTGCATTAATCTGAGAGATCGAAATCCCATATTTGTCTATAGGTGCATGATGTCTTCCGTAAAACTTCTTGAGTGAAGACAACAACCGAGGAGCAACATAACCGTGTGTGAGCAATTTTTGTGTCAGACGTGACACTCTGCTAAGGAAATATTGATGTATGCAAGATGATGCGCTACACAAATTTACATTTTGTATGTTTTTTTTTTGTAAATTCTCTGCAGCAAAACATACTGCAATAAAATCGCCAGCATTAGTCAAATGGTAGAAGCTGTAATCATTCTAGACAATCAAATGTCTTTTTTATGATTCAGTAGTCAATTTCAAATTGAGCCTTATAGATAATTGGATACAATTTTTATCCAATTGTCTTGCACTAAATTGCTATTTGTTAAGGGGGTTTGCTCCTCTATCCAAAAGTAAATAAATATAGATGAAATAGCTTTTAAATTGAAGTATATCGAAAAATGATCAAAATAAGCAAGAAAAAAAATGTAGGTCCATGTGCTTGTTAATACTACAAGTGTTTATAATTTTGGTGGGCAATTTATTCTCTCTACATTTTTCAGTACTTTAACATTGTCGAAAGTTTGCATCTTTAAACCTATTAAAATGTATGACAGAGTAAAAAAATTATAAAAATTGGTAAAAGGCATATTTATAGGACCAAAGAAAATAGGGGGTTCATGTGCAAAAAAATTCAAGCATAATAGGGTAAAACCAAAGGATCTCGAAAATCTCACACATATCTCAAAATATGAGGAGCAAATCTCCTTAATTCTATGATTTAAAGTATTATCTGAAAAGTCGTAACTGGTATGCGCACAGCATAAACTGCCAACAAAGCTCCATGACAAACGTGATGACTTCAACTTTCCCATCGTCAGCTTCCCTTCTTGTTTAGCAATATTCCATCCACTCAAATTTATTGAGTTTTCGTAACATAATTGATTCGCTACTCGAGCGCTTTCGGGGAATTATTTTGATTTTCTTGGCATAGCTTCACGTTTGGCAAAGAAATTGACACCACACGGTTATGTCGCTCTTCTGCACTAATTGTGCAGCTTTCCTTGCTGATTAGTTTCTACACGCATATGAAACAGACTTTTTACAATCTCTTCTAGACAAAAAAGTTCGTAGACTAGCCCTCTCTTTTAACCCCACGTTTCGTTATATTAATGATGTCATTTCACTTAACACGTTTCGATTTGGTACCTTTCTCCATAATATAATATATCCTCAGGAACTTGAGATGAAAGACACAACGGATTCCAGGAAGTCTGCTTCATATTTAGATCTACATCTCGAAATTGACTCTCAAAGAAGAATTTCAACAAGGCTCTATGACAAACGTGATGACTTCAACATTACAATAGTCAACTTCCCTTCTTGTGTAACAATATTCCGGGTGTGCAATAGCAAGCAAGAACTGCTTACTCTTCCGGAGCACATGAGTTCACTCTTGTTTCGACTAGAGTTCGCGTTGTTCATTGATATTTATTTTGTGTCTCCATGTTTTACATGTTGTTGTTTTGTCCCGTTCTTGTTGGTGTTTGCATGTTTTGTCTCTGCCTTTTTGGACTTTTGACATTCGGATACCCATTGGTACCTCTGCTTCCTTCATTCAATACCAATCTCAAAATTATCATCGAAAGATCGGTTATAGGTATGAAGTCAAGCAATGACGGTAAGATATAAAATATTTTGACCGATGCCAAAATTAACGACTGTTTGGCAAATATCGTGTCCGTTGTGTCTTTAATCTCAAGCTCCTGGGGATGTGTGAGATGGAGAAAGTAACCAAATCGAGGATTGTTTAGTGAAAGGACATCATCAATATAACGGAACGTGAGGTTGAAAGAGAGAGCTAGTCTACGGTCTTTTTTGTCTAGAAGAGATTGTAAGAAGTCTGCTTTATATGAATGAAGAAACAAATCAGCAAGCAAAGTTGCACAATTAGTGCCCATTTGATTCCCTATTGTTTGCTGAAAAAACACGTCCACCAAACTGAACAAATATGTTGTCAATAAGAAAATTTAGCTTGTCGATAATTTGGTCTTCTGTAAATTTGTTCTTTTTCTTTGATTCATTGATGAAAAAGTAAGTCTTGGTATAATCGACTACTAGATATTTGTACCTGCGTTTTCTATTCTTTTTTGAAAAAGCTGCGTTTAATCAGCTGTGCCAATCGCAATTTCAGTTATTCATATGGAATAGAAGTATAAAGTGTAGGGAAATCGAATGTTTTGATGCTGTTACAAAATGAAACTAATTTAGAGTTAAGAATCTCCATCAGTTCTTTCCAATTCTTCAGGATCCACATTTGATTGACATCATTTCTAGAATAATTACAATCGTAAAAATTCTGGAGG